>OZ010685.1:7272538-7438743 GCA_963932265.1 Thymelicus lineola
TTCCCTCGCCTGGAGGCAAACCTGTGTAGTTAATACTACCGTGACCTTAATGGTCATGCTTATTACAAAAATGCATTGTCATCAGAATTAAAGCATTATGTGAAATTTCGACTCCATAGGTCCAAAGGATAAGAGTCCTTCTCCTTGCGTCGATATCCTCCACGGACCGTCGTGACCCCCTCCATGGATCACTCTATTCTGGATTATCTTGCACACACGGTTTCGGTTCTCTGCAGCGTGCCTCGTGCATCTTGCTATCAAGAGTGGTGCGGAATTGGTCCAACCAGCGCATCGGACTGCGACCTCGCGATCTGGTCCCCTGGTCTTTGCCAGTGATGACTAACTTCTCAAGATTATCACCGTTCCCGCGTCCTTCCACTCTCAGACTTTTAGATGTTTCGCACGCTGGGTTTCTGCTAAGTTGTCGGGTTATTTAACCGCCACCCGATGCTTGGCGTTGACGGTTTTACGGTCGGGTATGGTCACTTCCTAACCAACACTCCTCTTAAGACAGTTTAGGACTGGCAGCGGCGGAGTGGAAAATCCTATTATTTAGGCGCCTTTTACGACATCCCAAGCCGGCGCCATGTGAGGTAACGGGATAAGAGTAAGTAGGTCTAATTAGGCTTGCAAGATTTGACTTATACAAACAAGTGAGCTAAATAAAACCGTTTATTTATATTACCGTTTATTATTACTAAATTTTCTTCATTTCTTCAGTAATCAGTTTAAACTACGTAGTTAGAAAGTTTGTCATAAAAGCTGGAAAATTGTCGAAAGAGCGTGTCTTTACGTGTAGTTAGGCAAAGAAAATACTCGACAATGTTTTGCACTTATGTCGCCTTAAGTTACATTATTACAAAGTACGACCAGATTCACGTTGCGATGGTTCCATTTTGCGGTAAATTTAGTAACATTAATACGTGCATTAGTGTATTAATATGTATGAATATTTTATAGTACGTATTATTAAATTAGTCAAAAGCGTCAAACTCCTATTAGCTCATTTATGGTTGATTTCAGAAAGGGTAACCACTCAAGTAATTTTAAGTTTTAATTATACCAATACCGATTAACCGATAACCGATTTTATACCGATTAACTATCGAGATAAAATTACTTGGAGCCCAACAACAACAACAACAGGATCAGTTAGCAGGATGCGCCATGATTACGAGAATCTCCCTGATATTAAAAAATTAAAAAAGCCCCATAAACTGCAAGAGTTAATCCAATAAGGATAAAGGAGGAATATGAATTTTATATCTTTTCATTTAGAAAATATAGAACAGAGATACAGTTGCCAGCCAGATGAGAAAATTAAAATGTTAATCAGAATATTTTAAAATTACAGTTATTCTTCTTACATGCTGAAAGTAATTAAATGCTTTGTAAAATGCTGAATTAAATTGCAAACCTTGTAGCCCAATGTAGGCAGTAACCTTGCAGCGGTGTGAAGGTACGGGTTCCATTGTCGGCAAGTACATTATTTATTATTATTATTATCCGTTATACATAAAAGTTTGTTTTCGGGTCTTGGTTATTTGATGTGTAATCCTTGCCATAAGGAATAAGGAATAATAATAATAATCTTATCTCAGATTTTACAAAGTTACAAATGCAATTTTCGCATACGATTTGATACAATTCAGCATTTCAAATAGAATCTTAACCGTTTTAAAAGAGACCTAGAGTCGCGGTATGAATTTATTATCGTTAATTTAATTAAATTATTAAAAAACAAACATTGTCACCAGTCTTTGACTAAGCTGCCGGCACTTTGTTTAGCATTCTTATACATATCTCTAGCCTAGTTGGTAGCGCACTGCCTGCGAAGCGAGGGGTCCGGGGTTTGATTCCTGGCCGGGTCAGATATTTATATGACAGATAAATATTTGTACTCGGATCATGGATGTTATTGTGATGTGTTATATGTGTCATCCATGCCATCCGTGACACAGGTGAAACCACGGTGAAACCCTACTGCAAGACAGTGCAAGAGTATGAGTGTGTAAGCGTGTATTTATTATTTATATTTGAGTCGGCTCGGCACAATTCCTCTTCTGTTCGAGTTAAAATATGGTCAAGCGGCATTTCGTCGGACATGCCTCCACTACCACGAACTCCACTATCGATAGCTGATTTATAAGCTAAAAGGTATACAATGCAATTTTCATTACCTATCGCACAAAAATAGCAACTCAACAGATGGTGATTGCGTGACTCTTGTTGCATAGATTAACATGCAATGCAAGGCTGAAGCCTAGTCTAATACATTTGAGAAGGCCTAACCTGAAACGTGGAAAACACTTAGCTAAGTTAAATATTCCAGGTTATAAATGCATTCTTGCACCCGAATTAGTAATGCCACTTAGTTAAGTTGCTTAAAAAGATTGTTACTTTTCTTCGCCTGTTTTATAATATTGTAGGTGGTCGTGTTTATGCAATACATGACAAATTTTGTCAACACATTGAGAGACAACACACCGAGCACTACATGCTCTGACATGTTAGGTACTTAAGAAAGAAGGCATTATATCATTAATATTAGGTATTACTGGCAGCGATATTATAAAATAAAAGAGGTGATTACTACAATAGTATAATTATTTTTCCATGAAGCCTGCTTCTAGCTTGAGTCAGCCACCAAACGACTCGTCATGTTCTAACTGAGGAGGGCTTGAGAGCCAGTTCTTTGTTTCTTTCATCTCTCTTGCTTGACGTTATTGTTACAGATAGCCACAAGCGATGGTGTATTGAATTTACAAAGAAAACTATCAGGGCTATGTTAGCATAAGTAGTTAATGAGTAATAGTCTATGAACTTACTACTTCGGACCCTACATTGCTCGCGGCCTGACACTCACTTGCCTGTTTTTAAGCTCAGTATTGCAACAATATCGAACTTGCCATCGATCTAATAGCAAAGCTGCAGCAACTAAAACTTAGTGGTCGCAAATCGGATTCCAAGGAACGTCGACGTTCAGAACCGCTTAGATTGGTATTTATGTCGAACACATTTAGTGTTTCAATAGATACAAGAAACGCGGAGAATATACAATGAAAATAAACTTTTATTGCACTTCAATAAAGAAAGAACATTATCTACGTAGGAACAAAATTAATTATTTAGATAAAAATACAATTCACAATTGCCACTCATTTTTAAAAGTCGTAGGCCTTTAATTATCAAAAATGTATTAAGTTTATCATTGTAAGTCTTCTTGCATATATCGTATTAGGAATGTCATTATAGTGTCGAAGATTTTGTAAACGGATGGTGTAGGCGATGCACTTTGATATTACGTTGTATTCTTACTATTATAATTTTGAAATTAAATGAAATAGAGAGCGTCAGAAAGACCCTTTTTGCCACACAAAGTACTGGCAGTTAATATCATACGTATATTTAAATTCAATAGCTTGACAGCCGAATTCGAACGAAAAACGTCAAGGTCGCGCTGTAGTGAAATTTTTTTTTACTTCCATCGCCTATAGATGGCCATTAAATCATTAATACGAGCATTTTATAATTTATTCATTAAGATTTTTCTAAATTGGATAATTAGTTTCATTTATAAAATACTTTAAGTACCACTTAGCAAATAAGAATTCTTTATAGATGAGAATATGAGTGACAGATTAAATATTTTAAGATCATTGTAAATTCTTATCAAGCATTCAACTGTTTTGGTAAATTCATTGATTGAACGGCTTTAAAACATAAACGGAGTCATAAAAATATATTCTAATTTAATAAATTTAAATCAATTACTCACTGTCATTACCTTATCTTTATTGGTGACAGCAATTAGTCGGGTGTTCTGGTTGATATACGGTCCAATTCCAGCTAACGTTACAAAGCCCAATTATTTACTGACGATCGGGTCGCGGTCATGTTAGGACTCACATATTATGACGGAGATATCGTAAATTATTTACTAATATTACATGAACATTTTGTTTTTGAAACAAAACTTCTTTAAGCACGACTTCAGAGTAACTCAGATTATTTTATGGACGGAAGTATTCGGACGGAAATAAAGCTCTATCTATAGTCTATAGTCTGTTGAATGTCAAATGAAAACAAAACCCTAAACAAAATTGAAGTATAAATACATAATTCTATTAAGATTAAATTTTATCTGTGACAAGTCCATAGATTAATTAATGAAAAAAAAATTAATCGACGAACTGACGAATATTCGTAAATAAATATAATAGATAGAATCAATTGTCAGTAAAGATTGTTACCATGCTATTTACAAGTGTTTACAATTTTTCAAGTCTTTACAGCTAATTTGAACATAAAAGTCATTTAATTTGAATCACGTTTACAACGGAAAATGTATGGCCTGATCTTTTTCAGCGCTTCTAACAAACAGCTTCCAACAAGCGATGCTCTAAATCTAGTTCCGAACTTCAAAGGACGTTTTACACCTCGTTCTTGGGGAGAATGAGTGAACTTCTTTTTGTGCTATATAGCACAAATAATATAGCGCGTTAAAAAGCGCCTTTGCTGTTTCCTCATTGAAAACCTTTTTCTGCTCTCAATGTAGTGTGGGCTTAATTCCTCCTTGGTCCGGCAAAATTGACTTTTGTGGGTTACCATGTGACCAACGGACGAGGTAATTGCACTAGATATTTTCTATGAAGTCACTGGCTCTGTACCAACTTTAGATTTATATTTGGCTTGACACGCACTTGCCCAGTTTTTGACGTGATAACGTCTATTAAAACGGAACGCCGGGTGCACGCACGAAAAAGCATGACTCATCTGTCGCGTTCGGCGAGCGAGCGAACAATGGAGAAAGCGCCATATTTGACCAAAACTATATACACAATTAAATCAGAAAGGAACTTGCTGAAAAAATAGTTTAGTTCAGGAGTTCTAGATGGCGTTGTAGTATAAAGATAAAAGTTTCTAATTATAAGTTAATTTCCAGAGATAATATTATATTCGAGCACTACTTCATCAATGTTTTGTCATGACGTTGTCACGTTAAACTACCGTCCGTAAACCGACTTTACAGACAACCATTTTTTAACTATAAACCGACAAAATTTGAGGTTCAATTAAATATTCTGAGTCTTTCCCGCGTGAGCATTTAAACAGAGCTAACACGACCTCAAAGCTTATGAATAATTTTTTGATAAAAATCTGGCTCGTATTTGCATTTTCTGACATTTCTCTTACAGACTGTCCTAATGGTCCATTACTCACAGGTAAATAAACTTGATGTTTAATTTAAATGAGTTCACCAATTAATGTTTAGAATAAATTTTCCAACTTTAGGCAACCAGGAATTAAAACAATTATGTATTCAGTAAGGAGTTTTGGTGCTTCTTGAAGGGTCACTTAATGAATAATAAGTGGTAGCAAATAGTTAAAGCGATCAAACATAATGGCTAGTGTCAATCTGATTTAAGAAACTTTGGGCGAAGTCATTTATTTAGTACCTGCTAGTGTCAAATTTTCTCGAAGGCTTTCATTTTCAGAACACACTTTAAGTTGTCAATCATGATTTTTTAAGATGTAAATTGCAGTGACCGAATGTACGTTAGTATATTATTTCATTGGTACATCGTTAAGGTAAGTAGGAGTTCTCTAAATCTGAATAGGCCATTAATGTATATTATACACAAGATAAGTAAAATAATAGAAAGAAAAAATATACTTGTTAACGGCTCATCTAATAAATAACTCGCTCCTTTTTAGGGTTCCGAAGTAAAATCGGAACCCTAATGTTTTTACCCTTTGAACTCTGTCCGTTCGTCTGTTCGAAGCAAAGCGCCGAGACTCTTAGTGCTAGAAAGCTGTAATTTGGCATGGATATACATATATTTTTATTAAAACTCCAGAATTGTATTGTCTGAGAACGGATTCTTACGTAGGTATGTTGTGGGGAACGTATGTTGTAAGCAATCTGAAATTATTACAGCTAGGTTTAGTGGGCAGTATTTAATGCCAGACGTTAAAAATGTTAAAAACTCTGACAACTCCATTGAAGTATTATTACTAGCGTATAGAACCGACACCGCGAACACCATGTATGTCCCAATGCATTGTACGTCACGTGGCTTCAATCTTCAATGGATTCGTTCGATTTTGAAAGGAGAACCGGTGCTCAATTTTGAAAATAGAACCTCCCGGCTAGACACACATTTTGTTCGAGATGTCTGTTCTATGACATTATATTTCAATGGACAACTCTGAAATAAAATTTATATCCTAATGTTTCTATATTGTACTATCAAAATTAGCGTTAACGGTTTCTACAACAATTTATGAGCGTGGTACAAAACAAAATCCACTTAAGCTGCATATTTCGTTAGTTTTAAAGCTCCCAAACTTTTCATGTCGAATAAAACGGTTCGTGCCACGCTTAAAGTAATAAAGCAGTTGTCAAACTTTTCACAATAAACAACAAGAGAGCGAAATTGGTCAAAAGAGAAATGAAATGTTATTGAATTGTTTTTTTAAGCAATTCAATACCTAACATTTCATTTCTCATTTCATTTTGACAATAGTACTAAAAACCGGCCAATTGAGTCGGACTTGCGCACGAAGGGTACCATATCTATACAACATTAGACACTACTCGTATATTTAAAAAAAAATAGTTTCACCTCTCACCGTTGCCATTATTAATATCAAACAAACGGAACGGAAACGGAAAAAAATCACGTTTGTTGCATGGGAGTCCCCCTTAAATATTTATTTTATTTTATTTTAATTATTTATTTTTAAAGTGAATATACAACCAATTTTTTTTATGAATGAGCAAAAAGCGGCAGGAAAATCAGGTTTGTTGTATGAGAGTTGTAGGAGCCCCATTTAAATGTTTATTTTATTCTGTTTTTAGTATTTGTTGTTATAGCGGCCCCGGCAACAGAAATAAATGATTTATCAAAATTTCAACTGTCTAGATATCACTGTTCATGAGATACAGCCTGGTGACAGATAGACGGACAGAGGAGTCTTAGTAATAGGGTCCCGTTTTTACCCTCTAGGTACGGAACCCTATAAACGAAACCTTACTTAATCATTCGTGTGCGGCATGCCCTACTTTTATTCGCAATTACGTTCAAATAGCCTGAAAAAATATTTTTGGTACATGTCTATGATCACTTGACCTTTCGTGTTTCTATGATTATCAGTGTTCAATGCTACCTACATATATACCTACGTAAAGAACGATTTAACATTGATAATATTATGTAGTATGTATGTACTTTGTATGTATACTTTATAGTACAAACGTCATGTAATATTACGTTACGGAAGGTTTTTGTAACATGCCGTGCATATCAAATGGAGGCCATACACAATCATGTGTACTTTTGTCAAGTCTATAGTTTGACTTGACGCGTCATCCAGCGTTCCTACTCGCAGCTACGAAAATCTACTAACATCAAATACATTGCCATTTTCAACTTTTTTTCTCCAAGACGACGACTACTATCGACGGATTTAAAATTTCTTACAGCACCTTAAGTTGAAAGTTAAGTTCATCGTTAACATAGGTGCAACTTACATAATCTAACATTTTACTGAATACCTCAGCGACAATATAAAAATGATGTAATACATATAACTTATTTTGGATGAAATTACATAATCTAATTAATTATAATAATATTGACATGACATAACGTTGACATTAAAAATTATAAATATTATTTAATCATTGACATAGAATTGAATTATAATAATATAGAATATATGAATTATGACAGGAAAAATTGCATAAAAATACATCGTTGACATTGAGGTATTCATAATATATAATTGACAATTGACATTGAATCTAGTTAATAATAATTGATATAAAATAGGTACATGAAATATGACAGCAAGAATAATTAAATTTAATTAAAATATTACAATAAAATAATAATTGGCATTAATAAATTAGACATAAAAAAATTTAATTTATCGATCAATTATATAAGTATAAGTGACGAATGTAATCTGTGCTTGACTTATTTATAATATTTGCATGCTTTTAAGAAGCTAAATGTGAGAAACGTGTAATATAACTACCAACTCGCAATGTACCACATTTATGGCAAATAAATGAAATGAAATGAAATGAAATGAAATGAAATGTAACAAAAAAATAACCGACTTCAAATGAAGTAGGTACATTGTACTTTTGACATTGTCAGATCTCGTTCAAATTTATGTGGGACCACACGACAAGCATCAGCTTTCGATTAAAAGAAAAATCATCCAAATCGGTTCACCCAGTCCAAAGTTCTGAGGTAACAAACATAAAAAAAATACAGTCGAATTGAGAACCTTCTCCTTTTTTTGAAGTCGGTTAAAAATTGTTTAAAAATACACGGTCATGTTCAGTATTGCTTAACCTACCGAGTTAGGTTTTTTATACACGAGTTCAGTGTTCGCATACTAAACACAGTAACCGGGAAAATACCATTACATGTTGCATAATTCATTTATATTATGCAAATGTAATTTTCATTAACTGCAGCATACAAATACCAAATCAACAGATGGTGATTGCGTGCGGGTCTATGGCAGCATAAATTACCATGCTATGGGTTATACTAAAAGCTTACAATTAACTACTTACTGTTAACTCGAAAACTGCAGTAGACACTTTATTAGTTTGTAAGTCTTTGTATTAAGTGCAGTAAAATATCTGCAAACGGTGAGACATTTTTATAGGTCTTAGTGTAACGTAACACAAAATTCTTGTCTTTGTGTGACATTAAATGTCATAATAATAATATGCATTTATATTGCTCACTGTACTTATTAGCACGTATAAATTTTTATTTTGTAATTTGTAGCTTTTTGGAAACTGTTTCATATACCTAATAGAGAAAAATCTGCAACAGTTTTACAATAACCCTAAAAAATATATTCACAGTTTTCAGAACGGAAAATTTTCTTATTCTCTTTGGAAGGAGGATTTCAATTATGTATTTGATTTAGTCATAAAATTAATCATATTTTACAATTCTAACTTGACTGTAACTGGCTGCGGTACTGTAACGTAATTTGATTGAATTTTCAAATCAATTAAAATAATTTAATCAAGTGGAGAATTCTAATTTTGAATTTACGAGCAAACTAATTTAAAGTAATTCAATCAAATAGACAGTTTTGATTGATGTACCACAATAAAATCACAGTGGTTTAGGAATTCCAAAGCTTATGAACGTTATTTTGCGTCTACTGTAGACTATTTAGAAACATCACGTATACTCATAGGAGACGAAACAGCGAGAGAGACTCGTTAGCACATAGTTTAAAAATAATACCTACATTAAGCGGACCGACTGCGGAGCTGAATTGATTGAAATTGTTTTGAATAAATTAGATAATTTTAAAGCCTTTCTCATGTTATGTCATTTTAGGGTCATTTCACGCTGAGAAGTGATGTAGCGCGACGCGGCACGTTTAGTAACAGCGCTGAGCCACGACGCTAAGCCTCGCTACGCAGTTTAACAGTGCCACGCAATGATTTATAATATGATATCATATCATTGGTCACACGCGGCTGGCAAATTAAAACCATACGAGGTGGCAAATTTTACAATGCACCGCGCGAAGCATCTTGAAGCAGCTGACCTTTGCAATTGACTCTAAGTCGGCATCCTATGTAATGTAAATAGGATTTTATAATTAATTCTGCGCGCAATTTTGCCCGCGTTTTACGAAATAATAAGTACCCTATAATTGATTCTTATTCCAGGTGATGGTCTACCTTTGTGCTAAATTTCATGAAAATCTGCTCAGTTTTTTATAATATAAATAGGATTAGTAGGATCATTTTGAATTTGAAAGCCAATCAATTTCCTTAAATTTATTATTCTGGTAACATTACAGACGATTTCCTGTAAAATACAGGTTTTCTAAAAAAAATAGTACCTAGCCGAAACAAATAAAACGGTATTATGGGTAGGTCGACGAGAGTTAAGTCTAAACTTACCAATACTGCGAAGACGGCAACATTCCAATTTAACTTTGTTCATATTTTTGTCTCACCTATATGTGGTTGAATCGCGGTCACATTTTATACTCGGAGTTTCACTGGTCGTGACTTATATTGCTACATGCGATAATGGAATTGGTTCGTAGCACGGACAAAGCTCAACTGCAAACATTTGTGATCGAAATAAAAGATAAAACTATTCCATTAGATATTGTCACAGCTTTAAGATCAGTAGTTGGTTAAACTATATCTCGTAATAATATTTCATCTAGTATAAACATAACTTTTGTTTTGTCAGTATCTTAACACGGTAGTCTTAAAAAAGACAAAAAGGACTGTTCAGATTAGAGGACATTTACGTAGAAGGAGGTTCTGGAACTACCAGTGATTAAAAGCGCAGATCCACTTAGATAATCTTAATATTCACGAAAAGAATATTATAAAAATAATAATCTTCAATTTAAAAACAAAAATTGATAAATAAAAATCATTATTAAATTTCTCACGAAAAACGTCTCGTGACGTCACTAAACTATATTATGAAGTTTGTTGAACTTCCATAAAAAATACGAGCAATGACGTCATAATCTCAAAATGGCGTTTGAGGTCACGTGACAGTGAGTACTATTTTTAACTTTTTAAATTAATTATATTTAATCTATTTGGATTGATTACGACAAAATAATAATATTGTAGGTTTTTGAATGTTTCCCTTAGTACTTTAAACTTAAATTTATATTAATTTACAGTTAGTGTCAACATCCCTATTGTAGAAACTTGGTGCTGAGTGCTAACTACTGCGCGGTAGGTCGGCGCTAGGATGGCGCTAGGAGTACGTTTTGTATGTGCATACGCCCTTCGAATAGACTGAGCGGTTCTGAAGGAATATTGAGAATTTTAGATAGATGTATCGTTTAATTTTTTTGTGAACTAAAAAACAGTGTACCCCGTGGTCACATTATGGCAGGTGTTTGTTTTATATTTAGAGCATTTTTTTCCATTAAATTAATGTTTTTTCTCCGAAATTGTAAAAGGATAATCTAAGTACAGCATTTTATTTTTGATTGCATCAACAGTCATGCTCGATAATTTCTATGATAAAAAATGAAAAACAGTTCCAGTATTTCTATATATATTCGATTAAAATCCATACCAAACTATTTGAACATCTCCTACTGATATTCGCGTTCATTTTGTAGTAGGTACTACTCGGAACTATTACAATTTCGTTAACCATAAAATCGAACTGAACATAGAAGCTCAAGTATGTGTACTGTTAAACTAAAACCAATATACAACTATTTAATTCAAATTCTGAGATAATTTCTGACATTTGCGTTCATTTGGTCCCATGATTTGGTCGTTCTCGAAACTTCAATCAACTTCAATATACGAACGTATTGTCATGAGAATTCAAAGATGAGGCTGCTGAGGAGATGCGAAGCTGTAACGGTATTACGCCGAGCGTCTACTGCGGTCCACAGACAAAGCAAACCGTTTTGTAGTTTACAAACAGTCATTCATCAAGAGCTACAATTAATGACGCGGCAAATGCGGCGATCAGATTCGTTTGAGCGCTCGCACACAATGCTGGGTTTAAATTGTTTTGAGTTTAGACTTAGGTACAGGCAGCAAAAGATTTAGTTATGTAGGCATAATTATAAAATCTTCTGTAATATTTAATATTACATAATTTTTATGCTATTATCAATATGAAATGCTACCTGTATTTAAGGTATGATTTAACTTTGCTAATAACGTAAACAATATGTAGTATTAAACATCACGGAAGGTTTTTGAACCATGCCCTGGATATCTATCTCTTTTACTTTGTGTACACTTTAACACATAATTGAGGATTTAGTTATAAAACATTATATGTATTAGAGAATTAATACTTCCCTGAAATGAAATGAAATAGTCTGTAATATTATTCATATAGGTATCACTGATACACTCATGCACGTCATTTCTTTAATCTACCAGTTTTCGGAAAGGAGCTTTTTCATGGAGGAGAAGAAAAGCCGTAAAGAAACTCCTCAGCACATCTGTTAGAAATAAAACTTACATTTATTACAAAAATATGTATTATCTAACCTGAGCAAAACTGGTTGCCTTACTGGTCATTTCCATGCATTCTTATCATTTAAATATTCATCCCTTTCCTACGAGGTCAGTTTTCAAACGTTTCTAGAAATATTCCACTGGCAAGTATTTGCTTTGGGACTATAATATTACAATATTTTACACCAAGCCCCATAAAAGAACGCTGCACTTTAGAAAGACGGTACGAAGAGATAACCAATTGATGCATCTTTCTTGTTTGCCGATTTGAAAAGTCACAATTTTGTTTATATGCAGTTATGTTAATACTTATAAAGACTTAATAATTATATAATAGATATTGTATATTAAGAAGCGAATGTAAGTATACCTATTTTTATAAATTTGACACGCAAGGACTTTCTTGATTTTAGTTTACAAAACAGCTCTAATGGCTCTTTTCTGTGGAACAAAAATTTGTTCTATATCGGCTGCTTTACCCCGCAGTAAAATGCCATGACATAACACTATAGAAATATCCAACCAAAATAAACAAACCTACGAGTAGCAGTGTCAACGTCAGTGAGCTGTCTTATTTTTTGAACAGCAGCCCTAGCGAGTTTATTTGTGACAGATGCTACATGCGAGCCCCATTGAACTATCCAAGGTCCTTAAATTCATAGTTTGGTGAAGTTGAAGCGCATGATGAGAAATAGTCTTATTAAAGTCGACCATGCAGTCGCTGTAAAGTTTGTTGTTTACAGCAAAACTCGTTTGTTTTGCTAGGTCTGATCAAACTGTATAATATGTATAATATAACATAGTGACCCAATTTATTTAGTAGAGATTCCATTTGGGGTTTTGTAAATCTAAAAGTAGTGTAAGTATCGTTGCAGCGCACTGCCCAGCTATTGGTCGATCTATCGAAATATCTATATGTTTATTCTGACTTATTACAAAAGGAAGCTTGCTTCTGCACCGCAAAAATTGTATTGCTTGCAGGTAGCAGGATATAAGTCCGGGCCCCTGTGCTGTACTCAAGTATAGTAATAAGCTTCGAAGAGGTAATACAAATCACGTGATTGACATTCACCTTAAGACTCGTAGCCACTCATAGGCTGAAGATGTGTAACTTTGACCGATATTTAGTCCAGTTTTACGTATTATGTAGTTAAGTAGATAACTAAATTTTAACTAAATTTTAAGTGAATAATTTTTAGTTCTCGTCAAAACGTAATATTTTAGTAAAGCTCTTTAGTTCATACAATCACAACCTACTTAATTACTAATGCATTTTACTAAATTTTAACTGAAGAGTGCCTGTCCAAACGTGTTATAAGCCACGCCCACCTATTTAAAAGAAAAACAGAAAAATTTCTAAATTACTTCCTTACATGCGTATTAAATTTTAAAATTTTAACTGCTAAAATGGTCCGTTTATACGTATTAATTTACTTAAAATTTAGTCATCTACTTAACAACTTAATACGTGTAAACCGAACAATAGGCAAATATCAATTCAATGTGACATGATTCGTCTTCAAATACCTCTTCGAAGCTTGGTCTCCAGATGTATAATTATGACCTTGTAGATAGAGAGGTATGTAGATACTACATAGTTGCCAGTGGCCATATAAACGTCACATTGTTGCATTGTCACGAGCAAATGTCTGTTAATCAACAGTGACGTAATTAGTTATGCGAGTCTATGAAGCAAATTAGTTTAGTGGTTATCGCCTCTGGGATGGAGATGGCTTTTAACTAATTAGTTAACGCGATCAACATTCAACGCTCCGGTTAGAGCGCCTTTGTACCTGTTAGCGTTATCTGTCGTTCTTTCAACGCCAACTGTATAACATTAGCGCTATCTCCGGTCTGACGTTGTAGATTGATAGGGGTGTTAAGCTATTAAAGTTTACTTAGAAATACACAACATGACACTATAGACACATTCTTACACACTATATACAACACTTTTGTAACTTTAAATTAAATTTAAAAACTTCAGTAAATTTATACTTAAATTCAAACTCTCTTACAACTTTAATGGAAGGAGGACCCTGGTGTACTATATGACAGGCTTTGGATTAGTTTATGCACCACATCTCCCACAAATTGTATACTCCTTCTTTTATGATAAGAGAAAATCTGTATTAATAATTTGTAGGGATGATTTAAAAAAAATCTATTATTATAAAATAAGCACAGACTAATCGGGATTTCTTCCACCGTTTAACGCCACTAGGAAGCAGGACTTAATTGAGAACGATTACAGCATACCTCACCATGCTGCTCCAATTCGGGTAGGTACAGTATTCGAACCAAGTATCGTTTTTATGCTAAATCTTATTGACATGGCTTTCCGACTACTATCTTACGATAGCTACTAGAATTAACTGCGTAAGGAACTATCGTACGGAAGTGCTTAAAAATGTTGCTTCTAGCGATCACTGTACAACCCCACCCGTTGATTGTCTACCTATGGATCCACGATGATCTTACGAAGAATAGACACTTAAAAGTGTATCATATAAAGCACAAAGTGACCTAAACCCGCACATATAACCTTATAAGTCACGCGTTTTATACCTTAGTACTTTTTTACACCTTGCGAAGAACTGTGGTCTAAGTTTTCTAATATCGCTTCGTTCGCTACGTCTTGCTACGCTCGCTACGCCTTGCTACGTTCGCTACGTCTTGCTACGCTGGTAACATTACGCGGTGCATTCATTTTCATCTTTTAAGCCGATACGCTCATAACAGAACTGTCGTAGACATCCAGTAGTAGTGGAGTTTTGGCAGACGTAATTTGTCTCACGACGTCACGACATCTCTCTCTGCTCGTCATCCTGCCATCTACTGCGTTTTTGATCTTGTCAGTCTATCGCATAGATGACCGACTGTGAGGTCTTGTACCATCGACCCTGACCTGTACAACCAGCCGTTCAATGGATGCCTTATTTCTTCGCGAAACACGTGTTTCTGTACTGTAGCCGTTCCTTAATGTTCCTTAATTTTTTTATGGAAATAGGTTCAGGTCGAAATAGGAGAAATAATAATAGGAATAATGGTATTGATTAACAGTTAAAATAATCCCTCTGAGGAGCCCTACCACCAGCGGGACGGATTTAGTCGCCTCTTACGACACCCGTCTAGCGTAAGGGGAGGGGTAAGTATTCTAAGCCGCCCCAATATGCCTCCTAAAATGGCCGTATTTATTAATGCCGAGTTCTTTGAGTATAAAGATGTTAGTCCTATATTCGGTCCACGATACTCCTAGCATTCGTTTCCAGCACCACATCTCCAGAACGTCTACCTTTTTCTTTTCAATTTCCCACAATGTTCACGTTTCGGCGCCATACAGGAAAATGGGGACAAGTCTTATTTTTGTACTTTTTGTGAGTTTTCGGTCCCTCCATATATTCTTGAGCTTATCCATGACATTCCTTGTGATCACTATACGTCTTTTGATCTCTTCCATGCTTTCTTCATTATTAGAGATCAATGAGCCCAGGTAGACGTAGAATGAGTTAACCTCACAGTTTACCAGTTGCGCTATTTGAGGGTCGTTGTTGTTGAGGCGGTCCACAATCATCACCTTGGTCTTTTTGCAGTTGATTTTTAATCCAAACTCAAAGCTCACACGTTTCATTATCTGAAGTAATGCTTTCATATACTCAGCACTAGTTGTAAATGAACATTGTATCGTCAGCGTATCTTAAGTTTGCGATTATCTAAAGTGATGCGCATGATGAGTTCTGTATAGACGTTGAATAGTAGGGGAGATAATATACATCCCTGATGTACACCCGTGCTTGGATGAGAGTTGGAGGACAAAACTTCGTCAGTGCGTACGGAGGCTGTTCCATTCTCGTAAAAACACCAAAGGACGTGAATAAGATGTAATGGTGTTCCCATCTTTAATAAGGTTTTCCTAAGAACTGACCTTTTTATTGAACATCCAATGTCTTCGAGAAATCAACGAAACCGATGAAAGTAGGCTTATTGAATTCTCGAGATTTTTCAATAATCTGGAGTATAATGAAAATTTACTTTCGGGTGCCTTTACTTTTTACAAATCCTGCCTGATCGGGCGCGATTTCTTTACGATGCATTCATAGAAAAATTTAAAGTCACAACAACAAATAATAATTATACCCTTACGTACGGAAAAGGTGCGCGTTCATTGGTGATGCTATTGATAATATCTTATTAAGTGATTAATAGATGGTAGTTATGATAGTAAACATAAAATTACCTAAATGGTGGTTTTACTATGAGATTGAGCAACCATTAAGTATATACTGGCACTGATATACAGCAAGGTCGTAGCTGACTTATACGACACCGCTCCCACCCAACCAAAGTATGAGAATTCAAATATAAACTTAAAATCGTGCTCTGTAGGTACAACTATTGAGTGGCAAGGTTGCGGTTAGCTTGCTTCCCGCGCGCGGGCTGCTAATTTTTGTTGTTACTGTAAAGTGCACCTACAGAGCACGATTTTAAGTTTATATTTGAATTCTCATACTTTGGTTGGATGGGAGCGGTGTCGTATAAGTCAGCTACGACCTTTAGTCATTGTAACGGCTAAGTTTGACAAGCATACTTACATGCGTTCTGTTTATGGTTATAAGAGTTGGTAGCCCGAATCCTTTAAGTAATTAACCCTTCTAATGTCCCAACATTATTTTTTATAGTTGGTTGATATTGTGATTATTATTATTACATTTATATATTAGGTACTTTGTTAATACACTTACATGAAGAGTACAATTAAATTGTAAGGGTGTTTTATTTATGAATAAAATAAAATATTTACTTAACTTCACAAAATTTTTTCTTGGTATAAGTGCACAAATATCTCTCCAAGAATAGGTAAATTTCAAAAAACGCTTTTTCTCAGTAATTACCTGAAACAATACATAAAATTATCATTAAACATATTTTCATGATTTATAATATAATTATTAATCATTGAGGAACATAATAATTTATAGAAGCTAACAAATTCGCAAATTCTTTTGGTATACATTTTTTAATTAAGTAGATTGTTTTTCATTTTCAATTTCAAATTCTTTTATAATAAGTATCTTCCATGGTTTTTTATCTTATTTAATGAATTTTCTACAAGGTGTAATAAACAAAGCGTAAATACACTTATTTTTGGTGCCCAAGTCCTTTTTATTTATAAGCCTCGGGGATGAAAAACGTTTTTCTGAGATAAAGAAAATACACACTTATTATTCAAAAGACGGAGGAAGGAAATATCTCGAGAAAAGCCGTATGCATCTAAAGCTCTACAAAATGCCTCAAATTTTAATCATGAAATGGCGACTGTAACACTACAGACACATGCAAATAATGCATAAAAAGAGAAAAGAAGATGATAGTTTTCATGGCAATTTTTGCCCGAGGTTTTACTTTTAAGAATTCTTAGATTCTTAGACAAAAATGTGATTGCTAGTATAAGAACAATACAATTAAATATTCATGAGAAACACAATTAATTCTTGCCTAAAACATTACGTGACTAAAATATGTAACTAAGATGTCATTAGTTACAGAAAGAATGGTATTATATTATACTTGTAGCAGATGGAAATCGATTAGGGTTATCGTTACCGTCCGCCATATTTTACGGTAGGAGTCAATGCGCACGTGTTGCACTGTCGAGCTTAGATCAGCAAAGCTATTCTGTGGATGTTTTTGTTACTAGACAGCTGAATCTGCGATGACTGTCTTAATTTATATTCTATAAAACTCGATAGTACAGGTGGCGCCGCAGTGTAGAATGCGGCGCTGAGATAAACTACTTTTTCAGGCTTATGTTTGGTATTCGGTAAAGGATTTATTTGTCTCGATCATCGAATTACGTCACTTTGTGAATGACATATCAAGTCGATGCCAGTTTGCTTTCGAAGTGAGCTATCCTCACTTGAGTGAGCTTCGATTTCGAGTTGGTATTTACTACATATTTCAGTATACCATAAAGTACTCTGTGATCAGAGAATCACCAATGTACCCGTCGGCCCAAAGATGGCTTTCGACTGCTTTCGACCTTTTATTCTGTCATTGTGACACTGAAAACTCACTCACACTACTGACTCTATTGACAATGAATCCATTTAAACTCACTACGTACAAACTAGATGGCGTTGCTCGTCTCATCGACCAAAGTAAATATTCTCCGACATACTAATAGTCCAGTGAATAAACTTATTTGTATGAATTTAAGATTATCGCTATTTCAAATCCCGTATGAAATGTATTGAAATGTTTTTAAGGCGGAGCTTTTAAAATAAGTATACATTATGTGGACGCTTTGAATATTTCTCTTATAAAATCACCGCTTGGCGTGGCAATTAGGTTATAATGATGTTTAAAACAGGCAAACACAATGATATTATATGTATAAAAGAGGTAGATGGGTTACTAGCGCGCCGACGGCGAAGAGCGAAAGAGTAGTCAATTGACCACGCTTGCTCGCATTACTCGCAGTCGCTCTCTCAATACTCTGTCGATACGCACGCTTTTATTTTTGTCAGAAGTGCTGGAGATTTGACATACAGCGTTAAAATGTCTTCATGTGTTATGCGTAAATGCACTAATTACTTACGTAAAAAAAATAAAATTCATGGAATAACATACCACAAGTAAGGAATCATGATTTATTGCATTTTATTTCATTTCAATAATTCTCTAACAAAATAAGTATGGCGGCATGACAGCGCGCCAGCTTGGCGCCAGCCGAACGTAAGGTACTTGTGAGGCGAGCGACAAACACTAGCTGTCTTTTTCACTATTATGGTTTTAGTAATGCTATCCCTTTTACATAATTTAACAAGCGCTGATTGGTGTACCGTTTTCGGAACAGATTTTTCTTTTGATTTATAAGGGCATAACGTATCTCTAATAAACATCATTGGGCAAACATAATTAAATGCGATATAAGTAATTACATGAAGTTTCATGTCTTTGATGCATACCGTTAAGTTAGTAATCTGGAAGCTCATAATCTGGAGTAAGTTCATAATCTGGAGGCAATCCTTATCATGAAAATTATTGTAAGTAAATTATAAGCAATATGTAAATTTTCTACGAAAAACTCCAAGGTTAGAGGAAGCAGTTCTCAATTAGCTCGCATGTTTTTATTAATGAGTGTTAATTAACTAACTAGATATCTAACAAGGCAGGTTAAAGTAAATAAAAAGTTTTGTAAAAATGTTTAACCAATTGCAAAATGGTCTGACTTTTTTAAAAAGAAAATTATATTTCTGTAAAAATACAGAAGTTTTTTCTGTTAAATCAACTACTACATTGTTAGACCTAGAATAATATTTTCAATTTTCTTTGTAAGATTGTATTATACTTTTGAAATATGAATGTAAAGAATTGTAAAGACAAAGAAAAGTACCAAGAAAACTTTGTTTAGAATAACAATTACCATTTAAATTACTATATAACTATAGCCCTTATGGATGACAATATTATGGGCATTGTAGAGTGTAATAAAAAAGTGTACTATTTTTTATGGTTACTTCTGATAAAATAAAAATACATTCATTGAGGAATATTATTTTTAATAATACTCTTGTAATCCTGTTTAAGTTCAATGGTGCGTAGCAGTATTCTGGGCTGTTTGTCAAATTTTGTTACATTTCTTTAAAAAAAACCTCAAAGAAACCAATATTCTCTGTCTAATATACGACCACGCCGTGGCTGAATCTATAGGTAGTAGTAGTTATAGATCTGTGGTATGTGATTTTTGCCATTATGCCACTGCCCACTCATGATTTCTGTAATCCTGGGCTAACTAGTAAAGACATCCATAAATAATTGATAAAAAACTAATACCTTACTGTTTATACAACCACTATCTATCTATAAAATAAGTTTTCAAATCGTATATAACATATTAAATAAATATCATACCTCATTGTTATTAATATAGCAATTCGTGCAATTGTGGTTTAAAATCGAATATCGAATCTAAAATATCTAAGACACAGCACGTAATAAATTTTTTGAAGGATATGCTTTTAAACGTATTAATAAGTATTTCATAATTGTATTACCTACATCGCGAGTTATCTTGCACGTTTGAGGGTTCTCTGTAAAGCCTTAAAAGTGTCTTAAGCAAAATTAACTGCTAATTATTATGCTAATGGTTCTAAGAAGGTTCAAAGAAACCTTCTTGAACCATCTCATTCTAAATAAATAAATAATTCTAAACAGATAAAGAAAAACCAACGGAGAAAATTCATAAGTTGTTTCCATCATAATTAATAAAATGTCACATATCGATCTCTATACCTTGACATAGTGAAGATATATCAAATATTCATTCAGTGCATGTATTCCAACGCGATCGTTACAAGAGTGCAGTAGTTTTCATGCCCTACTTTCATATATTCAATGCTAAGTGTATTTTTTTTCGAAGATTAGGAATTTGTATGATGGTGTAAGAAGTTAAAGCAGTTCTGTTTATCACCTAACGTGAGAGTAACACTATGGAACAATGTTTTAATGTAAGATAATCGCAATCATCAAGTCAAAGTTACAATGATTACTTCTCCTTATAATTTTTGTCACGTCTGCTTTAAATTTTCTTCCCAGAACTATACGATCTAAACATCTCCTTGCCTTATGTATGACGGAAAACTTTTAGAAAGTGCTAACTTGTAAGTCTCGAGCAATAAATTATTACAACATATACTACTTAGCAAGTTGAAACAACTAAATACTATACACAGATGTAAGCTTCAAGTTTTCAATGTTATCATGTTAATTATTCCAATGGTAGTATGGTTTGAGGCTATAATCAACTTTATTTACAAAACATTAGATAGCTAATTGTAGAGTGATAAAACAACCAACAACGAAATTAAAGTGAAAGTAATTTAAAACACATTACATTCAAACAGACATACAGGCTGCTAACAAAAGGGTGTAAAAAAGAAAATCAATATCCACAGTGTAACCGCCAAGGTTGCTAGCAAACAATCAACTGCAAATATATGTACTTCTGAGTACTGAAGCTATTTCGTATATACCATGTGTACAATACATGCCACAATAACCTTTAGCCTACATTCCTGAAGTAGTTACTTCGCCGGAACCTTTGATCCCATTTTTAAGCTCGAATCAATCTACTAATGACGTTGGTATAGTAAGATTGTGACAATATCAAGAGCTTTTAAGAATATGAGTAGACGTCTCCTCTTTCAGTTCCATATTATGTCACATGAATGAGGCATCTTATGTTATTTTGAAATACTATGAAATAAAATGGAAAAATAATCAGCTTTTTAAAAAACTGAATGAGCAAGAAGAAGGCTCTTAAATCCCAGAATGTCCAATGCTTTTCTAATTATTCAGAATTATTTTAAGAGCAGGCTAATGAGACGAGGTTGCAATGTTAACGTTGCCAACCAAGAAGACCAAATAGACCCGCTTCAGTTTATATTTTTACATAAAGTTATTGAAATTGACGCAACTATTAAACTTAGAAGCCAAATTCATAAATAAATAATCGTAATAAATTGTTATAGCGTGAAATTCCCATTACATAATAAAGACAAGATCGTTTGTGAAGCCATCCGTGTAATACGTTCTTTGTTAAGTTGATTAAGTCTCGCGATAAACGAGTATGAACACAAACGTTCACGATTTGTACAGACAATTTAGCAAATTATGTTTAATTATTAGAACATTATACTTTTAGGGTTAAAATGATTGCTAGAAAACTTGCATTGAGTATCTTGATCAATTATTCGTTGATAAATATTTCTCTTGAGATAAGAAACAAAATGGATAAACTTCCGAAACCATAGTTTGAGCTGAAAGGAGAACCCCAGTTTCCATAGAAACTCAGGCCTAAGTAGACAAGACTGGAAATTGGCTGTTAATTAGATTATTGCAAAAAGTTCAATTTCTCCAATTTTCACGGCTGCCAGCAATGGCCAACTAAGGAAATCCTAGAACGAATCACCTTAATTATAGGTTATGATTATGTCATACTCGTGTCACAGTGCTATTTAATATGTATGTTACACTTACGTTGGCGGGTGTCTATTATAATTCTACTACTTCAATGGTTTTCACCCAAAACGAATGTCATAAAAAGGTTGTATAATAAAAGCTATTGCATATTTCAAGAGATTTTATTAGTTATCATTATAATATATTAATATTTCGTGTAGTTGTGCAGGAGGCGTTATATTTCGTTAGTACCTTGCCCAATCAAGATACCATAATATACTCATTGTAAGTATGGCCACAGCAACTTCCTGATCTTCTAAAGATGTATAGGGTACGTTATCCAGTGTTCAGGACTTATTCTGAACCTTTGTCAGTCACAAAACAGGCGATTAAGGAGTCCATATTCATATAGTATTGGTTTGCAAGAAATTGTAGCGAAACTGCGAAACACATTCACCAAAACACAAGTACGAAAGCGAATACAATAGAAAATTAAAATCACTGTGTACGTGTCGATGAGTTTCAATAGTAAATAGGACTCCAAATACGCTGAAAATATTTGATAGTAAAATATACAAGAACACGCGTAGAAAGATGAAAGATCGATGACAAATATGACAATACAGTGGTGTTATTTATAAATACTATGGTTACCAAAATGACATTATTAGGGATTACATCATCATTGTTGTCAATCGATTAATCGATGTCAAAATATTCGAAATGTAATTTAATAAAATTAGCGTAACGATTGAATGGTAATTATAATATATTACATAGTTTTGATTTATATGGAATACGAAAATATGTAAAAAATAAATTAATATTATAATTATAATCACTAAATAATACATAAAATATATTATTATGTTCCATCAATCGATCATTATCAATCGATTCAATCGATTATAAAATCGTATGTAATGAGGTAAATACTGTGAAAACTTTTTTGCATTATTTTGTTCATTTGGCAAGAGCAGCTGAAGCTAAGATTTAAATATGTTTATCTTATAAATAAGACGAATTTTTTGGTATATAGTTTACTCTTGTCTAGTCCGATGTTCTAGCACAGATATAGCATATGGTTCGGGGCCGAAAATTGGGGATCGCCTTTGACAAACCTTCGTTTTAATATTATAAAACAGCCTTCGAGAGGATTTTTGCTACTTGTACCTAAGGTAAGAGTAATAAGGAACAAAAAAGTACGAAATTAAACAAATAACGATATAGATTAGACATAACATCTTTCCTCTAAGAACGTCAAATGTTGTTGATAAAACAAATAGGGAACCAAGACGCAACAACACAATAAATAACGTTGTAAACAGTATCCTAATCAGATAAAGTTGCAAAAACAAAAGGATTTTTTCATGTTTCGCATAAAAGACTCATTAAAAGAAATTACAATACTTTTGAAATATTAATTATGCAATGCGTGATACACACATAAAGTTATCTTGACTAACATGGCAAAACTGGACTCTTTGTTGACTACGGAACCCTTAAAACTAGTAAGTAAGGTATTTTGTAAACGAAATTAAAACATTGTATCAATTCATAATTAATATCTTATATAAAACTGTAATTAATCGATGTCTGTACCTCAGATTATAAAACAAAAGGGTCTGTACGATTAGTGTACATGTAACGTATTTGAGAACTTTTACTTGGTGTATTTATTAACGCAGCAAATCCAATAAAAATGTCTGTTTGTCTGTTTATCAGTGCGTTTGTTGCGGCTAATCTCAAGAACGGTTTAACAGATTTAGATGCGGTTTCTACTGACGTACTATAGTGAGCTTGGGTTAACACAAAATGTTTGTTTCATTTCAATCGGTTCACAAATAAAAAAGGTATGTCAATAAAAAATAATACCGTACATACATTTATTCGAGTATGGACTTACCGAAAGTTTTACCGAAGCGAAGCGAGGGCATTTACTCATAGTATTTAAATGTAATAAAATTGCCTTAAAAAATATTTTACCTAACCAGGTTTATTTTACTCAACTGTCATGGGAGTTTCACATCCAATTAATCTTCATGGCCGGATGAATTCAATGTTTGAGTTTAAAAATGAGGTTTTCAATAATAAGTTGAACAACCTTATCCTTTTCTCCTTCGAAAAGAGACTCAAAAAATATTAGCGTTATAGATGTAAGTTTTTGAATAATTTAAATAAACATTGTAATTTTTACGTATTACATAATATTATGTTAATTATATTTTGTGAGATATTTTTATGAAGCACTACTAAGGTAAAGTCACTAAAAGTTTGTCGAAGCGAAGATCAAATATGAAATCCTACACTTTTCCAAAGGTATCAAATTTAAACCTGAAGACAAAAGAAAAGCCAAGGTCGTCGTTGACGAAACATGCTCGGATACGAAGCCCATAAATGCTGGCGTCCCACAAGGCTCTGTACTTTGCCTCACACTGTTCATCATGCATATCAATGATATGCTGGACATCGGGGATATCCATTGTTATGCTGATGACAGTACCAGTGACGTCCGTTACACAGGCCGAGCACATCTTTCTCGGGTGCAGATAGAGGAGAAGAGGATAAAACTTGTGTCTGAAGTCGAGACATCTCTGGAGCGGGTCTCGGAATGGGGCAGACTAAATTTAGTCCAGTTCAACCCCGAGAAGACACAAGTTTGCGCGTTAACCGCTAAAAAACCCCGTTTGTCATAGCACCACAGTTCCAGAACATTCCTCTTAACATCTCTAAAAGCATTGGGATCCTTGGTGTCGACATTTCGAATGAAGTTCAGTTTCGGGACCACTTGGTTTGTAAGGCCAAACTAGCCGCAAAGAAATTGGGAGTGCTCAATAGAGCTAAGCAGTACTTCACGCCTAAGCACAGTTTGATGCTCTATAAGGCGCAAATTCGACCACACATGGAGTACTGCTCCCACCTTTGGGCCGGAGCCCCAGCTGGCCAAGTGGATCCGTTCAACCGAATTCAACGGCGAGCTATTCGTCTTGTCGACGATCCCAAGCTTACAGACGGATTAGAATCGCTTGAGTTGAGGAGAGATGTAGGCTCTCTCTGCATATTCTACCGTCTGTATAATGAGGAATGTTCTGAAGAACTGTTTGGCTTAATACCTGCAGTCAATTTTCGTCCCCGCACATCACGTACCAGGTTCCACCAACACTACCTGGATACATGGCATTCGTCCACAGTTCGGTTCTCACGTCATTTTCTACCTCGCACGTGTTAACTGTGGAACAAACTACCTGCATCGGTGTTCCCTCTAAGCCATGACATGGGGTCCTTCAAGAAGCGGGTCTATCGTCATCTTCTTGGCCGGAAACGCGTTGGTGACGCCCCTGGTGTTGCTAATGTCCATGGGCGGCGGTGATCACTTACCATCAGGTGACCCGGCTGCTCGTTTGCCTGCTCTAAGCATTAAAAAAAAAGTAAAAATCGTCATTATTAAAGTTTTGTGAAGATCTTCTTCTTCTTTTTACTCTGTCACAAATTGAATTATTGACTGACCAGGCCGTGGCTTTGAAATACTTTCAGGTGTATTTGATGTATTGGGGAATAAGCCGTATACAGTCACTGTAAACATCAGTGGATCAGTACTGCTAGCCTGCGTGTTAAACACTGAAAGTAAATGAAGCACGCAAGATCGCATGTCTCGGCTTTTCGTAATTTGTGTTTTGTCACATTAAGAGAAATTTCTGTTTAGCTTGTCTTATTTATTTTCATATTTATTGGAATAAAGTTCCTTAACACGGCTTGCATTAAGCGTTAACTGGTAAAAATCTTCTATATTACTTTTTCATGGTAGGTCAAAATAATGTTAGCTCGAATGATATACATATTTCCGGCTTAGATAAATATTAGTTTCATCTGAAAAATCTTATAGAAGTATCGTCATAATTTTATAAGTTTTTCTTTTTATCTATACTAATAACATAAAGCTGAACAGTTTGCTTGGTTGAACGCGCTAATCTCAGGAACTAGTAGTTCGAATTGAAAAATTATTTTTGTGTTTGATAGTCCATTTATCGGGGAAGGCTATATAACATCATATAACGTGGATGAAACCGCATGGCACAGCTAGTTACCTAGAAAATTACTGTATACACCACAATGTCCCGGATAAATATTTTCTTGGGGAAACATACAATTTGTTCACAGTCGTGGAACATAAACATGTCCTTCGTAAAAGCTTCCGTCACGGTTTCGCCCTCACCTTGCTCAACGTTACGTGGGCCCTTTGACATATTTTACATTCCTTCGGCTACTTTCCCTGTCTTGAAAGCTTAACAAATGTTCTAGTAAGGTCAAGTAAAGACAGTGTTGCCGGTTATCATATAGTTACGTAACGTTATTTTTTTGTACTGTATACACAGGTATATTGACTCACAAAAAAACTGATTTGAATAGAAAAATCCAAATCTAATAGAATCTACCGTTTTTAGGGTTCCGTACAAAAAAACGAAAAACAGAACCCAAAGGATCACTCGTGCGTCTGGACGACCGCCGTTCACATCCCATTTACTTCGAAACTACTGGACCAAATAAGTTGAAATTTGGTACTTATGTACTTTTTTGTGACCCAAAGACGAAAGTATAAAGTAAACAACTGAATTTTGAAAAAAAAAATAACAAAATCAAAATTAAACAAAAACTGTTTTGCAAACCGTATCGTGTGATATGTCAAATGAAAGGACTTATTATAAGGATCTCAAATATATTTTTGTTATATTTCTATAACGGATAGTTTTAAAATTAAGTAGTAATAGCATAATGCTAACTTGGTCAATCATTTACGAATGACCTGCGTCGAGTTTGAGTCTGCAATGTTTGTTGTAATTTAACTTGAATAAAGAAAATTTATATAGAAATTGAGTTTGTTTTTGGTGTCTTTGAATACCGATGGGTTCCAGATTAAATGTAGAGCCTTTAACTTTATCCCTGATTTTACCCCTGAGAAGATGAATTAAAACGTATTTCGATCAAATCCTTTTTGTTAACGAGAGGAATACTTCAAAAAGCTATAAAACCCTTGAACCCGTCCCCTAGTGGTTTATAGGTACGTAAACGAATGATCGTTGGCCAAAATTGGCTCCAATATCATTTATCAACGTATAAGGTTAGCGTTAAAGGTAGCAACGTTAAAGGGCCAACCTTTCGACGACGACTACTGGTTTCGGTGTAGCCGTGGGGCTGCATCTGGGTTCAGCCTTGAGCCCATATCTCTTCGTCCTGATTATAGACGCCCTTACATCGGACATGAAAGAGAAGGCTTCTTGGTGCATTCTGTTTGCGGATGACATCGTGCTGATAGCTGAAAATGCCTTCGAGATTCAGAGCAGATTGGAGGAATGGCGACAACAGCTGGAGAGTGTTGGCCTGAAAGTAAGCAAAACCAAAATCACTTACATATTCTGTGATTTCGTTGGTCTCTCCAGTCCTGTACCTACGACAGAACTCACAATGGAATGTCCTTACCAATCTGCTCTGATTTTCGTTACTTGGGCTCAATCATTCAAAAGAATGGTAACATTGACCTGGATGTTACACATCGGATCAATATAGGTTGGATGAAATGGCGACAGGTCACAGGAATTATTGTAGTAGCGATCTACGAATGCCCCTTAAATTCAAGGGTAAAATCTGTAAATCCTTTATAAGACCTGTCGTAATACGTTGTTCAGAATGTTGGGCTACAAAGAAGACGGATAAGAGACGATTGCATGTCACAGAGATGAAAATGTTGGGGTGGACGTGTGGTGTGACGAGAATGGATAAAGTAAGGAATGAGGAAAGGAAGTTTGAAAGTGGCAAAAATGACAGAAAAATTGATAGGAAACCGAATGTCGTGGTATGGGCATGTGATGAGGCGAGAGGAAACGTATGTAATATGAAGAGTGATAGATATGAATCACGATGGACGAAGGGGACGAGAACGATCAAATAAAGGATGGATGGACCATAATCTAACTCTCTTATCTTTAATAATTATTGTCATCTGTAACACAGGGTAGGTATTACAGTGATAGGGAAGTATTTAAGAGGAAAACATATTGCGCCGACCCCAAATAAAATTGGGAAATAGGCAGGATGATGATGATTAGGCACCAATATTGGGTTCGAGGTTACGTTAGATAAAGTGATAGTTTTTTAGCTTATGTCGAGCTCGAAGATTAGAATTCCATCTCCTTGTGCTATCACTATTAATTGCCGTTCTGTGATAAATTTTGCGAGGAAAGTTAACAACTATGTGATTTATGGTCCTTTTAGACAGTTGCTATGTAAGTTATTGAGAATTATGTAAGGTTATTGAAACAGGCAATAAGACACTTACTTCGCTCTATTATACATTAATTTATGGGCTAGAGATAAGCAAATGCGATAGAAATAATGACTAATTCTATATTATTAACTTTTTTATGGAAAAAACTACTAAATAATGATAAATAATGATTAATTATATATTAATCTGTCAAGATTAAAGAAATAAAGAAAGAAAGAAAGAAATACTTTATTCCAAGTTACAAGCAGATATGGGTATAAAAAAAACTAAAACAATAAGATTATAGTTAAGCTGCTGTAAGCACTGTGGAAAAGGATCGCACTCAGTAATTGCTGTGGATAACCACAGCACTGATTACATATATTATAATTGAAAATATTGATGAAAATAGTTTATTCGTATTAAATCTCGTTAAAATCGATGTCATTGCACTCCTCAAAAATGGTATGATATTAATTGTTCTATATTTTCACTCTATTTCTTAGTCTGCCTGACTTTCTGCGGTATTCCATAGCACTAATTTTCTCAATCAATCCTCAACCTTTAGCCCTTCTCAATTATAAGGAGAGGCCAATGCCTGGCCTGTAGGTCAATAATGGGTTGAAACAATTATTGAAAAGGGTAATATTATATTTTTTCAACCTTCAACGCTAGATACAAAACTATTTTATGTTCAACATCTACCGGAATTATTATAACTAATGTGCTAAAATATATTTACATTAAAATGCTTCTTTTTTACATAAATTTAGCTAACTATTCATACTGTATAGCTATTTACTCAATAAGAATTCGCGTGTTCGTTTGTTTCCGAAATACAAAATAAATAATGCTCTAAGTAGCTAACCTGGGACCCATTTATAAAACTTACAATTTCGCGTCAATTTTGGTGTATAATATTAAAGAAAAGGAGAATTAATTGTCATGGAAATCTAGTAAGCCGCCCTCGCTTCAACACACCCACTTATAAAACCATACCCCATAAAAGACTTTACGCTGCTACTGCGTCAGATCCCTTCTGTTGGAGAGCTCCTCTGTATTACCCAATTTTTGTTTGTTGTTTATCAATGATCGATGAGTAAGAGAGATTTAAGCTGAAGGGATTTATTTCAACGAAGTACTACTGTACATTTAGCCTTTAATACCTCCTCGAAACAATATCGTGAAACAATAAGTAGGTAGGTACATTACGTTATGTAAAAGCCATTTAATTTTGTTATTTAACAAATTGTTCATTACTTTTCAGTCTATTAGTCTAACATTTCTCAGTACTGTGCGGTACAGACAATTGAGTTGAGCGAAATTAAGTATTTTGATTAAATTTGTCGATAGAATAGAGGGGCGAGACTCGGCACGAAGACACGATGATATTCAAACCGTATTCAAACTGTAGGCTATTGTTTATGCCACGCTAAATAAAAAATCTACGTTAAATATATTTTATGACTAATGAGATATTGGTTGTAGGTAAGTACCTACTCATTAGCACCTTCTGTATTTTGCTTTATTTCTTCTTTATTTGGTGTGATCTAGGAGTCTGGGGGCACGGGCGACAACACGAGGGCACTACCTTTTCTCGAAGAAATTCGTTGGTTTTTTGAACCCTCTTATCTTGGGTTCTGATTATACCAGATAAACAATATTCGCGGTATATGATGTCAATAGTGGATTTATTAAATATATAAAGTTTCAATTGTTAAGTTCTTATACTTGAGATTTTATTGATATCTAGAAACCCCGATTTCGTCACTCACTGATGACCATCAAAATTATTTCATACTCCTGAAGTTCTAGAAAGCTGGAATTTGGCATGTGAGCTATTATTAGAACACAAACAACAAAAAAATTCAAAAAAATTTCAACTTTTATCCCCCAACTCCTTAAACTAGGACCTCCTTAAACTGGAAATTTGTATGAGACTTCCGCAAATGTTGATGCTAGAGGTCCGAAAATTGATATAGGTGATGCTTGTTATAAATAATAAAATACTTATTTCAGGATTTTTAGTAAATCATCCCCCATTCTGTAAATTAGGGGATGGAAGTTCGTATAAGCTTTTTATATATTGTCATAAGCAACTTACGAAAAAAAGTGAAATCCCAGCAAAAATATTTTCATGTAAAATATTTTGTACTAAAAAGAACTATTGTATAACAAAAAAATGAATAAATTTTTCATCTTAAGCCTATGTGGCGGTAGCGAAACGGCATATTTTGACTAAGGTGTAGTTTGTTAACATAGGGCTTGTAGAGTTAGAAGCTTGGCTCTACATGAGATCTGATGAATACTTGATGTAAAGCCATACATATGATCTCGTCTTAGCAACATTTTATAATACATGAGAATGTTTTTGGTGAGATATACTTAGTATTATATTATTTTTTGGTTTCCCATGCTCAACCTTTATGGTTGGTATATTTCCGAAGCTCCCACCCTGAAACCCTTAGGGAGAAGGAGATTCGGTTTCTCCAGCAAATATGACGTTACCTAAAACTTTTAGTATTATTAAAATATAGTTAAGTGATATTCGCGAGAACGAAATTTTATTATTCGATGTGATGTTTTTAACCAACAAAAATATCTATATGTTTATATCCAATACGCGTTAAAAATAATCAGATAGTCTAATAAATTATCAGTATTTTTTAGTTCTGCAAACTTACATATCTTATGCTATTATTTATTTATTTATTTATTTATTTATTTATTTATTTATTTATTTATTTATTGGACACCAACATAATGTACACTTATACATTTCATATTTTAAAAATAAAAAGAGATTTTCGCTTAGTGCCATTACAATTATTGGTGTAGACTGCATGCAATTATGAATTAGAACGAGTATTAATGAAACATATTTTTTTTTTAATGGAACTAAGAAATAAAATGAATGTTTTAGCTTAACTGAAATGTAGCAAAGTGCTCTTAATCTTAGCTCTTTATCTTAATTATAATTTACTGTACTAAAGTTATTTGGATTTTTTTATGTACAGTACAAAAATGAATTCCGTTATTAAGCCTACGCTGACCGTCTTTCATAACATAACTTTGCTTTAAAACTTCTTATCTCGTTAAATGTATCATATTTATAGAATTTATTTTGTTGTTGTAAATATTTAATTATATTTTGGGGGTTGCACTGAATACAATATGACTATACGGATTTTAATTCTAGACCTCTTTGTAAGTGTCTAATAAGATTTCGTATGGCATATCTCTCAAAAATAAATAGATTTTCTATAATACTGCGAGCAACAACTAGTAAATAATACATTTGCGCGCTAAGGATATCAAATTCAAATTATATATAAAAGCTTTGAAAGCATGAAACAAGATAGCGCTGTACTCTTTGATGACGAAAAAACTTGTGCAAGTAGGTATACTTAAACATTATAGTAAAAATAATAAGAACAGTGACAGATTTTCGTATATAAGATATAATAATTTCAGGCAGCAATATAACAACACAGAAACAATGTTGCCATTTTTATCTCATAAATATTACACTTTACATAATACTGCAGGAAAAGCGCTTAGAGCTTACATTTTACAGCCGAGTGCCGACAAGGTGTAAATATCAATAATTCAAGAGAAAAATATTGCGCCATTCCGTTAAGTCTACGGATTTTTTATTGTAGAAACCCGCTTCCGCCATCTACAAAGAAAGTACTTAGAAATGTGATTGTTTGCTTGCTACCCCTTTTTAAGTATTAAATTTTTGCGCATAGCGACATTATTTGAGTTCCTGCTTCTTAATTCCTTTTGGTATTCGTTTTTGTTTTGTTACATCGCTTTTCGCAAATAAAATAAGAAGGAAACAATTTACAGTTCTTTTGTAATACAATCACTTAAAACTTTATATTTTTATCCGATTGCCAAGGAAGGGTTATATGCATATGTGTGATATTCTTTAATACCTCATATCTTCCAATTTATATAATTAAGATAACGTTAGATGCGTTTTGACAGCCCAAGTGTCCTCAGGGAAGTGAAATTAAAAAAAACAAATATGGTGGCTATGAGATGCCATAAGGATTTAAACAAAAACCGGGCAAGTGCATGTCAGGCCACGCGCAATGTAGCGTTCCGGAGTACAATACAATACAATATTCTTTATTGTGCACACTAGAAATACAAAGAAAAGTAGAAGTAGTAAGTTTATCGACTATTACTCATTAACTACTTATGCTAACATGGCGGTGATAGTTTTTCTTGTAAATTCATCAGTTAACCTATTTTTCTATTTTTGAGATTTTTTTCACTCGTCCAACTCTAACCATTTAGCCAACAGTGGGGGAAGGACACTTGACTCTAACCAAAATTAGCACTTCAAAACCAAATATTTCGCAAACGGATCCCTAATTTCACAAATGGTCTTAACGATACCCCACACACACTATAGGGTACGCGACGAATAAAAAATTCACCCTCGCGTTATCTGTAGGGGAGGTACCCTGCGAAAAATATTTTTCAATATTTTATTCTACGATTCTGGAGTTTTCATAAATATGAATAATATTCATGCCAAATTACAGCTTTCTAACACCAAGGGTCTCGGCGCTTTGCTTCGGACAGACGGACGGACGGATATGAGGAAACTATAAGGGTTCCGATCTTTCTTCGGAACCCTAAAAAGGAATATCATGATAGCTGTTGCAGGTCGTTTTTTTTGAATTTTTTAATTTATACTTGTTTCTTTTACTACTCGAATATACAACACTGGTTGTAGAGAAATAGAGATTTTTTTTTCATTATTTTTACTTTGATAGAATTTCATGTTAATTAAATATTAAAGAACAATTTTCTAAGGTATTCCCATAACTTTGTTAAATTTTGCAATTGTTAAACACGGAAAATTTACTCTTTCTAAAAGGGAATTCTTAACTTGGAATGTTTAGAATTCCAACAGCGAGCTTTTGGGATGAACAACAAAAGTTAAAATATATTTCATACTTAATGACAATTAATGTAAATAATGCTTCAGTAAATAACAAATATTATAATAATTTATAACGGCCGAAGAATATATAAATCTGTTAAATTGGTGACTTGCTCTGTCTGCGAAAAACTATAAACATCGTTAGGGCCAACAGCAACTTCAATTCAGTCCATTCGAAAAAAACAGATATGTACATTGTACATTGTAGCAACGTATTGAAATCCTGAATGACACTAAATTAGAACGCCCTCTTGATCATTTCATTCCGTTAAATTACACTTTAATGAAAAAAGGTTTTAAGTAATTTATCTTTATTACGGCTATTATCACCGTGAATGCTCCACGAAGTGTCTGAATGGCATCAGATAGAAGAATAAGAAACAATTAAAGATCCTTAGTTTACTTTTTACCGGCGATCAAAGGTAAAAGGTCGGAAAGAAATTACCTCAAGGGTAACGCAATAAAAACCTTTCTCCTATATAAGAAATGAATTTCAATACATTTTTACCTTTATGAGTTACCTACAAATAAAAAAGCTAGCTTCCATTTATCGAGGGTAGACTTTTTCTACTATAAAAGTGCTTCCAACTCAGAACATCTCAATGGCATAATGGCAACGGCGCAGTTTAAAACTTTTGCCTTTCGCGCTTAAACTATTCTTATTTATTTATTTATTTATTTATTTATTTATTTATTTATTTATTAAGGTCGCCAACATTCCTTACACCATTACATTTTAGGTTTACAATACATAAAAGTACAGGGTAAGTGTTGGAATAATTATAGGCAACGACAGCATGGAATAAGACATCATCGTTATTACAAAAAATGAAATTAATTACAATACGAATTATTAATAATATTAAATAAAACAGAAATTAAATTATATTATTATTTTATAATTATTTTTACGCTTCACACTCATAGCCCCACACAAAGATTCCCTATGTCGTCGGTACCATGGACACACAAAGACAAGAATTATGACATCCAACCGAGAGCGAAAATTCAAACTCATCATTTTCCGCCTCGCTGGGAATCGAATTCAGGATCCTTGGCGTGGCATTCCGGCAGGGTAACCATTGCGCCATAAGGGCCGTCAATTTATGACTTACGATACCCGGTTCAAGCATGGCATTCGGGATCGTATTCTAGGTCGTCCCAATAATTGAAGTTAAAGAATTCATAATTATGAACTTTTTAGTTGTGAGCATAAATACAGTCATTACAAACAATCAAGAGCCGATAACAAACATTTGTCTGTCCCATAATTGTCTGTTCTGACTAAAGACCCCACCCGGAACTCTTTAAGGTAAAAAGGTTCGTCACAAGGTCTATAGGGTTATTTACAAGTAAGATTTATTTATTCTTATTTTATTCTTGTAAAAAAATATTCAAATCCACAGGAATGTTTGTTAATCAAAATACCTAACGCACTAACTCAGAGTCACTAACGTTTACTTAAATCGCTCCTAAGTAAAGAATCAACATACAAATTATGTAAGAAGAAGCGATTTATATAATATTATATAATAAGCGACATTTTCTAAAAATGAATCCTAGCTAGATCGATCGAGCCCTCGAAACTCCTTGCATACTTAACTTCATAAAAATCGTTAAAGCCGTTTCTGAGATTCAGAAAATTACCAATTTAATTATACAAGAAATGCTCGTTTGAAGGTATTAGATTAGGAAATAACTTGTCTACTGTTACTTATATAAAGCAGAAATGGAATACCAGAAGGCAAATGATGACTACGCGTAACTCCGTAGCTCTACGGGCATCGAGGACGTGTACCGAGCTACGAAACTTGATAGAATTTGTCAGACAAAGCGTGGCGTGACGTGTGATATTCACGTCGCGTGTAGATCGCGTGCTCTTGGGGTGCGAATTACTAAGACAATGTATGGATAACACTAAAGAGCTTAGCGTGGTGGTTTGTTCTGCGTGACGACCGTTCTAGTGTCAAGAATATAGATACGAATATCTTCACGCTCTCTGTTTGAACCGACCTGATGGGCCAGTTTGACAGTTAATTTTAATTGGAAGTTTTCTACCCAGGTTACTGACAAAGCAATCGTTATTTTTATTCAATTAACCAACTGATGAGCAGACAAGCCACCAGATGATAAGTGTTCACAGTCGCTCACGGACGTTAGTAACAACAAATTGTTATGGCATCATCCACACGTTATCAACCAAAATGGAAGTGGGGTGCTCCGCATTACTACGCAACTTGATCCTACTCACTGTAACCAAAACACGGATAAAATATTATAGTCGATTTTATTATAGATGTAGTGTGGAAGCTAGCGATTATCCTCAGTCTTTCTGGAATGATATAAAAAATAAAAAGATCTGTTTCTAACAAATCATCGAAGTAAGTACTCAATGAGAAGATCAATTAAGTATTAATAAAATAAATCATTTTAACTACGTACCTTACAACTCGTATTTAAGTGACAAAAATTATGTATCTACTGATACATAAACTAATCCTTCTAAATATTCATGCCAATAAATAGCTAATACGGGCATACAAGTATCTTATCAATCATTCAGCTTTGCTCTTATAATACTATACACTAATCCACTGTGAACAACGGCGAAGATAGGACGTTGTATCGGGCGATATTTACGCTTCAAAGGCTTTTGTAAATTGAACATTAAACTTATCTTAAAAAACTGGTCTTACTGCCAGAGAGTTACATCGTTTCAATACTTAGGTACAAGCAATTAGCAACCAGCTATACCTAAGCGCTAATAAAATTAATTTGTAATGAATCTGCTTATCGGTTACAATGCCATACTGATCATCAACATCAACACAGTCTATTTTAGAAGAAGGTAACTTGGCGGAAGAAAGTGTTGTCCCTGCGGAGTCACCACAATGAACACGAGGTTAGCTTAATATCTAGACCATTAACACCACAAAGTTTTAACTATGATTACGTCGTGGAAATAGAAAGGAGGATCCTTATCCTTATAACATAACAAAGAATAACATTTATTATTTATTTTATACCTAAGCAAAGCAAAATTTCGCATCTCGTTACTCGCCACAAGAACGACTAAGCCAAAATTACGAAAGAAGATCCGAGAAACTTGGTAGAGGCCGATATTTGCAGTTAATTGGCTTTTGTAAATTGAGCTTAAGTTAACATGTTTCGAGTTTTAAGTGACTATCACTCTTGTCGAAATTTCGTCCCTAACCGCAGTTATCTAACATATCACCCTGTTAAAAGTACGCGTACCTTAGTCACGCGATCCCTTGGCTAATTCATGGAGAACTAAGAGTGTACGCGACCTTTATTTTAACTTTGTTAGCCTCACCTAATTACTTAATTGAATTAGTTATCATTAATAACAGTATTGTTCAACCTTTTTGTGGGTTAATTTGCTTGCTACATTTTATTACTGTAAACTATTTTAAAATTGTAACTAATTTGTATGTTACAAAATGATTCCACATCATTGTGATATGTGTGGATGACTAAAAAAATAACATTCAACTATTTATGAAAGTATTATTTACGGTTATAAGAAGAAAACTCCAAACTCTTTTACATTCACACGGGTTCACTATGTATCCGGATTTATTGAAAATATCCGGAAACACATTATACTGGAGATTGTCATTCATAAGCTACTGAATAAAATATGTGTTTGTTTTGTTATAAATTGATATAAGTAATATGTATGACGTTATATTATGTCAAATATCTCAATCAATAAGCGTATTTATGTTACGCTGTATCCTAGGTATACCTAGAGGAGAGGCTAGATTCCTAGACGGATAAATGTTTGTCCTTATGTCGTATTTGTAAAGTCTCAATTGCTTACGTCTGTACCAAATACAATGGAATAGGTGCAGAATTGTAATACGAGCTGTGAGTGTTTGCGTAGTTATATTTTTTCTTTAACTTTTTATAGTCCAAACGGTAAGTTTCTAGTTAATATAGTAAATAGTAAAAATCATAAAATCTTAATAATTCAAAATCTTAGCTGTATATAGCTGTAATTTGGAAAATACTTTAATTTTATCGTGAGTTTTTGCTGGTGCGAATATCTTACATTTTCACAGATCGCTTAGTTGCTGAAATAAATAATGCATGCCTTTATAAAAATAACTGCCTTGAAAATTCTGTTTAATTTTTATAAAGGGGTATCGATTTTTTCTCTCCAAGTATAGCGGAAAAGGTTCATGACATCATGACTAATAGGGCCTTATGGGACAGACTTTGAATATTGCGCCATATGTGTCGAATAGCTGACCAATGCTTGGCTCTTTAAATGGATAAGAAACTCGTGTCGTTCCGTACATCTAAAATTTATTACGTAATATTACCTGAACAGTTACGAAATAAATTATATTATCCTTGATGGGGTAAGACTTGGATTTCCTTCAGTGGACTTATAACGTCAGGATGCAAATAAAATACTCCACCGTCGCAAACAAATCGCGCAATAATATTTTCTATGAACTACCTTATTATTCGTTTATCTCTTGGGTTATTAATTTTAACTTTTACTTTGATTTGAAATTTCAAAATGATAAAGGAAGGTGATATGTGAAAGGTTGTTTGGTTGATTGTTATTCTTTCACGCAAAAACTGCTAAACAGATTTTCATGAAAATTACAAACGTAGAGCATGATCAAAATAATATAAGTCTAGTATATATAGTCTAGTCAACAAGTTCAAAGAGAAAAATAGTGGTAAAGCTTCCAAAAATATGAACGATATCTCATTAGATTCGGAATGAAGAGTAGAATTCATAAACAAATGCAATTGTTATTAACAAATAAAGATTGATCAAATTAAGGCATTTAGGTTTTGGTTAATAATTCAAAAATTATCAATATATATATATATATAGGAAATTTTAAAAGAGGATTCTTAAAGAGGAGGATATTTACAATAAATAAATAAGTATGTCCTAACTCTTGTAGCGAGTATAGGTCTACGTGCCCCGTTTACGGTAGACTTAAAACAGCATAACAAATTAAACCTTCTTTACTAGTGTTAAATATATATGGTGAAAGAATAAATTGTGGTGGTTCTGAACACTTCAAGGAATAAAAATGTAATGTCGAAAAAAAATCTCAATTTTCTGAGATATTGTTTTCAAAATTGTATAACTAGCTATTTTTATATTGGCTTAATTTTTTTTTGTTTTTTGGAGCATTTCTTAAATACATACTTAAACATATGATGTGATGAAAAATTATAAAAATATTCTGTTCGTCCATTACAACTTTTTAAATCAGAATTTGTATATTTATCCGAAATATCCTTTACTTATCGGACCTTATATTAGACCGTGTTTATTCGGAGAAAATATAACACAGAACGGATACGCCAGTGATTCTCAGAATGTTTCGAATTTATCATTTGATGTACTTACTGAACCCTAATAAAACGGGTATGGCTCTTCCCTCGAGTACCAATTATTTTGTCCAATTAATGAAATCACGAGGGAAAGCCGTGTAGTTGATGGCTGAAGATTACATCCTCTTTCATAATGGAGAGGAGGGACGTAGGAATAAATCAAATATTATAGTAATTTTTTTTCATCAAAATCAACAGTTAAAGCAATCAACAGTTAAATCTGATCTTTCCAGTAAACATTTAGCTACATTATAAAAGTAATGATGACATTACAGCAACCATTATTTTGTCGTGTACTTTCGCTTAAACCATGGCTGAAACATAAGCCTGATCATATCCGGAAGAGCCTTACCTACTTACATACAAGATAAACATAAACACAAGTGATTCATGATTCATACTTAGTTTAAGTCTCGGAAAAGCCTAGCTGTAAGCCGTAACATAAACAGGTATGTAACCACCCAAGCGATTTAGACCATGAAATGTGAAAGAAAAAGGGAAGGGGAAAGGATTTTGTTACGGTTGAAACATCGGTCATGAGGACCGTGAATTATAGTGCCATTTGTATGGAGGGACTATACCAACGCGATCCAATCCTTTGTGATATTTTTGGGAGCATTTAAATGTAAGGAACATCATTATTTTCTACGTACTAAGTTGCAGGCTTCTACTCGTATAAGGCTTGATGTATGTTTTAACAATAAATAACTCAAGTTAATGAATTATTAACTTTGGAATGTTCAAGCGACATAGGAGGGCAGGCACAGCTTGATGTTAAAAAGCACTGTAGTGTGCACGAATATAATAATATAATAATAATAGTAATATTCTATATTAATATAATAAAGAGTAATATTCTATCCAGCGTATTACTATGTTAAAATTTATTCTGTAACTATGTATTAATTTAAAATGTATTCTGTGGAGTTTCTTTTACCACTTCTCGTTAATGAGAAAGCGCCTTTTTCATACGGTGATAAAAGCAAAATATATTATATTGGGCATCAAACAATATACCCTGAATTTAATCTCATTGGTCTCACGCCAGTTAATTGTTCGCTGTATTGTCTGTTGTATTGCAGTAGGTATTATACTGATCGTAAGACTCCAGTATGTGCGTGCTTCCTCGACTTATCCAAAGCTTTTGACCTGGTTGGTTACGATGTTCTACGGGAGAAACTTGATACTATCACCTTACCCCAAGAACTAGTGTCTGTCTTTAAATATTGGTATACGCACCAGATCAGTAACGTTAGATGGGCGGGCACAATATCGAAGCCGTCGCCTACACTGTTCAATATTTACATGAAAGCACTGATCGTGGCGCTCAGCAGTCGCCGTGTCGGCTGTCATATTGTGATATTGATGGCGTTTGTATAAATAATTTAATAATGACATGGTGCTGCTGAGCACCTAGGTTTATGGACTGAGGGAGCTGATTCGGGCTTTTTTTTTTTTTTTTTTTTTTTGTTTTTTTGTTTTTTTTTTTTTTTTTGTTTTTTTTTTTTTTGGGCGGTAGTAGTGAAACAAATAACATTGTGCTCCATAAAAATTAATTTGTTTTAATAGTTAAATAACTTATTTTATCACTAATTCTCTATAAAGTGGAAGATTTAATAGTGTTTGGTACTTACAAGGTATTGTTTCAGTGCTAAATTAATGTCATAGTGCAGTAAATATACTTAGTGTCCTGCTGGTTGAACTGTCACACACTCACACTTAGTATCACTTCCAAAGTTCTTATTTTGTAAAATGGCAAATATAACTAGTGTTATGGAGGCTCAGCGTTCTCTCGAAGCTGCTCTATTTTCGAAATTAGAGCAATTTGATAAACAACTCAAAGAGGCAACTGCAGTCCCGCAGAGTGCATCTAGTCTACCCCAGCTTCAAGAGGACTTCTCTGCGTTTAAAAAACTTGTCTGTTCTATCTTGGCTCTCTTGCGACAACAGATCTCAGAATGCAGTAAATCTGTGGATGTACTTGAGATGAGGCACCGTAGAAAATATCTTCTTATAAGAGGGATATCCGAAGACATAAAAGATGACCTTTCAGGTTACATCTGCAGTTTATTCCAAGACAAACTGGGTCTACCTAATGCCACTGCAGACAAATTTAAGGCTTGTCATCGGTTGGGTGGACTGGAGGAAGGCAAGTGCCGTCCTGTGTTGCTGCGGTTTGCGGACTTGTCGCTTAAGACTGCAGTGTGGAAGAAGAAAATCGGTTTTAAAGGCACTCCAATTGTCGTCGCCGAGTTCCTTACGCAGCAACGTCAAGCAGTGTTTATCCAGGCCCGTCTGCGTTTTGGTATCAGAAGCTGTTGGACGCTAGACGGTAATGTGTATGTCAAATCGAAGGATGGCTCGAGGCATCGCATTACGTGTGAAGAAGAACTGCGCTCCCTCCCGACTGAAGCAGCGACTGAGCCAGCGGGTGTGGTAGAACAGGCTGGTCGGCCTCAGCTCGCCGGGGGTGCATCGACATCAACTGACCATCTGCCTAGACAAAAACGTGCTGCCAGACATAAAAAGTGATCTGACTTCCTATATTCGTCTCTCGCCGTACTGTTTGTTCTCATTTTTCTTGACGCCGTATGTAAACTTCTCCAGTGTTTAGTCAGTTTATCCGTTTCATATTCTTGTAGCAATCATATTTTGCATTGTAGTAGGTATCTTCTCATTTATTTGTAAGGTAACTTAACTTGTGTAACTTTTATATTTTATGAAGTGGGTAGTTTTAATTATTTAGTCACCTTGCAATGTGTACACTTATCAAGTTAATTTTTGCTTTATTACGTTATGTTATTTAGTAAGGCTATCAGCTGTGAACTGTGTTGTTTGGCTGTTGACTCTTGACATTGACAGTGTTGACGCTAGTCGCTATTAATGACATATGTCGCTATAAATGTCGCTCATAAATGGCAGTGACAGCTGGAATACATTATGGCTTTTTATAATCAGTATAACTGAGGCAAAGACTTTGCTTATCATGCGGCCTGAAATAGTTTTTTTTTTAATAAATCTAAGTTATTTCTTTGTATTGTAAGTTTGTAACATTCCTTACCAGTATGCAACCAGTAGGACCAACAATAACATATATATTTATATTTTTTATTCTAAAGATTTCTTAAGTTAATTTCATAATATACTATATCAGGTACTATATATAATATATATATTATTTTTATTAATTTACAATTATTTAATATTGTATTATTTTCATTATGTCTGATGATGATTCTTTTTATTCTGTAAATTCTGATTTTCAATCTCTCACGAGTGAAGATTCTTTTGAGGATCCTGAGACCTTTGGTGATTTACTGCGTGATACTTTGAGCAACTCTCCCCTAGCATTTAATGTGTGTCACCTTAACGCACAAAGCATTCCAGCGCACTACACGGACCTTCTTGATTCCTTCGCCTCATATCCCTCTTCCCTTGCCCACGCTATCCTTATATCTGAAAGCTGGCTCAAACCATCGCTCTCATCTACTTCATATAGCATACCCGGTTATGTTTTAATTAGAAATGATCGCACGGGTAAGGGCGGCGGGGGTGTAGCAATTTACTTGCGCAGCGATATCTCTTACAAGGTGATTGCTACTTCCCCCTCGGCGTATGCGGCATCCGCTGAATATCTGTTCCTAGAGGTGCAGGTCAAACGAGCCAAAGCTTTGCTGGGGGTAGTTTATTGCCCTCCTTCTATTGATTACTTCTCCAGTCTTGAATTGGCACTTGAGGCTCACTGTTCTAGCTACACGCACCACATCATAATGGGTGATCTGAATACTGACCTTCTCAATAACTCATCTCTTTCCAGTAGGCTTCACAATATTATCAAGTCGGTCAATCTCTCCATTCTTCCTTCGGGGCCCACTCATCATAACCTTGACACTCCTGACACCCTGCTCGACTTGATTATTACTTCCTCACCCGATCATGTTATTCTACATGGTCAAATGTCGGCGCCAGGCTTTTCTCGTCACGACGCCATCTATTTATCATATAAATTAAGACCTCCCAAATTTAAACCTCAAATAGTGATGATGCGTTGTTTTGCCAGTATTAATAACAATGCACTGCTTGATGACGCTTCTAAAGTTGACTTTTCCCCGGTGTATGCTGCTCCAACGATGAATGAGAAAGTTTCTGAATTAAATAATATTATTGTAACATTGTTTGATAGGCATGCACCTGTAAAAGCAGTAAAAGTTAAAAAACCGCCGTCTCCATGGATTACCAGGGCAGTTCGGATGGCTATGACGCGGCGTGACAAAGCCTTCAGAAAGTACAAAAGAGACAGGTGTGCTGAAAATTGGTGCTCTTATAAAATGGCTCGGAACAGGTGCAACAACATGGTGAGAGCTGCCAAACGCTCCTATATCATTAGCAACATTTCCAACTCTTCTTCAGCCGACATATGGAAGTTTCTTCATTCTCTTGGCATTGGGAAGGCTTCTTCCCAAACCACAAAACCTTCTTATTCTCCTGATGAATTTAATTCTCACTTTACTTCTTTACCTTCTATGAACTCTTTTGTTAAGTCTTCGACAATCTCTGCTATTACTTCCATGGCTCTACCTCCCACAGATGGTTTCTCCTTTTCTCCTGTGTCCTTGGAAGAGATCCGCAGAGTTATTTCCTCAATTAAGTCGGGTGCTATGGGGTGCGATGAGATCAATCGTGCGATGATCATGCCTATACTCAAGTTCATCCTACCTGCTATAACGCACATCTGTAACTTTTCGTTATCATCGGGGACATTTCCATTGGTCTGGCTTAAAGCTTTGGTTATCCCTATCCCAAAAACTGGATGCCCCCGTGGATTAAAGGAGTTCAGACCTATCTCGCTGCTCCCTTTTCTTTCAAAAGTATTAGAGGCTATTGTACACAAGCAGTTCTCATCGTACATTTACAATCATAACCTGCTCTGCTCTTACCAGTCCGGCTTTAGGCCTGGACATAGCACCACCACTGCCCTTCTCAAAGTGACTGAGGATATTCGTGAGGGCATGGAGAGTAAAATGGTCACCATTTTAGTTTTAATAGACTTCTCCAATGCTTTCAATTTGGTCGACCACGACATTCTCCTTGCTCTCCTTGCGAGGCTGCGGCTCTCTTCCTTGACTCAGGATTGGTTCTCCTCTTATCTTCGTGGACGCCAGCAGGCCGTCAAGGTCGATGGTAAGCAATCCGACTGGTGTAACATTACCTCTGGCGTTCCACAGGGTGGTATTCTATCGCCTCTGCTCTTTTCTATATTTATTAACTCTCTTACACCTCTTCTTGGTTGCTCTTACCTTTTGTATGCAGATGACCTGCAGATTTATTCACAGGCAGACATCGCTAATATTAATAGAGCTGTCACCGATATCAACAATGATCTTGTCAGTGTTAGTACCTGGTCTCACAATTTTGGTATAAAAATTAATCCTGACAAGTGCCAAGCTATTGTCATAGGTAGCCCACGTCAGTTAGCCAAAGTTGACATGGATTCGGTTGACTGTATAAAGTTTGAAGATAGCACTATCCCATATCAAGCTAGTGTAAAAGACCTCGGGATCACTATTGATAGTACAATGAGCTGGAACTTGCAGGTAAGTGAAGTCTGTCGTTCTGTCACTGCTTCACTAACTTCCTTGAACAGGCTCAGAAACTTTCTCCCTACCGAGACGAAAGCTAATTTGGTTCAAGCGCTAATCTTCCCGATTATCGATTATGGTGATGTGTGTACTTTGGATATGAATGAGTCTCACCTTGACAAGCTGGATCGACTCCTCAATAATGCCGTTCGCTTCGTCTTCTGTCTCCGCAAATATGACCATGTCTCCTCTTTGCGCTCCAAGCTCAATTGGCTTCCCATCCGCGATCGTCGGCACATTCGATTTCTTTGTCTCCTTTCTTCTATCCTCTTTCTTCCCCATTCCCCTGATTATCTGAAATCCAAATTCCAGTTCCTATGCTCCTCCCATGATCGGCAGCTACGCTCTACTGAATCTTATCAACTCTCTATACCGCTGCACCGATCTGGGTTCATCTCCAACTCTTTCTCTGTCCAGGCAGTCCGCCTCTGGAACGCGCTCCCCGAAGGAATCAGAAGACCTGCTAATAAAGCATCATTCAAAAAGGACCTCAGGACTCTTTTTCTTAATCGTCATTGACATCATAGAAGTTTTCATCTTAGATAGTTTATTAATGCTTATATAGTTATTTATGTAAGTATATTTTGCAAATGTATATATGTATATATTTATGTATATTTGTATGTATCATATGTATATTTTACGTAGGTATTTGTATTTATGTATATAATTTACTTTATTAACCGCCTTTCGCGCTTTTCTCTTTTGTCCAATGGTTAGCTGGTAGAGAATGCATTAAGCATTAAGCTCGCCATTTGTACCGTAATATTTCTATTGTGGTCAATAAAGGTTAAATAAATAAATAAATAAATAAATACGCCTGTAGGCATGAGCTAAGATATAATGTGACAAAAAATGCATGGTCTTCGAGGGCGTCGGTGCCAAGTGTCCAGAGTGTATACCACCCGTTCATTTAAATGGTGTCTCCTTGAACTGGGTGACGGAATTTAAATACTTGGGGCACATAGTCACGGGCAACCTCATGGACCATGAAGACATCGAACGGGCTCGCATCGGGCATCGAGAGGGCTCTGTCAGGAAGAGTAAATATGTTGGCCCGCAGATTTGCACGGTGTTCAGTCGGGATAAACTGCACCTCAAAGTCAAAGTCAAAGTCAAAATATTTTATTCATATAGGTATCACTGATACACTTATGCACGTCATTTTTTGGCTTTTCGGAAGGTGCTTTGACGTGGAGGAGAAGAAAAGCCTAAAGAAACTCCTCAGCACATCTTTTAAAAAAAATATTACAAAAAAAGATAATAATACAAAAGTATTTACTATTCTGAGCGGAACTGGTTGCAGAGCTGGTCATTTCCATGCGTCTTTGTCATTTAAATACTCGTCTACACTATAATATCCCTTGCCTAACAATTGTGTCTTTACACGTTTTTTGAAAGTTTCTATTGGCAAGTCACGTATTAATTTTGGGATTTTATTATAGAAATGTATACCAAGCCCTATGAAAGATCGCTGCACTTTACTTAGGCGGAACAAAGGCGTAACTAATTGATGCATTCTTTTCGTATGGCGATTATTAATATCAAAATTTTGTTTATACGCGTTTATATTCTTCCGTATAAAAACTACATTGTTGAAGATATACTGGGAAGCTACTGTAAGTATACCTATTTCCTTGAACTTTTCACGCAAAGATTCCCGAGACCTAAGTTTATAAATAGCCCTAACTGCCCGTTTCTGGAGTATGAAAATTTGTTTTATATTGGCTGCTTTGCCCCACAGCAAGATGGCATAAGACATAACACTGTGGAAATAAGCAAAATAGACTATCCTAGCAGTTTCGACGTCTGTATACTGCCTTATTTTCCTAACAGCAAAAGCAGCCCTACCGAGTTTTGTCGCGAGATTTGTTATATGTGGGCCCCATTGAAGTTTACTATCTAAGGTCATCCCTAAAAAGACCGTCGATTCCTCCATATGCAATGTTTCGTTATTTAGTTTAAGAGATTTGCTGACTTTTTTAACATTAGGTAGCACAAACTCTATACATTTCGTTATTGATAGTGAACCAACGCGACACATGCGAAAGAGCACTATTTACGTCGTCGAAATTTACTTTATTCCTTTCACACTTAAATATTAGTGATGTATCATCAGCAAATAGTACAATATCCGCTTGGTTCTTTACATAATGTGGTAAATCGTTAATGTATACCAGAAAAAGAAACGGACCCAAGATCGTGCCCTGCGGTACACCCATCACAGCCGGTGACCCCGATGACTTAATATCGTTTATGCTAACTTTTTGTATTCTGTTACTCAAATAAGACGCGATCAAGCTAAGGGCCTTGTTTTTTATACCATAGTGGACAAGTTTAAACAGCAATGTTTCGTGCTCAACACAATCAAATGCCTTAGATAAGTCACAAAATACTCCTATGGCATTATGTGACGCCCCCCATGCTTCAAATATATGCTTTAATAGCCTAGCCCCGGCATCGGTTGTACTACGGCCTTTAGTGAAACCTTATTGCTCAGGATGTAATAATTTATTATTGTTGAAATGGGTTAGCATTTGATTCAATATTATCTTTTCGAAAATCTTACTAAGGGTTGGTAAAACAGAAACTGGTCTATAGTTATTAAGATCAGTTTTTTCACCTGTTTTAAAAAGTGGAATGATTTTGCTGCATTTCATAAGATCTGGAAAGATACCTAGATCTATACATTTATTAAAAACTACGACCAAATATGGAGCTATAATACCTATAATATGCTGTATTATTTTTACCGAGACGCCCCGAGACGACCTCTCTGTATACACGACGTGCGCTCTGTGGGCCAGCTATTCTAAGAAGTGTTACAACATTATATTTAATATTCTACAAACATATCTAAATATCCATCATGTTAAATAAATTGTATATTAATTCTTTCATTTAATGAATGTTGACATTTTCTCTTTAGAAATATTAAAACTAGTTCGCTGTAGACAAGTAGATAAACATTACACGCGCAACGCGTTTCAATAAACTCTGAGTTACGTTACAACAAGCCCAAAGGGTACGCTAAATCACTGGATAAATATCAAACGCTCAAACCAAGTTGTGATTTGAAAATCTTTCAACAATGCTATTATTTATAGAAAGTTCCTTGTTATTCTAAAATCCAATTAACACCGAAGTGAAGTTACTACTAGTTCACAATTTATAGAATTCGTTAACAACTGCCGAGCGAGTTAGTGAATTTTAGATTTCAAACGTTTTCCAGGAAAACAAAACGGAGAAAAAGGAGTATACGCTTCTCAACATCCCCTCATAATATCCAAACTCTTTTAATTAACGAACTTTTAAAACACAAGACAACTTTCGAACACAGCAAGGAATATTATATGTTTACAGATTTCAGTGCCCTTATTTTGGTTTGCAGCCATCGTTGAACTTGTTATCCGACCTCATTAAAACTTACCAAGGCGAGAATTGTACGATTTATTCCTTTCTAAGCTAATTATAATTATTCTTATTTTACTACTACTTCTTCCCATCCCAACCTTGTGAGCCGATATTTGCACAATCTAGGTATATCAAACCTCAAATATTCATGAAGGAACATAAAATGTCGGTCAAATACTTATTTTGTTCACTTAACTTTATCTCTTTATTATGTGTGTGTGGTTGTACAAGTGTTTCACTAAACTGATACATTTCAACCGCAGTTAAAAATGATCTGAAATCGGGTGTGCAATTGTGCATAGATAACTTAAACATAACGCTTATAGACGAACAATAATATCACGCCATTAGAGAATAACAGAAAAGTGAATGAGAGCAGAACTCTGTAGCAGCGATCAAACCCATCAATGAGTGTAACCGCTTTGAAAAAATCGAGGGCGGTTTGAGAGCGTCGTTCACCGTTCACGTCACAAACTCACAGAGCGACGCGCGACGCAGCGCGCCGCAGTAAACACGATAATTGTAATTTAACGCCGGCCCCGGGCGGGCGACGTCACCTCTCGTCTAGGGCTGTGCCTTGTAACTTTTTAATATAAAGCCTGCAAATAGTGCAAACTAAAAGCACTATAATTAGTAGCATTGAAGGAAGTGTATCCAAATTACTAATGATACATAATAACAATGTTAAATAATATTAAGTGGCTGGCTTCAACCCATTAATAGCCCCCTACTGGGCACTGGTCTTTCCTTTTGAGGAGGCCTAGAGCATACTCCACCACACTGCTCCAGTGCGGGTTTTCAAACCACACGAGGGCCTCCGACATGGCTTAACGACTGTAATCTTATAATAACAACCGGGACCGATGGCTTTACGTGCCCTCCGAAGCACGGAAACGCTCAAGAATTTTTTTGCCACTAGCGGTCACCCATCCATCTACCGACTGCGCCCGCTGTTGCTTAATATATCTCATAATATATAATATAATGTTTATTAACTTTGATGAACGTGACAACTGAGCTATTATTATTTCTCTAGTAATTATCTTTATTTTTATTATAAAAACACTTAGGTGCTATGGCTACAGCTAAGGCTAATGTAAAAGGTATTGTAAAATAAATAGGTAATGTAAAAATCTAATCGCGTCTAATCTAAGACCGGTATTTAAACCTACTCTAGACTTCAGAACATACGATATTGCACACGTAGATGAATAGATGGAAAATAATAATTAAAAATCAAAACTTGGTATAATATGGTAAACCGCAAATTCGGCCCTGTGGTCAAAGGAATTTCCTAAAGTGAGTTGTTTATTTGGATTTTTGCGTGTTACAACGGAAAAAAGTAGCATATGTCACTCCCCCGCCTCCTGACTATCGCCATACCCAAAAATCATACCATGATATCGCTCCGTTGCGACGTGAAACAAGGACAAACAAACATAATTTTATAACATTAGTAAATATGTAAGTATGGATTAACAAGGGGCTTGCCAACTAAACTCTCAAGTAAATATCCTATAATCGATAGCCGTCGCAATAAATCAGTTGGTACAGAGCCTAATGAACGCCAACAGAGAGGCCAGATAACTAAAGCCTCTTAAATTGTTCACAAAGCTGATTAAATTAGGTCCCTTCCGTACTCAACAATCAAGTTAAAACAACCATATAAATAATTTTGTGCCAGCCCTATCGACATAAACCGTTCGCAGCAGGTTTGTCAACTGTGAACCGGCCAGAGAATATAAAACAGGCCAAAACTTAATTGAAACGTTCCGAAGTAGGTATCAGATACCTAATAACTTTATTATTACGGAAAAAATCATCCCTTAGATCAATCACTGCTTCATAATTTTCAGCGAATCATTATGAGGCAGCCATGTTATAATATTAACAATTGAAACTTTATCTAATAATGAAAAATATCCGTGTAATATACAAGGAAAATTTTCAACAGAATTTCAATTACTTCTTTTACGTTCATCGAAATAACAATCGTAAATCTTCTAAGTATTATAGATAACTGCTTCTAAATTACATGTTAATGAACTAGTAACCATCCTTGCTTTGTTTCGAACTAGACGAAGATGATGATGATGACGAGACATAATTCTATATATCAGCATATTTTTGTAAACAAATTAAAAAACAAAACACGTGTTTCAGTGCGCAACCTGTAAAGTACTTACTATAGAAATTGTAACTACTGTTGGTGGTCGCTGCTTGTCAGTTGTCATAATTGTCATCCAATTGGCCCGTCTGCTTGAATATTGGTCACTTGGCCATGACATGAGTCGTACCTAACAGAACGAGGTTTAACGTGTGGACTATACTTAATCCAATAACAATAGTAATCCCCAAATGTTTGTTCAAATACTTTGATGCCACCAAAAGCTTAAAGTAGTTATAACGCTGGTACCGCTTTATTTTTTAGAATAACAAAAACAATCATGTTATGTTTTTCAAACTAAACCGTATCAACTTCTCGTAAATACTTATGCATCGCTGCACAGGTACGCTCAAATTAGTGGAATAGTTCGCGCATGATTTTTTAAATAACTAACGAGTTTCAAATAACTCGGCTTTTAAATAACTCGGTTCGTACAGTGCACATTTTTCACTTTATATTATTTCATTACTGTGTGCGTGTTTAAAGATACTTTTACAATACAATACAATTTTTTTTTATTTTACATGAAATTGAAACATATGCAATGAAAAACAAGTATAATACTATAATCAAAGACCGTACCTACCACCTACTACAGCGACCATTTTTAAGACTTTAACGTCCGTTTTCAATAATCGATCTAAGTATCTAAATCAAAATCTCTGGAACTTATCCAAAGATCAGGTAAAGTAGACTTTACCTTATAAAGTAAAGTAAGAATGACTGACACTATGATGTTATTTTATAATTAAAACTACTTCGGAGGGCACGGCAATTCTATATTTTTACTAGCTGTTGCCCGCAGCTTTCGCACGCGGAAATTATGTAAAATATTGCGACTATAAATTGAGACGTAAGCTATACTATCTTTCCAGTTGGATCAAACTGCACACGGTGTGCAAATTTGATTTAAATCGGTTAAGTAGTTTAGGAGTCCATCGCAGACAAACAACGTGACACGTAATTTATATATATTAAGATGTAGGTACCTACCTGCCGTCGGCTTGTTATCATTATTTACCAGTCATAAAGCCATGACAGAAGCCTTTAGGTGTCGTAAACTTTTCCAACACTTGGGTTGAAGTCCAATACGCTTCTTAAAAGACTAATAGGTAGATCTAGTTTTAATGTAATTATTATTAGGCATACAAACATTAAAAATATCTCATAAGTATTATCCCGTTCGAAAAACTTCTATAGCTTAATCCTAACTAAATAAACGTGAGTTTCAATCTCGTGATATTTCAATTAATACTAGACGGACTTCGCTAACGAATTTACTGTTTGTTAAACATAGTAAAAACTTGGGCAAACTCGTTTAAGTTCGATTAATTGGCAGGAGTAGGCAATCATCTTAATTAGTAGATGTTCTCTTCAAACTTGCGAGTTTACATGTGCCTGTTTTAATTGATACTTACAAGTTTATTATTATTTTAAGAATATTTTTGTCTTGAATATTAAGGTTAAATCTATAAAAGAAAATTGAATTTCCGCTTAAAAACAAAAACTACTAAACGAATTTTCATGAAATTTAGAACATAGGTAGACCGTGATCAGAAATAGAACATAGGATACTTATTATCTCGGGAAAAGCCACGGGCAGAGTTCGAGTGCTAGTTTAAACAACATTTCTGGATTAACCGCATCGTTGATTGTATTGTTCTTACCAGATCCGACCAAATATCTTCGGGTACCTACTGTAAGATTATATGTACATAGTAGTCGCAAACATCATGTTCTACATTTATGTGACAATGCGATTATGATAACGCGCTCATACTTTGGAAACAGAAATAAATTCAAACATAGCTTAAACTTTGCACAGAAAACTTGAATCCGTTTAGTAAACTTTTAGTCCTATTTAAATAAGGTTAACACTTAACACTAATGGCAAGCACATGAGTTCACTACATTTAATTTAATTGGTTTATTTGTTATGGTAAACAGCAATGTAATTACTGTTTCCTTTGTTATGGTTCAATGTAATATTCGGTATATGTGATATTGGATATTGTACGAACTCAATCATGATCCTTTCGTACGATATGAATCATAAATGTGAATACTGATGATATTGCCACAAATATTTAGAAACCATATAAAATAGAAACTCGTAAGTACAATAAGTACAATCACTAGTTACGCAATTTATGTGTTTATAACCACCTTCAAAAAAGAGATGGTTTTCAATTCCGTTCTTTTTTATGTTCGATACCTCAGGTTTGGATTTAATTTGAAAGGATACACTTCTAGATTGATCCCATATTAATCAAAATTCAGATCTGATGGTGGGATCCGTGAGGAATTTAATAAACTCCTCAAAAGCGATAATCTTCTTTTTATACATACAATATCATTGGATAATTTTAGTAGTCTTTGTCAAACGCTATTCGTTGACGTCAGTAATTTTTTTGTGGTAAAATTTTGGATTATACGAGTTTTGGTTCCATTGTGCGAGGGCCAGTTACTTTCTTACACTTACGAGGACCACTAGGTGGCTCATCTGCTCATTTATTGGCTATATATTTACAAGAAAAGAAAAAAAAACATAGGTACGTATACAACTTTGATTCGTGTTGAAGTTATTCATTAAACTTATCAGAGTACTTACTTCAACAAACTATTATGACAAATTTTAAGTGATCCATTATCCAATATTATCAGTGATCCAGTTGATCCAGTCAAGTGCAAAATCAGCTTATTGGACGCGTTGGACCGACGCGGTGCGATCTGGACCCGCGATATGAATACTGAATATCTATAAGATTTGCTAACATATTTGCATCAATTCTCCAATGGCACACTCTTGTTCAAATTGATTTCCACCTGGAAATGACTGTTTTTGTTACGGAGTAATTTTGCACCTCAAGTAAAATTACAGAGAGCAGCAGTAATCGATGAGATAAGGTGCAGAGAGATGTGATAAAGTGAGTCGTGAGGTGAAGTGAGTCATGGGGTGAGGTGAGGAGAGGCTAGGTGCAGGTAGGTGAAATGACTTGGAGGGAGTCTTACAAAATGTTGCAGCCACCTTCTAGAGCAGACAAGTGATGAATAAGAAACAATGGAAGAGATTTGATCGTGTCAATCTCAGATTAAATTAATTGGAGGTGTCAATCATGTCAAACAATAAAATTATTGCAAAGATTCTGAGCGTACTGATTTTCTGCGTTTATGTTTTATTTATCAAGCTCCCGTTGAACCTTTACTGCTGGACAAACATTACTCGTATATGGTGCTTGATAGCCTCTACAGGATACGGGTCTCTTCTCATGAGGCCTGGAGTATGAGCGTACTCCACCATTATTCGACCATGCTGCACCAGCGGATTGCTGGATCAAAAGGAAGAAGCTTAGCAGCTAGTAATTTTAAATTTATGGCCAAATTATTATTATTATATTCTGATAAACAATTATTTGAACGTAATCTATAGGAAAGAAATAAATGACGCCCATTTCTTGCAGCTCCGTGTAAATAGTGTAGCTAAAATTTATTACAAATCCGATTACTGCCTGGAAAAGTCGTTTTCTGGCGTACATGGCTTTACTGGCATTCAAACCCTTCGGGATTAAACGTCGTTGAAGCCTTTGGATTCTGTAAATACGTTTTTGTGTATTTGCATACAATTCGCGTGATTTTTTACGTGTATTGTCTTTCTAAACTAAGTATTACTAGGTTAATGTATGCAATCACTTCTTTGTAAATATCGGTAAGTGGTAATAATTTGGAAGTCGGTCTTACCAATCTTAACATTTTAGTTAATTTCAGTTCAGAAATAATAACGAGTTCAGAGACTGAGTAGGACCAAGATAATGTTACTGATAGAATCAGGAAATCCAAATTTACATGACTGTTAAGTACCAGGTTGCTTTGAGGATGACGAGTTACAGTCATTCTAGCATGTTAGCTGTGTTTCAATAAATCTTTTGATGCAGTTTCAGAAACATTCTTCCAAGAAAAATCTATCAGTACATATGTTTCCATGTACGACGTCAAATAAAGTGTTTTATTTAAAATTGAACTTATTCTTAGTAGTAGTTACATTTATTCTTAGTATGCATTTGGATAATAAAACGTCAAGAATTCGAACCTAAAGTCTCAAAGAAAACCGATTTTCAAACCATTACCATCTATTTAAAATACATTGTCCTTTTCTCTTTGTTTGAAAGAAAGATAATGCATTTCCAGGCTCAAAGGAAATAGAATGTATATATTTTTCATTACATTAACATTAAAAAGAGAATGGATATCATATTTCTATTCTTTACGCCTTCACAAGCGTCTGATACGCTTTCATAGCTAGCTTTGTGTTGTGACTTATATTCTTTTAGCTGAACTAAGTTTAAAGAATGTATCTTAAGTCTCTTCCTTCCACGCTATTGAGAAAGCCCCAGTACAGTAATACGGAATGAATATTACGGTACATTGTAGTGTATATTGAATGATAACAATTGGCAATCCTGGAACCCAATTTAGTTAGCGGCGCAAACATTTATGCGACAGCTAAATGTTTGTACTCGGTTCGTGTTTGTGATGTCTCATTTGTGTATGTTAATGTCACTTGAAAACACTAGCAATAGCAATAGAATTAGCGGGCGCGGGCGATAAAAAAACTATTTTCATACCTTTCTTAAAAATCCCCATGTTTAACCTGCAAAACCGCCCCAAAAATACTTTCGAAGGAAGCTCATTCCACAGTTTTTAATTTTTTTTACATTTGCAAACACACTTCTTAATTCTAACAAAACTGAACTCTTCAAACGAATCTACTTCGAAAAGGGATTCTTGAATCCAAAACGGGTGTTTGCACATCTTTAATATTACGGACGGAGGCGACGTGACAGAATATAAGGATTCCTTTCATTTCGGAATCCTAGAAACAAAAAACAGATGACATTTCGAACACTTTATTAATATGCCATTCTCATCATTTTTCGGGTGCACATATCTCTTGTGTGTTTTAAGACTTGTCCCTTATTTGTTGCTTCCCACATATTGTCAGCTTTACGGTTGAGATGTAGGTGAATTTCGTATTCAATACGTCAGCGGAACTAGGGCCGTAACATTTTTCAATTCATACGTGACTGGAAATACGAGAATCTCGCGAAGAACTATTACCTACTCGGGGTAAAGTGTTTGTACCGAGGCAGCAACAAAGCTGTCTCGAAATTCAACTGCTGAAAATTGTGAATCATTTTAGTTTTGTCTCATTTTATTATAAATAATTGAGATACGTACGAATATTTTGGTTGCTTATGGCATTTGGGTATTATTACTTTAATTATACCACACACTATTGCTTCCTGAAAGTGTTAGAACAGCATTCACATTGTGTGTTTTTAGAGGGTGGTTTCAACCCATTAATGGTCCGCTACTGAGCACGGGTCTCTCCTCTTGAGAAGACCTAGAGCATACTCCACCACGCTGCTCCAGTGTGGATTGGTGGAGGGGTTAGTGGCCAACCTGAGTGTCGGAAATTTTCAAACCGCCCGAGGGCCTCCTATGTCGGAGGAGGCTTAACGAGCACGGAAACGCTCAAGATTTTTTTGCCACTATCGGTCACCCATCCAACTACCGACCGCGCCCGCTGTTGCTTAACTTTGTCGATCACTTTGAATCGACGCAAGCCGCCGGGCTATGATAGAATCTTATTATATAGAGGACAAACTTTTCAAATTCCTTTCATAATAGATGTCTACTTTATAAAAGATTATAAGAAATATTAAAAATGTTATAAGAAATATTTTTTCTATAAAAGAAATATTAAAATTTAGAGCTAGTCACAGGTGATTCAGCTGATCATTAATGAATCAGCCAGTCAATCTGCCATTCAATAGGGATTAGGGACGAAAGTAAGGTTTTACGTTTTAAAGTATATTAATGGTCGCTCAGTAGCCGAAATTGGACCGTAAGTCATTTAAGTTTGATCGCTAAAGGGGTTTTTTGTACAGAGTATAATTTATGGGGTGCGCAACAGTTGATAGATTAACATAAAGTACTAACATCATTTGACATGACATCGTTTGATCATTTGACCTAATGCACTTGATATATTTTTTTATTATAACGTTTAAATGACATATTATAATTTTATATTACCTATCTTTACTATATCGGACAGTTTATATAATGCACATTTGAACTAACATACAATAATTAATGTTATATAATATGAGGTACTATAATATTCAAAATCTCTATGTAATGTTTTGATATAATTTAGAAACGTCTACTTTGTTTTGTACATTTTTTTTATTTTAACGTCAACGCTAACATTAGCTAACAGAAACGAATCGCTGCAAAACTTACTCCATGTAGTCTTGTCTGCACTATCCCTAGAGTATAATGTAAACCTGCGTAGGCACGAATGGGCGAGGCGGCTCGCGAGCTGTGGAGCAGGTGGTTTTAACGCTCGCCGCAGTGGCTGAGGCTGGCCGACGGTGCCGGCCAACAAGCCGAAGTCTCGGTGGTGAGCGTTAGTAGCATCTGCGACGATAAGATCCCGTAGGACCGCCAAAGCCCTGCGGTGCCGGAGTCGTGACAGAAACCATAATGAAATCAAACAATTCAAAACAAATCAAAAAATATATCACTACTAATAAAATTATCCCTACTTATCATAAATTTAATTATCCGTGAATCTATGTTGAGATGTAGACACAAGGTGCTGCGGTTTTTGTCGCGGGAAATTACAACAGTCTCAAGATAAACAAACACAATTTAAATTGCGAGAGGAATTGTAAGCAGAATAATATACGTATAATGTAAGTCTCTAAGTATAATGAAATGCGCATTATTTTTATATTCATTCTTTTAATTATTATATTAAGGAGGTAGTGTATTTAGTTTATATTAGGTATGTATATTTATTAAGTGAAACAGATTTTAAGTAAACAGAACTTACTATAAATTGTATTACCCAACACCATGTACATGTAAACATATTCTTGATGAATAAATGAATTTGAATTTGAATAGAATAGCTATAACATCCTCATAAGAGCACGCATGCATACAAAAGCCAAGCTCTATACAAAACAACGACTGATTCACCTAAGTTATTTGTAATTGCGGGCGCGCAGGCATGCATTTAACGTCCAAGCACTATACGAAATTATCTACGTCCTACGACTATTGGCCATCCACCTAGGTCTTCACCGTCCTTTATTACAAATCTCATTGTTGATCAAACGAATTTATTCAACAAAAGATTTCAATAAAAGCGAGCATACATTCGCGATGCTGAGTGGTATATCTATTGGACGGCAGTCATTGTACTTCAGTCCTTTCTCAGTATGATGCTCATATTTAACGACATATATTTATGATGAGGCATGTATTTTTCAACCTAAATTTTTTGTAAGTACTTACTGAGATTAGTATTAGAAAGTAGTTCTGTGGCTGAGTCACGCTATCGAAATTTTCTGCATCGGTTTCATATATTATACAACGGGGGGCTAGACCACCCCCAGGCAACGTCACCTCGCCTGGAGTTCCTTTTTGTTTGACTTAGGTACATCAAAAAAAATGCAGTCAAATTGAGAACCTCCTCCTTTTTTTAAAGTCGGTAAAAATAGAAAGAAGACTCTTCAAATGGACCAATTACAGGGCTTTTTATATAAAGCAAAAACAACAAAATCTTTATTATACATCAATATACAGTTGTAACTTAAGTTTATAGATATAGTCTATAGTACAACAGGCGGCCTTATCGCTAAAGAAGCGATTTCTTCCAGGCAACCTTAGGGAAGAGGACAGTTTAATAAAGAGACATAGTAGTGGTGTACGAGGCTATTCGCTGTCTGATAAGTAAAGAGAGTAAAAAAACTTGTTATAATTAATTTTTGTATTTGACAATAAGCTAACGTATAAATTTTCACATCTCTGAGTTCAAAAATGACGAAGTATCGTACGAATTTACAACCCCTTAGTTTTACCCCTTAAGGGATGAATTTCAAGAAAACCGTGATACAGTTATTATTTGTGTCTAACTATAAGCTGTTATACAAATTTTCACCCTTTTTACTTAAAAACTGACGAAAAAGCCATACTAATTTGCACCAACTTAACCCTTCAGGGGATTATTCTGAAAAAACGCATTAAATTTTATTTCTAATCTTGAGTTAACTTATGAACTTTCATGTTTTGAACTTCAAAAAAGAAGAAGTTGCGTACTAAGTTCCATCCCCTAAATTAAACCTTTCAGGGATGATTTTGCGATAAAATTTTATAAATGTTAACTTTTGTTCATAACAATAAACTTACACATTTTTCATATTTATTTCATATTTATAACTCTAAAATTGACGAAGTTGGTTTGTATGAAACGGACTTCCAACCCTTAGGGTATGAATTTCTAAAAATTCGTTCTTAGCTCACGTCTCCTTAGCATGAACTATCTCCCTGCTTCATCTTAATCGATTGGTAGTTTCTGAGATTTTTTATTTAATCAGCGGTGACGTGTCGTTTTTCACTTTTATTTATACATCTATTAAGTTATAATTATAATTCATCCAGTATGGATCAATTTGCTTCAAAATCACGTAAATGTGAAAGGGATATAATAAATCGTTTGTAATAAATCTACAAGTGAACTATTTACGTCACTTCTCCAAATGTCATTTTATTAGGTCAGCGAGATGTAGAGGTAGCAAAGTGTAAGCCTATAAATTCCACTTTCGAAACTTCTTACAGGGGCGTATTCCGTACGTCGTTTTCCAGTCTATTGGAAAACGAGTCATCGTTCAATGTGTTGAGTCATCGAGTTTATTGTTTCCAAGATTCAATTTAGTTATCTGATCATAACCAACAATTGATTCGCCAAGGAATCGAATAAGAAAATGATTTATATTGCTGTAGGTATAACAAATTATAACTAAAGATAGATTTATTGTACAGAAATGTTTAATTGAAATCATCATACCTGTATAATGCTTTGATAATTAAATAAATAATAAATGAACTCCACCAATGCGCACCAGAGGAGAGATCTGTGCTCAGTAATGAGCTGTTAATGGGTTGAAGCCATTTATACCAATATAATTATCTTTTTGAAGGTGTTCGTATAGTTTGACAAGGACGACCGTAGCAAGGTAAACATTTTAAAGTTACCTCTGTCACAAACTCGCAATTCCCAAGGTTGACGTATTTTCCAGATATACTCGTACAATTCACAAAGGGCTATTAAAAGGATGTTAAGCTTATTCTGGATTTAAAGGGTATTAACTATTAAATATTTTGGAGGATAAAGGCACGATTAAGGAATAACTTGGCTAAGAAAGCCAGGTAATTATGCATTTGACCTAAAAATTGTTTGTTGGTGCACCAGCTCGAGCTCGTGATCCAGTGCGATTGCTAGAGGTTAATGGCAGCCTAAATATATATATATAATATCAGAAGTTTTCATGCCACCCGAAGTCCTTCAACATAACTTAAAGACTGTTTAATGTTATGATAACCACCAGTACCGAAGACTCTATATGGCGTCCGAATCACGGAAACGCTCAAGAAATATCCATTAGCGATCACCCAACCCAACTCACGACCGTGCCTCTGTTGCTTTACTTTGTCGATCACTTTCACGTCGATCACGACTATGAGCGATATAAATAATTATTTTGTTTTATTGGTGTAATATTAAGGCACATACTCGCAATCAATAAATATGAGAAAATTGTTCTATCGTCACCTGTTCCTCAAGAACTCCCGAAGAAACTGAAACTGATCGTAATTTGATGATGTGTCTTGATCACGTTTGATCGTCCGCTGCATAATATAGGCTATGTGACGTCACTGAAAAATACCTAGGCAACTGCTGTGCTAGACAACATAGTATATTGGTAGTAAAAAATTTTTTTTAAAGATGCTGTGTTGGGTATCAAACAAAAACAATCTAAGTATTTTAATTGTGGGATTTGGTTGTGATTGTATTTTTATTCAAACTTCACAATTTTTTTAGTATGTTTTTGACAATTAGGAATTAGGAATTCTGATGATATTCTAGTTTTAAAATATTCTAGTTGTAAAATAACTCGTGGAGTACATATCTGTCACCGAACTAGCAAAGCATAGAGCCGTTCACCTCGCCACCGATTTAAATATGCAGACGCCCGTATTGATTGTCTCCAAGAATAACATCAGTACGTCAATTCTATAGTTGGAAAATCCTGAAATCGTGGTTGTAATTGAATCAGCCAAACGGATTGATGTCCGTTTAGCTTATCAAGTTTAAAAACGGGCTTTAAGGAATTATTTTCCACCAACTTTACAAGCCCCTAAAAATAACAATAGTTCATTTCTAGGACAAGAAAATAGGGCTCAAAATACGAAAATAAATTTAATCCCGGTTGTATGTTCTCCTGGGATAGTCGGGATTTATGTTTGTGATTTCGTTTTATTAAATCTCTCTTTCGCAGGCGAAGTTGTGAGCGGAAATAACATAGGTATTGTATAAAAAAAAATAAAGATACTTACGAAATAACAATAAATTTATATGTTATAACCAGTTGTGGTTATTGAATAACCGTTATTCTAAAAGTTTACATTGCTATCTGGTGAATTGTGTCGGTATACAGGGTGAAAAAAGACGGTAGTTGGAGGAAAAGTACCTGAATGTCAATGATGGCAAATTTTATTGAAAGGAAACAATCCTTTATTTTCAAAACTAAGTAAAACTGCATTTTAAGATTTTTGAAAATTCACCTGCTTGAGCCGGTAAAATATAAAAAAAAACACCTGTATTAAACCTAATGTAGCCAAGCGAAAGGGTTATTCATTAGTCAAAAGAATCAATTTCTGTTAAACAAAATTGTAATAATTATCATAAATTAAAGGAAGACTAAGAAAAACGAGTTATTTAAAAAAAATCGTGAATGAAAATTCGTGAAAATGAGTTATTTCAAAAATCATAAAAAACAATGCCTTTGATGATTATTGAAAAAAAAAACACGCTATTTAATTAACCATAAACACAATAAGTCTCATTCTAATTTAAAACACTCCTGTTTCAAGAGAAATCATGCCACGCAAACTAGTTATAAAGTGCTAAAAAACGAAACAGTTCAACTTCAAATAGCCATGTCCCTTTGTTTTCACCCACCAAAGCCATGTTTTTGCCCGAAAATGTATTTGTACACATTTTAATTACTCAAATCTACCATTGTTGTGGGGTTATTCGTTACTTTTATACCGGCTGTAATAACTTTGCATCACGCATAACTTGAAATGGGTCATTGTATTCTACTTGACATCAGAAAATGGGGAAATACGCTAGTATGGAAACATTAAATCGTGCTATTTTTAAAAATAAATGGAGCATTTCAAGTTTTGTGACTGGACATTGAGTATAATGATTTAAGTAATTTTGTATGTAGTGGGAGGCAAACAAAATTTATTTCGGCTAAGTAGCTTACTAATTATGCGTCCAGTAATTATCAGGATGCTGGCTTAGACTTAAGTGTGGAACGATCCTTACAGTTTTGTTTATTTATTTATTTATTACACTTTATTGCACACCTTTACAGAGTCAGTAAAAGCTTTTCAATGTTACGTGTAATATTACAAGTGCACAACAGGCGATCTTATCACTAAGTAGCGATCTCTTCCAGATAACCTTTGGGAAGATGACGATTTTCTACTACATTTCTTTGTTTCGTACAGACTTCTAAAAATATTCTAATGTTAAGTAGTGTTAGTCAAGTAATTATTCTCGGTGGGAAGTTTTACATCTGAAAACAATAATGTAAAAATATTTATTAGAAAGTTAAGCAATTGTAACTAAGTATTATTAACTATTGTAACTAAGTATAAAAGTCAGGATCAGTAGCAGAAACTGCAAAGTAAGCAGAACTTCACAAATTAAAAGTATTTGAAAGTAACTGGTAACAGAAGAGGAAAATAGTGTTGGAAACTTTTAAAATTTACGTTACTGTTCGAAAGCTGTGACTTAAATATTAAGTTTTTGCCATAGTAAACTCTTATTGTTGTTTAATTACTTTAAAGATATTTAACGTAACTTTAAAACGTGAAAAGTTCTGTTAATGTTTGCCAGTTCTTTCAGTAACTATAAATATTTAAGAATGATTTATTTATTTATTTTATTTATTTTGTACACACATAGGATATACGATTTAAAAAAAATTGTACAAGGTCTTCCAGAAGGCCCGTTAGTGGAGAGGTGGTTTATATTAGTTTACCCACCCATTCACCCTCACACAAACACACACACACACACACACACACACACATACAGACACTATCTTGTAATATCTTATCTTGTTATCTTTCATGTTATAATTTTAAGTTTTAGTCCAATATATCTAGATATCTAGATGTACAAAATGGAAGAGCGGGACCCCCTAACACAGGCATTACTGATGCTTAAAAGGTGAGTCCCAAAAACATGTAAAATATGTAATATTTATTGAACCAATAAAAAAATCTTTAATTCTTTAATTAGTAGTTTTAATGCACGCACTTCGCACCTTAAATGCAATTTAATAGTTAGAAGGTAAAAAAAAAACAGAGTTGTAGCTGAATGCGTAGTTTGCAATTACATACAAATAGAGCTGACTGAGTAAGCGATCTAATCAAACAAAAACAATATGTTAACTTATTTAATTACCTACGCAACCTATGAATACTCTACGTCACTCACTACTTAGATTGTAGGGGGAGAATGAATGTATTGTAGGCGACAGGTCGAGATAGCAATTTTTTATTGACATTTATCCCGTCAAAATTGCGAGAACTGTGAGAGCGCATTAAAATTATGAATACAATAAAAAACAATACATGACTAATATTTCTTTTAATGATTAGCTTGTTTCATAACGATTCCAACGACATAAGCATTACACATAGCTCTCGTACTATAATTTTGAGATATCATATTATAAAGCGCGCGCGTAATAAAATTTTCCAAAATTTCCCCTCCCCCCCGCGGATGGCGCATAGATGAGAGGTTATTGGAAAATAATGGAATTCAAATACTGTTAATGGAATAATTACCGTACTTGCTAGGGTAAGAGATTCTTCCATTGGCTTATACAAGGACAGGGCATTTGAGAAGAATTTAAGAATTCAACGTTCAACGACTTTCAAAGTTGATAATTGAAGGAATTCTTAGGTAACAAACATAAAAAAAAATCAAATTGAGAATCTCCTCCTTTTTTGAAGTCTATTAAAAATAACGCCAACCACCAAGCAGAAACCAGTTCCCTCCAACTGCAATATTCTCCGTATATGTAATACGGTATTAGAATTTAAATTCAACATTTTACTATGCATATTGTACGCTGAAGTTTCAACCTAACTTCTAGCTATTTAGCTGAATACGACCCATGCAACTAAGTTTTAAATCTCTACGTACTATATACATACATACGTGAGTATCCACAGTTAAATATTATGTACATACCAACTGCCCACAATCCACCAAGAATAAGTTTAAAATTCAACAACTTTTCATGGATGAATTAAATGAAACTATCTGTATTAAAGGATTTTTGTTTAATATACAAATTATAATAGAAGCAGTAATACTCTTTATGTGTTGTTTATATACTACTCCTATGCGATTTAGTTTTTTTGTATGTATTTTATGTAATGCTTTCCAGCGAGCACCCCTAGCGGAAATAAAGTGAAACTCAAACATTGGCGGTTTCCTAATTTTAACTTACCGGTATTTTGTAAACATTTTGCAGATATTATCAAGGTGCAAATAGTTGTTTGATTGATGATAAGGTTCGAATTTAGGGCATACTCCACTTACTTTGCAAAGTCACGACTGTGGGTAATGATATTATTAATTATCTTCGGCTTAAATATTGAAGGATGACATTGTGTTAACATTATATTGTGGCAGTGTTTGTACCGTCTAAATAGGACAGTGTTAGTAGTAACTTGCAGTTCGCCAAGTAAACCTTTATGTCGTATATAAGTATCATTTGAACATGTAAACGGCCTACTTACCGATACTAACTAACCAAACAAATCCATATAATTACTATACTACCTATTACTATTACTATACTATTTATGTACCCCTATAGCAAATGTCATAGAGTATTATGATTTTTTAAATATTGTTTGGCAATTAATAAAAAGCAGATACAGTAAGTAGGTATATCAGGCTTATAGGTATTTCAGGAAGCAATTTTTTAGAGTCAGTTTATTTTATTTGTAATTATCAATTCCATTTCTAGACGGTTCTGTTATTCGTTTTACGCTAAACCGGAGTAAAATATAGTAGAGCTATGTTACATTATACCCAGTACCTATAGGCAACCCTAAGTTCTCTCTCAATCCTCAGAGGTATTGAGTAATGGAAATGTTTCTGAATATCGCTAAGAGGTCAATTGGCGCATTTGGCGCCCAATTAATCTTCATTGAAACAAGTTTCCTAAACTAAAGTTGCATAATGTAGGGCGCTGATCTATGTAAACGCTCTGCTCTATCTGGAGATTTACATGATTGCAACAAGTCGTAATATTTTAACCTCCTTCAAGAAATATTTAATATTACGAAAGTATAAATTAATAACCAGGTTTTGGGATTGATGCAGTTGCAAAATTGATGGAACAGCTGGCACCTCAAAAAATTTAAATTCGTTATATTTTTTTTATAATTTTAAAAACATCTCAGACATAGAAAATAGGTTTTTTAAATTCTGGAAAAAAAAAATATTAGTTAAGGATCTAATTAAGGTAAAGTCGCTTTCAGATACATATAATGAACTTCACTTGATAAAAAAATCTCAAAATAGTTTCCTTCTGAAGTTTTCCTGGAGCGCTATTCTGGTCGATAAAGCATTAGTGAGTCCTCTGGTGATGCTTTTATCTATAAGTAAAGGTGACCACTTACCATCAGGTGGCCCGTATGTTTTAGATGTTTTTAACTTTTATTTAGAAAACATAATCTAGGTTTATGACTTGCTCACAAACTTATAAGTTTACTTTAGTATACGTAGGTTTTTAGGTATATATTAATATACATTCAATTCACCTAATATTTTCACAGATTTGGGTTATTGGGCAATGTAGCGACGCTTACATGTTATCCATTTACCTGAACCCTACAGAAGTAGGGACTCACATTACCACAAACGTCTCGTATTTCATTCAAATAGTTTTCCTTATTGGGCTTCGTATCTCTAAATTTTCCTTTTCCTATACCTATTGCGATTCTTATTAACTATATGACAAGGACGGTAATATTACCATAAAGGTAATAATATAAAGCCGGATTTAATCCACACTGATCCTGCTTACCCATGTAAGTACGAACGAGTTCATTTGGTATACATTGTCATTTTCCTTTTACGTGGATTTTGACGTTATTCTTTTTAGCGCGCTATGAAAAAATTATGAGTGAAATTTTACGATGAACGCGGCGCTGTAATATGATGAAGTTAGGAACGAAAAGTAAACGGATGATGGAGTTTGTTGCGGGACGCTTTGGGTCTGTCCCATTAGATTAGTCCCGTTAAATTGTTCCGTGATGGAACAACTGGCTCTGTTTAGCACATCTGAGTCTCACGATAGCTTTGGAGTTTAAGAACTGTATGTAACTGAGCGATGAAGTATTGAAGTCAGTGTTGAAACGCTCATGAAGGTTAAAGGTAGAAACATTTTCAAATACAATCCCTAATAGCTATGAAGTTAGGAAATGCAATGTATTCTGTTTTTGACAATTAGCAGCGGAAAGCTTTTGACCCCAGTTCTGTAGTAGCTATAAACTTAATACTATGAAGTTAGGAGTTGAAAGTAATGGTTGAGAGGATAGCAGTGTAAAGTTTTCAGAGGCCAGTCCCATATAAGTTCTCATTTGGGAGCGGAATGTACCCTGACGACGTAGACAGTCACAACGCCTTCAAACACCAGCTTCTTATAGCTATTAAATTAGAAGGTGAACTTATTCAGTCATTGGGTCATTAAAAACGCTTTCAGACACCAGTCTGGCTGGTTTTGCTGTTTTGATTCCTAACATATACAACATAATTATGGAATCTATGAAATGTAACATAATTAAGTATTGCGTATTAATAAAACTTAAATTTGAGGTATGACAAAAATATAAAATAAAACTTTGAATAGGATAATAGACAGGTCGTAGTATTCGTAATATTTTTTATGTATCTAACAGGTAACGTGTACCTGTAAAGCAATAAAACATATGAAAAATATTTTCAAGCTCACTAAGGTTTACTATGAAATCTTAGTCAAACATTCATGCATTGTAGGCAACAAAAACGACATTCTTTACAAAGCGATAGTTGTACAAATCCGAGTTGATCCGGCTTGCGTGGGATTTTCTTTTCTTTTCTCTTTGAAATTACAATGTTTTCTTTAGCACACGCATTATTTTTCTTTGTTATTGTCGCGCCTTACTATTATAATATGACAAAGACATGTAACACAGGGATACTGATAGAAACTAATCCGCTCTGTTCCCATGTGAGCACGAAGCTGAAAGTATCGTATTCGCCACGGATTGACCAATGACCACCTACAATCTACATTTATATAGATTTTCATAAAATTACGTCTTTTTACATAGTTTGTATTAACATGATTTTATATACTCGTACTGTTTATTCAGACCAGACAATACAATATGTGATAAGATGTATGATTACATGAGTTACCTATTAAACAGATATTTGACGACCCGTGTGGCACAATGGTTTCCAGGTCGGATCGCCGGGCCAATGGTCCTGGGTTTGGGCTGGGAATCAGCGAGGCGAGAATTTAATTGATGAATTTGAATTTCTGTCCTCGGTCTGTTTTGGGGTGCTTTGATTCATTACAATTTAAAAAATCAATTAATTAAAAAAATCCTTATCCTTATCATCTATTTGCAAAGCAAAAACAGATTGTTTGGTTGAACGCGCTCATCTCAGAAACGACTGGTTGGAATTGAAAAATTATTTGTGTTGTATTTTGTATTTTGTGTTGTGTAGCGCATTTATCAAGAAAGGCTATATGCTATAATTATAACATTGTGCTACGACGAATAAGAAAGAAGCATCAATGAATAAACCGGTACTACATGTGCGAGTTAAACTCGCCTGCAGAGGGTTTCGTACGGTGATTTACAGTTTTTTTTTTAATTTTTCGCTTATTTAATTCTTATGGATTTTCCTGTAATATTTAAATAAATAACTATTTTCTGTATTTTTTTTTCAATAGTCTAGCCTCAGTAGTTTCGGGGATAAGGGGGGGAATGGTTTTTCGTCCTTAATATACCCAGTGTCAGTCTCACAATTAAGACAAATCTAATCATTTCTCAAGCTGAAATCGATCAAGCCGTTTAGGCTACAGAGCGTGCCAAAGAAATATTTAAACATACATACATACATACATACACTCGAAAAACTTAACCTGGCACAGTCGGGTAAAAATGGTTACAAATTATAATATGTGTATACTCGTATAAATAATTTAATTCCTAACAAAATCATTACATCTTCCTCACGTGCCGGTCCCTCATTACAGACAAAAAGTTGGTGTAGTTACATGGTTCAAAGCTAATCCTCGCTTATCCTGTGTCACTGTAAACACATCGATGCCGGAAATTTCTATTGTAGTAAAGGACAAAACACGACTTTTCAGGAGAGACAAAAAACGAAAAAAAATTGTTTTTGTCTCATATCATGACATCAAAAGAAACCCCAACTATTTTTTCGAATTCTGTCCGAAGAAGATGAAGTGGAGTCCCGTTAGATTTAAACCTCCGGATCCAAGTTTAAGTATGAAATTACCGTTAAGATAAAAGCTATCATGAAAAAAATCATATTATTTTTTTTAAAGTCGGCCAAAAACTAGGTGTAAACTTTTTAGTACTTTGTCTTCAAAGCACGACGAAAAATTCAAAGAAATTATGATTCAATAAAATCTTAGAATTTTTTAATACAATAGTTACCGTGTTTTAGCCTATTGTAATGCTTACGGGACTCCACCATAGATGAGAATTCAGAAATGGCAACGAAATGATTCGTACTATATTCATCACGATTGTAGCTCTGTGTGTCGGAAATGTAGAACTAAACTGAAAGAGACAAAAGCAGGCATGTCAGTCAGTTCTTTCGTACGTTACACCCCAGTCAACAGCCTTTCGAGAGCTCGTTACACATAGGGATCGTCAGGAAATTGTTGATGAATAAGGAATCTCACAATGCTGTCTGTGTCTATGCCTGTGGGGCACAGATTCAAAAGAATGTGACGCGTATCACGCGGCATAGAAAACTAAGTTTTTATGCCTTTCAAATCTTTTGATATGACACGTTTGTCGACAGTGTGTATCGTTCATTAAGATCTCTATAATATTTTGCTATACTAAATCTAGAATTAGTATGGCTCGGGAAACCGTGGGGTTCCATGTTTCAAAATGGTACGTAGGTATCTTCAAGTATAGTGTTACACCTGCCATGTCCTGCCTATTCTAACTGATATAAATCGGTTCAAGCATCTTGACCTTCGGTGCGAATGAGAATCATTTTTCAGGATTGGTTGATATTGCTAGGAAGGTAATATTTCACTTGTGGGAACACCCACTAGTTCGACTCGTTAGTTCGATCATCGAACTAGTAAGAATTTTTTTCTCACTCCTATATACAATAACGTACAATAATTACAAAATTATTCGGACAATATTTTCTATATTAATGAATAAAATGTTCAGATATCGAGAGATCATTATGGTATCACCATTTATATTATTTCTTACTACATAGAGAAATTACACAAAAACCTGTAATAAATTTTCATACTGACCTTTGATTTTAAATAAAAGGTACAAAGATTTAAAACCTACAGCACGAACCTATACGATTTTGCATAAATTATGTAGGTACAACAATAGTTTCAGACAGAGTTTCTGGAACTTATCATGTAAATTAGGGGTTAAATCAAATTACACTAAGAGCGTTGTAACTTTAACATTTCCACAGATGTGTAATTGTAGTACTAAGTAACTTTAAACTGAAGTTCAGAGTAGACTCTGAATTAAACAGATTAAATTGTCGCTATGTTCATTAAAACTACAGCGGGCTATGCCTATTGCTTCTAAACTTATTATTTTTATATTCACAAATAATGTTGTCATTTTTAAACGGTTTTATTTAGCTTACTCAGTTTGTGTGGGTCAAATCTTACAAGTTTAATTAAACCCACTTCCTCTTCGCCCAAGGAGTTGAAATTTAACAACTTGCTTTGGTTTTGATGACAATGCATTTTTAACCGACTTCAAAAAAAGGAGGAGGTTCTCAATTCGTCTGTATTTTTTTATGTTTGTTACCTCAGAACTTTCGACTGGGTAAACCGATTTTGATGATTCTTTTTTTAATCGAAAGCTGGTGCTTGTCGTGTGGTCCCACTTAAATTTTATCGAGATCTGATAATGGCATCAATGAGAAAATAATATAAGTCTTAAATTTTCATTAAGTATGTGCGCGACAAATGGACAAATAACTCAATATCACGCCAGCCGATTTCGATGATTTTTTTATTGTTATTGGAAAGGATGTACTTCATTTGAAGTCGGTTGTTTTTTTAAAAATTTTAGGTTATTGTAATAAGCACTTTATAATACTCTCAGGTTTTGTTCCAGTTGAGGGAACTCCTTGATGGTTAACAGAACAGTCACATTTTTTCCTTTGGTACGCTGACACTATAAAACCGTGTATTTAGTTTTTAAACTATTAACTTGTATTTGTAAGCACCAAAATTCTTGTACTGTTTTCAAACTTAAGCGTAAGCGAAGTGAGGGTGGTATCCAACACGTTCACTCGGTCAGACCCAAAATGTGTATTTCCTCTGTAATGTGCCCGTGGAAGACATGAAGATGAAGAAAAGAAAACTTAATTACACTATTGTGGGGATATGAGTGTGAAGCGGTATTTTTATTCTATTTTATTTAGAAAATAGGTGTACATAAGCTTATTCTCAAAATGCTAAGCCATAAATGTTTTGTGCTCAAGTATCGCTATTCGCTTTAGCCGACTAGTAGTGTACATAAGCTTATTCTCAAAATGCTAAGCCATAAATGTTTTGTGCTCAAGTATCGCTATTCGCTTTAGCCGACTAGTACAGCAGGCGCGCGAGTTGAATGCAGTCGGAATCTGAGGTAAGGCGCGGGAGCGTGCCCCCGCCATCCGCTACATCTTGCCTCGATTGCCCGGAGTGTAAGTAGAGTCACTAATGTCAACGTAGTATTAATCTTGATAGTTATCGCGCGCATTCGTTAATATCGATTCAGTTATTATTTAGTATGCTTACAAATAAAGTTTAAAAACTTATGTTTTAATCAATATAACCTTTGCCCCGTACCCCCTGTGTTGTTTCAGAGTTAAATTTACCTACATACCAAACATCAGATCTATCAGTTCAACAAATTTGGTCATATTTTATTCTTTATCAAAATCGGTTTAGTAGTTACGAGGACACGTACGTGATAACGAACATTCGCATTTATGATACATATTTCTAATTCCAATTTATCGACATATCACTGACCAACAAGTCACAACACTATCCGCGTTCCTAAGCTTTGCATTCAACTCGTGCGGCTACTGTAGGTACACGAAAAAAGTCCACCTTTAACTTTTGTTTCTTCACAATGAATGGCTAACCTTAATTCATTGGGATAAATATAAGCTCTGTTTATTTATAGTTTCTGTCTCGACATCCCTAATAATTTATGTTTGTTTTGACCGTACTCCCAAACTTTTAGGCCAAGCCAAGTTTAGGAAACTCGCCAGTACAAGTAATTGAGCTACTTGGCACAATGTCTGTCAACAGCAGTCTCTCAGCTGAAACTTATATTGCACTGAAGTAACACTACATTTAGGTAGGTACACATATCTATAGAAAGTTAACATACATGTAATGTAAGAAGTTCATTTACAAAATCAAAACACACTACATAGGTACGTACCGTAACAGCGAATTTTGTAAAAGTATTTAATGTTATGCGCTGATGTCACAAAGAATACATCTTAGCGTATCAGTTCAATATTATAGAATCATGTAGTATTCATGACTTTTATACCTCTACCAGAAAATAGAAGCGTTCCTGTGGTATACGTGAAAACAAGAGTTTAGAAAACTGGGTTTAAACGTTGTATAACTGCTGCTGGATTCAAAATTAAAATAACTTAATAAACAATTTGCCTATATAGTGCTAATTTTGATTAGAGTCAAGTGCCCCCCCTCCTGCTGGCTAAACGATTGGAATTGGACAAGTGAAAACATTCTAAAAAATAGAATATATGATTTTACAAGGAAAACTATCACGGCTATGTTAGCATAAGTGGAAAAACTTACTACTTCGGAACCCAACATTGAGCGTGGCCTGACACGCACTTGCCCAGTTTTTTCTTTTCTTACTTTCTTACTTATATAGTACCATATGAATTAGCAGCTAATGCAGGACAAATTAGATCTATAGTAATACAGACTTACAGCAGGGCTTCCACTAGTTCCACTTACCACGATATTTCTAAGTCATACCTACTATCGATTTTGATCCTATGTACACTGTACAGTGACAGTAATTATAATTAATAATTATGCCGGATTTCTGTATCTTCTTACAAAATACAGATAGCGACCCGGAAAGGGGAAAGAATATTGCAGAAAAGCATTAATAAAACATCTACTTTATTAACTGCAAGTCTCACTCCACGGGGTTTATCACCTAACTTTATCAACTAGTCTGGCGGGAGTTCTTTTGCCAAATCTCTATACAGATTTAGCTTTTTTCATAAGACAAGCCTCGACTATCACACATTATAAATTATGTAATTTCCGCCTGTAGTACCACGACAGATACATAAGAGGCAAAACTGTCAGGCGAACTCAGTATCACATATCCGACTTGAGTCCTCTATCATGCGACATGTCATATTATGCCGTAATCCGAATCTCACTTAAAGTACTGCGATATACTTACGTACATTTTTTTAACCCCCGACGAAAAAAGAGGGGTGTTAAAAGTTTGACGTCTGTGTGTCTATGTAACTGTATGTCTGTCTGTGGTACCGTAGCTCCCAAACGGATGAACCAATTTTGATCTACTGCCACTTCACAGAAGGAAACGCATAGGTACTCTAGATCCAGACTAATTTATCGGTAGTGGTTCCGACTGATACCTAACTGAGGATAGTCGTAGAAAAACCGAATTAAGATCTCCAAAACTACTTTGGACGTAAGTGCGTTTTATTAATGAATCCAATTTCTGAAAAAGGTATAAAACGGAACCGCCAGCAGAGAAAATATCAGGCGACAAGATGCCGAATGATTTCTCACAACTACGGTGAGTTATGACACTACTACGTTCATCTGCTCTCTCATAGCCCCCAAAGTAATTGCGAGTATATTATTTCAATAATAGAAAAGAAATATTATAGCATCCAATTTGTGTCTTGTTTAATACGGCTCATGATATTCAGTTCGCTGTCATTTTATAACTTAATTAGTAACTGAACATCGCTTCGCTTAAGGATAATAATGAGCTTTACTTTTAAAAAGTAGGCTAAAGAAGAAATATTAGAAAATATAACGATAGCTAAAAATTATTAATTAGCAGCTGAAAAAGTGAAAAGAAAGCAAAAGTAAACAATTGAGAGGAACTGAAAGAGGAAGTGAAAAAAACAAGTTTACAAATATTGAAGAATATTTAGATTTAAGACTGGTTTTGGAGTAGAATTATTTTAAAGAAAATAAGATTTACTCAAGGTACTTAAAGTATACTTGAATAATAACTAAAATTAGGTAGGTATTACAAGTTATTGCTAAGAATTTTTTTTTTGTGAAATAAATAGTAATTAAACATTGATTTCGGTACATTTTCTACCAGCTTTTCGAAACGGTGCTTTGTCATGGACGAGATAAAAAGCTGTAAAGAAACTCCTCAACACATCTTTTAAAAAATAAAACTTATATTTATTACAAAAATAGGTATTCTCTAACCTGAGCAGAACTGGTTGCCTAGCTGGTCATTTCCATGCATCCTTATCATTTAAATATTCATCTATGCCATAATAACCCTAAGCCTAAGGGTTGAGTTTTTACACGTTTCTTGGAAGATTCCACCAAGTCACGTATTTGCTTTGGAATTTTATTACAAAATTTTACACCGAGCCCGATAAAAACGCTGAACTTTAGAAAAACGGTACGAAGAGGTAGCCAATTGATGCATCCTTGTTTGCCAATTTGAAAAGTCACAATTTTGTTTATATGCATTTTGTTTATATTATTATGTTATGTTATTCCGTATAAAGACTAAATTATTATAAATATATTGGGAAGCTACTACTCGTATAAGTATACATGGTTATTTCTTTAAAGATACGCAAGGACTCCCTTGATTTAGTTTATAAAATAAATATCTCTGATGATTCTTTTCTGTAGTATAATAATCTAACATTTTAACAAAAAAATAACCGACTTCGAATGAAGTACATTGTACTTTTGACATGGATACCATTGTCAGATCTCGCTTAAATTTATGTGGGACTACACGACAAGCACCAGCTTTCAATTAAAAAAAGAATCATCGAAATCGGTTGGCGCGATATTGAGTTATTCGTCCATTTATCGCGAACATACTTAATGAAAATTTAAGACTTATATGATTTTGACATGGATGTCATTGTCAAATCTCGTTCAAATTTATGTGGGACTACACGATAAGCACCAGCTTTCAATTAAAAGAAGAATCATCCAAATCGGTTCACCCAGTCCAAAGTTCTGAGGTAACAAACAAAAAAAATACAGTCGAATTGAGAATCTCCTCCTTTTTTTGAAGTCGGTTAAAAATTTGTTCAATACCGGCTGCTTTGCCTCACAGTAAAATGCCATAAGACATAACACTATGAAAATATGCAAAATAAACAATCCTAGCAGTATCGACGTCAGTGAGCTGTCTTATTTTTCTAACAGCATTAGCAACTCTCATAAAATAGCATACTCTTCAAAAACGCTTGCCACTTCTTTGTCAGAAGTGATTTAGTTTCCAATAATTATTATTTTGTAACTGAAGTCACAAGATTGAGAGTTGCCGGTCTCATTTTTAATAATATTCCAAATGGTTTTTATTTTATAATATTTGCAAACTTTGTATACTTGTAATTTACTTATATTTTTAAGAACAACTGAATTAACATTAATATTATGTACTTTTATTTCTTACCTGAGTGATATTATAAAAACTTTCTTGCTCAAAAGAAAAATCCTCGAATAAAACTAATTTTATTCGTGCTCTACGACGATACTTCATCGGTAAGTTGTACCCAAATGTTTTCTTACAAATTAAACTAAATAAAATTAAAGTGCGATATTCCTACCTCAATCGAAATGTCTAACAATCTGTCAAGTGAAAAAAATATCAAAGTACCTAGAACCACTGAGGAAATTACTATTAGATACGAGAATTCTCTAGATCCAGAAAAATCTGGAGTAGCATTAGTAGTATTAGTACCTAAGCGTGGCTCCGGGAGAAACTCGAGGGAAACCGGGGGAGCCTACAACCGATACAAGATATCCAAAGTTCACCAGGTAGATATTATCCACCTTTAGCTAGTTAAATTTTAATTTTTGTAACTTTATTTATAATAATGTCCATAAATATGTGTATTTTATATGTGTATCTACGTTTATTACAGCTAGTAAATTGTACTGAAGTTATTAATATTTATGGAATTATTATTATTTTATTAAAATATTCATAATTAATAACCTGCTCAATGAAATGTCGTTAGACAACTAAAAACATTGGCGCCCAACGCGGGCCCGAGTAGGTTACTTCGAACATTTTGGAAGTGGGTTGAACGGTGCTTACTTATTATAATAAGTATCACCTGCCATACCTTTATTATGCCCCGATTCTCATGGTTTCTGCTCTACAGCGTTTCGAAAATATCGATTCACGACGAATCCAGCATGTCGGCCGCCCTCTAGGGCAGACGGCTCTTCTCGCTCTACGTACACATAGGACACAACACGTCAAGCGAGATATCAAAACGGTTTCCCGCCACTAGTATTTTAACGCTTGATTTTCCACTCCACAAATATTATTTTATTAATTTGGAATAATCACAAAATAACACAGATATTTTTGTAAAATAATTTTAATTGTTCATTTCAAGATATGAGTGAAAAACAGACTAAAAGTTTAATTTTGTTTCTGAACGTTAAGCCGGATAATACACCGACCTCGCGCGCTTGCTCGACCGGACTGACTGAATTTCCCACATTTTCCCGGCGCAAGCCTTCACCCCTTGCAATCGAGCACATTTGCGAAGATGTAAAAGTATTTTATAACGATATTTCAAACCTGTTACTGCTCTGCTGTGATGATACCAATGAACGAAATAAAGCTGTATATTAAAATATGTTTATTGTCAACTCTATTTTTAGATAATATTATAATTTTCATGAAGTTACCGTAATGAACACTGTCACGAATTAAAATATGTAAAACAAATTAAATTGGCATTCAAACTATAATTATAGATTAGATACAATTATTATTATTATTAATTTATTTGATAGATTGTAATTTTATTGAATCTTAATTATTAAATTTAAATTTAATTAATAATTTAATAACCTTTCTTTCTTTCCTTTTCTTCTTTCTTTCTTGGCCGGCAACGTATCAGTGATGCCTTTGGTGTTGCTGATGTTCATGAGCGACAATGGTCACAATGGCCACGTACCATCAGGTGGATCGTCAGCTCGTTTGCCGGTATTTCCATAAAAAAAATATATAACAGTTTTATTAAATATCAAAATAAATACCCTCTCATATTTTTAAGATAAAAAATATTATTTTATTGAAATCGTACGATTCGACATTTTGATTATATAAATATATATGATGTATGATATATGATAAAAATATATATGATTATATAAATAATTTTAATACGAGTATCCGATATTTTGTATTATCTGTGAACTACGTCACTACAGATTAAAAGCTGACAAAAGAAAAATATTTTTTGTCTGATCTACATACGCATAAAATGTTATTAAAAAAAATAATCATCATGAATGCTGACGTAAGATAAAAATGAACTCTTATTTTTATAAGACTTTTAAAAGTGACTTGACCATGGATATATTACTCTATCTAGAGCGCAGATTTCGTAGAACTACCTGAAGATAATTAATTAATTAATAATTAGTAATTGTGTACCTTAATTTTCAATTTAATCTTAATGAAATAAATTAAAATTCGGTAATTTTGAAGAATTTCTAATAAAATGTATTATTTCAATATTATAATTCTTACCACCAGAAAAATTACCAATAGAGAACATGTTGAAGAACCATATCAAAACAGGACCAAATTTTTCTTAGTAAGCATGGCCACCCTACAATTATGAAAGACGACCTCAATCCAGCATGAAATTGGTTGAATGGTCATTCCGTTATGATGTCCATCGGTCTTCATGTACCTTTACGAAATCTGTAATCCAGATAGAGTAATATATCCATGGGCTTGACAAGGTGTCAGGTGTCAGTATCAGTAATGTCATCATGTCATGAATGTCATTCAGACATTCGTTCTCATTCAAGCGCATCCGGCATCTCGCTTGCTGTTGTGTTGTGTGTCAATAAATCAACGTGTTTTTCTGTTGTTTACCAATTTTAAAGTAAAGCTGGGTTCTGAAGTAACATTTAACTTGATATGGCCCAAGCTGAAGATACTGAATTGAGAGATTTGGTGATAGAAGCCTTGGAAAAGAACGGGTCCCTGGCTAAAGTTCGCGCTTTACTGAGAGCTAACATTTTTTTAGCTTTCGAGGACGACTGCCAGAATATTAAACAAAATGTAAACTTAGATAATATGTTAAATTTGCCCGAAGGTGTGTTATCTTTGTGTATCATTCATGAATTTTTAGAGTTTTGTAACTTGAAAAACACATTGTTTGTTTACGTGTCGGAGTCCCGGCAAGGAAAGGAGTACCGCTACGAAGGTAAGAACATCCTTGCCGATAAACTCAACTTATCTAAGTTGGACAAAGAACCTATACTTGTCACTTTATTGAAAAGTGTGATAAAGCAATACCAGAAAAAATATTTGTCCCAAGATGATAATAATAAATCTAAAAGTGAAAAACACCATACCAGTAACTATAAAGATGATCAGAATTGTACTTATATAGTCCACGAAGACAGCACTGGTACGAGCCAGTCTCAGTCAGACAATTCATCTGATGAAAAAAACAAATTGCATTTAAGACTACCATTAGACAGCTCGGACACAGATACTTCCAGTGATTCTGCAAGAGATAAAACAAGCTCAGAGTATATTGCTAATGAGCATATTTTAGAAGCACACGACAAGCACAATTGTAAGAAACATGAGCATGATGAGTCAAAGGAAATTTCACATAATAATAAGGAAATTAAGCAGTCTACTAACAATCTGCATGAACAAAATAAAAATAACAGTAGCAGTGACTCTACGTCCTACTTAGAGTTAAAACCTTTCAACCCTCTAGACAAGCTGATGTTAAACACAACAGGGCTGCCAATAATAGGAGAAATGAATGAAACCAATGTTCCACAGTCCAACGCACAACCTACATCTAATGTAGAAATTTCTTCTCCAGTTTCATTAAGCAACGTTTCAACTGGTTCTGTGAAGAACAATATTCTCAGTGAAAGAAATTCAAGCACTAGCGTAAAAAATACTTCTCAATCACCTAAACTTGAAGCGGAGTCAGTGGACTATAGTTATGACTTTATGCCTTCATCTGCTTCATCTCAAAAAGATAATAATATGCTGTACAATCACAGGCCATCTCAGGAAAACATTGAAGACAAAACAAAACAGAAAACAAATCAGAACTCGTACATTGAAAATCAAAACCAGAATTCTCATAGTTCACATAGTTCGGTATCCATATCAGATGTCGCAGATTTAATAAATGAAACTCTAAGTTTGCAGAGACAATCAAAAAGCAATAGCAGGTCAGAGAAGAGCAGCAGTAAGTCTCATTCTGGAAGAAACCGTAGGTTTAATGATGTTAGTTTTAATGCTGTGTCAAAACATGCCAGTGATGATTCTAGTGACTTTTCTGAGTCACCGATACCATCATTGTCTAACCTTAGTTTAGATATACATAGTGAGTGAGGAAACAGACATAGCATTATCCACAATTTTATTAGCTTCTCCATGGAGAACACCAGTTTTAGTGATATTTGTAACTGAACTGAAATATTTTTCCTTTTTGAATATTTTATGAATTACATAAAATTAACAATAGCCAAATTGCCATTCCATTATTATCAAGAATGGTGTTTATTTATTTTAAATTTGAGTACAAATACAAAATACCCAAAAGAGGTAGTAAATTGTTCATAGCAGAATTCCCATATTATATAAGTGTAAATAGTATATCAGAAGTCCTATTTCGGCTTCTAAACATATCTATATCTTAAATCATTGATTTCAAAACTGTCAAAACTAATTAATCAAGAAATTTGTTTTGAAAAACAGTCTGGGCATTGCTATCTAAGTGGACTTTCTCAATTTTATTATTGGGTCCTTGAATAAGTTCTCGCTGTTTTCAAACAGATGGTATTACTAGGACTATGCATGTGATTTCTGATAGAACGGATGGACCCGAAACTACTGTCTGTAACCTTGAACTTTAGTCTGTGTTAGTCAGCCACACTGTAAACAACGTTGTTTTTGTAGTGATAAAAATGTCGAGTTTTGTACCAAGTAAAGAGTATTTGCGGAGAATTTTATTGCATTATTTTATTCAAAAGAAAAAAAAATACAACGAGAACTTATTCAAGGACCTAATAAAATGTAAAAATATAGCAAATAATGTTATAGTTTTTAATGGCTTAACAATAAAAAAACAAATCACAAACTATTGAGGTTGGAATGCAATAGGTATGCGTTAAATTTTGATGCTAATACATTAAATTGCATTAAATATGTAATCATATTGTGTTGACCAGAAGTTCCTCTAGTATGAAATTTATATGAAATGAAATAACTTTTATAAATGATCCACTTAAATTAATATAGTTCCTAAATCTTCAATAATACTTTGCAAGTTTGATTTTGTGTAGGCATTTTATAGTAAGGGAGTATAGAATTTCAGCAAAAATTATCTACTGGTACAACTATAAAACAAATTGACGCTTGAAATGAAACATTGACTAAGCGACATTGAGCTAAGTTTACAGGAGAGCTGTTTAAAGTTTGAATTTTTAGAAAAGTTGTTGTTATGCCACAATATAGAAGATGAAATAAGGATTCCAAAACAGTAACAATAACGTCGGTAGGAGGATTACAAAAAATATATGATTTTTTTTCTAACAATTCCAACTTTAAACTGCTCTCCTGTAAAGTTAGCTCAATGTCGCTTAGTCACTGTTTCCTTTCAAGCATTGAAATGTGTATACTATAGTAAATGTATGTTGTACATAACTACATTAGTACTTACAAGTTTATAAAAAAGCGATAGTAGGTATAAAATTATATTCTTAGCTGTAAAGAGTTAGAAATTGTTCAATGCCAGTAATATTGTACAATAATATACAATAGGTATATAGTTTTCTGATCCACCAAGCTGAGAGCAAATTATTTGACCTTGTAAAGGAAATAATTGTGTATTAAACTACTTAAATTGTCTGAAATAGGTGCCTATATAGGTAAGTTTTATTAAAATTACTATTTTATTGAGTTTTCTAATTTCGAAAATATTGTGATACTCATAATTAGAACCATGCATATTTGTTATACATTATGTTTCCAGAAATCTGTATTATACAGGTATTTAATACAATCCCTATTCCCTAGGCAATGTGTATAATACCTGGGTCGTCCGGGCAATGTATGAAATGATATGAATATTATTCACCATTACATACTTTACCTAGTATATCGACAGGTGCAAAGTGAAAAGAGTTATCAGCACCAAACTATACAGATTGCTGGTAACATAAATTACAAGACATTTAATAATATTTGTTCAAATTGTCAAATATCAATACATGCCTATATAGTCTCACTTGGTAAAATAAAATAATTAAAACTAAGCAATATTGAATTAAGAAAGTCAAATTCGTGTACAGTTGATAAAATCGGTAAATGTTGCATATTTTATGGTAAGTACTAAATTGGTTTGATTTTAATTAACATTGTTTTCACTATAAAACAATGTCATGCCATTGAACTATAATGTCATAGAACAGACATCTCGAACAAAATGTGTGTCCCGCCCGGGAGGTTCGATTTTCAAAATTGGGCTCTGGTTCTCCTTTCATAATCGAACGAATCCATTGAAGATTGAAGCCACATGGCGCCAATGCATTGGGACATCCATGATGTTCGCGGTGTCGATTCTATACGCTAGTAATAATACTTCAATGGGTCATGCACATTTAGATGTTTATTTACTACTTTATTTATGTTTACTTACTACTTGTTTTTAAAAGGTAGTTAATGTGACGAACTCCATAGAAAAGTGTGATTTTGCTCAACATTGCATTTATTCTAACTGTGAAAGAAGTTTGATAATAATTAAGTGTATTTAGTTTAGATTAGATCATGTAGATAGATAAATTTTTTGTAGGTTGACCTGTGTAGAGTCAATTCAAATTCTGCACAATTATATACCTAATTGCCTTCCTACTACTGTAAGGGCACGATTCCACCAAAATAGTGTGCAGCACATTTGTTTACAAACATTTTGTGCAAAACTCCAGCATTGCACTTTAAGCTAGTATCGCGTTTAGCTGCTGTCTCCACCAGCAAGGCTGTGCGTAACTTTTGTAAACGCACAGTGTGGCACACTTGTGCACAAACATGTTCACTGAGAAGAGTTTTCTGTCTTCAGATGTTAAATATGGACGGGCAGGAAAACGTAGTGCTTTGTGCTGCAGCTTGTGTTTTATTATTTAGTTTGCTTAAAAAGAAACGAAGAATAAAAGCAAGACTGAGTTCGTGAACAACAAGCGTGTACGCGTCGACGCGAGTCCACTGCGTACATGTGTGCGCGCACAAAAGTATACAGATGTGCGTGACAATTTTAAATGTTCGCGCACAATTTGTTACTGTATGCCCGAGTGACTCGACCAGCGTGAACATTTGTGTCGTACACTGTGCATTACAGTGCCGCACACTGGTGGAATCATGCCTTTAGGCTAGCTGACATTTCAAATTATTTAATTATTCGTCTTTTGATGTATAAATTTATTTATAATTATGACAATTTTATTTTTTATTTATTTAATTGGTAATTCTGTTTTATATTATCTGCATCAGCTAGCCTTTCTTACTTCAAATATCTTGTCTGTATGGGAATATACAAACAAGTTAAGCTAATTTTATTTTTTTTATTTATTGGGAATATTTTTGCTTTGGTGCAGAAACATATAATGTTGATATGTCTTAATCAGGCATCAGGCGAGATTGTTAACTTAACATATATGTAAAAAGTTACTACTTCATTTGACTTGAATGCCCTTATGCTTTACAATGATGTATTTTATAATATTTACTGACATGCATCCTTTGACTTTTGCGTTTTTATCTCATAATATACTTACTTACAGTCAATTTAAGAACCCATATTGTTGTTTTATCAATGATAAAGATTTTTGGTTGAAATTTGCACTTGGTTCAATGTATTTAATCTGCAATGTGCATTGGGTTGCATATCAAGGGATAAATTCAACTGTATTGATCATTTCAAAATTAACAGAATAATTTTGGTACCGTAATTAACATTTTTATTTGTCCTTATAATGCGGCAATTTTATTAAGATTGTGTACTTTTGGTTGGAATTTGAAACTTTCAAGATTAGGTTTAGGAATCAGTTAGTTTTAACATTATTAACAAACTCGCGGCTCTAAAACGTTACATTTATTACATTTTCCTAAATTCAGAGAACAATTCGCTTTAGGGGTTCCATAGTAAAAACGGAATCCTTATAATTTCGCCATTTCCGTCCGTCCATGTATCCATAGCTTAGGTCAGACACCATTAGTATTAAAAAGTTGTAATTTGGGTGTGTGTATATGGGTTAATAGTGTATGTTAACAACTCTACTTACTACTACGGAATCCTATGCAGTGAGTGACCCGGTACGAATTGATCGGTTTATAGTAAAACAGCAATGTACAACGAATCATTTTGTGAATTTAGGAAAATGGAATAAGTTAACCTCTCTGGGATTGAAAGGTCTGAAAATTTTTTAATGAGACAGTTTTTACCTATCCCAGCATTAAAACAGCACTGTACAAAATATTATTTCGCAAATGGTTGTGCCTTATTTATTAACTGCAAGACAGTTTATCAATGGTTCCTTCTAAATTCAGTCAGTGATTCTAGTCCTATTTGAAATACAACTGGGTCCGTCCAAATTGCTCCATCATGTCTTTTTCAGGTGTAGGTATTATGAAAAATAGCATAGTCATTGTAATAATGATAGTGTACTAGTGTAGATTCTTTTAATAAAAATTGCTTATATATATGAAGTTTTTTATTTACTTACCAGATGTTCCTTCTTTACGGATGTCTTGCAAAGTAATCAAGAGTTTTAAAAGCTAATAATATTTAAGGTATTAGATAAATCTAAAATCGCCTATTTTCCGTCGGTTAGATTGATGGTTAGACTGGGACCAGATCCATTAAGGAATCTTAATGTTTAGCAATTTCACGCTAAATAACTGGGGGTGCACCACCAATCCGCACTGTAGCAGCGTGGTGGAGTATGCTCTAGGCCTCCTCAAGAGGAGAGACCCGTGCCCAGTAGTGGGCCATTAATGGGTTGAAGCCCAACTGGGGGTGGGCCCCCAAACATACCTCCAGGTAATGCTAAAAGCTTAAATTAAATAGAGTTAATTGGTAAGGGTTGTAAAGAAACTAAATATTGATCTGTAACCAGTGTTTATTTTCACAATTTTTGTAAAGCATAGTCTGTAGATATCACGATTCAGTTATGCACACAAGTCAATCCATACTGAACGCCGTAAGATATAATGTAGTTACAAATTTCTATACAAAAGTAACACTATATACTGTTTATGGCATAATAGCAGTTAGTGTAATCACATAGAAAAAAATTATATTAAACATTTTTATTTACAGTTTAATATTTTTATTAGGTACATGAGTTTTAGTATGAAAATGGTATAAAAATTACACTTTCATAATAATATAATTACATACAACGTCACAGTAATACAAACGCGATCGTATCCTATATTACGAAAAATATAACAATAGTAAAAGCGATAATGCTTCATATAAACAGTAACAGTATATCACTGTTGAGTTAGTTTTGTATATAATGACTGATATCGGTAATCGGGAAATCTTATCGCTCTAGGCACTGTTGTGGAATCCTTCGTAAATAAAGCTATTCCATTAAAAAATTTTAACGTCACGTTAAAAGTTTAATATAAAAATTTTGCAAAGAATCTACAGAAAGGTCTGCTACTCATGCTTATTATATTTGCAATCAGCCACAAATATGCAGAGCAAAACCTTTCTCTGTGGGACATTCGAGTTAAAGTATTTTTGTAGAAGACAGTGAGATAAAGCACCTAACAGACGAAACATAGTTTTCAACTAATCAAAATAAAACTAGAAATATAAATAATGTACATATGGCAAATATTTGGCTTTGTATACTACATAGTTAACCTGAGACAGCAGTAAATGCATAGTCATAGTATATTTCCAAACTACCCACAGTTTTAAGTCTCATAAATATCGTGTCCCTAAAGTCCGGTTTACACGTATTAAGTAGATAACTAAATTTTAACTAAAAAGTTACTAAATTGTCCGTTTACACGTATTAATTTACTTAAAATTTAGTTATCTACTTAACTACTTAATACGTGTAAACCGGACTTAAGAATAAAGGAAAATATGAAACATTTAAAGACTGTTAAAAAAAATAGGGGTAATATAATAAATAGTAAAGTAGGTGTAGGTGTAGTTAAAGCTCGTTGCCCATAGAGCTGTCGTGCGTGAGATTCGAGTCCATGCTGGCGTTGTCGGAGTCTTGGCTCTGGTTGCCGCTGTAGTTGGCCGCCTCCTGGAGCCGCATCAGCATGTTCAACTGGAAATATACATACGTTCAATGATATTATATACAAGATATGCCAAGATGGCGCTGAAATTATGTCAGTCGAATTTAGACAAGTGTAGCGATTTTAATTCAGACAGTTGATAGCTGCCTCTGAGTAAGGCCGTCTAGCTGTCTTTTTCACTATTATGGTTTTAGTAGTGCCATCCCTTTTACATAATTTACCAATGTAATAGTGATTGATGTAGTGAAACAAAAGCTAAACGTGTCTGTGTTGTAGCTCATTTTAATATCATTGCATACGATAGTAAAACCTGTTCAGAGACAATTTGATAAACTAACTTGACTTGATTTTATTTTTTCAATAATTGACTATGGGTATGAGAGTCCATGAAGAACAAATATTTATAACAAATGTTTTTATATTTATTATTATCAAAAAATAATAATATTAATAAGCAAGAAAATAACAAGATAGGTAAATAATAATTCTATCTATTCTTGTTTTAAATACCAGTGTACCTACCTACAGTATATTTATTATCATGTTTTATATCTACCTAAGTACCTACAACGAATCAACTATGCAACTAAGTAGGTAGGTATTTATATAGGTACCTAGATTATTCTAGAGCATCGCTTATATACGATTTATATTCACACGATTTTTGGAGTTTAATATTAGAATCGATTTTCATATTTAAGCCCGGGGTATGAAAATTTATGAGGAGTAAAATCAAACTGTCTCCGTTATGTTATGCGTTATATTTGTAAATAACACAATCTAGATGACGTTGTTACAACGCCATCTATGTAATGATAATAATAATCTTGTTACTGATTTGACAACCGCAAACTAGATGACATTGTTACTGATTTGACGATTGTAAACTAGATAACGTTGTTACTGATTTGACGATTGCAAACTAGATGGCGTTAAACTCCAGTCGTGCGTCGGAGCTGTATGTCAGCTTTTTTGTCGTTTTTTGTCACTTAACGTCACAATCAAATAAAGTTAAAATCATGTTGCTTTAATATTAATATAGGCAATACAGTATATCTAGTACTACTTATTAGTAAAAATGTTGCAAGGTCACTTACAAGAGGATCTTGATTTTGAGCGGTGTTGGCATCTTGATTCGATTCTTCGATGCCAATTTCTTCTACAGTTATTGCACGTAGAGTCTGTAAGATAAAATATATTGTCTTCAGCTTATTTGTAAATCGTTGACAAACGAGTTGACGAGACACCTGATGGAATCAGGGGAAGCAACGCATCTGTGATTGGTCCCAGACTTCGTGGGAAAAATACTAACGATTACTAATACATTACTTAATAGTAACAGGACTGTAGTAGCCTACACAACCGTCCTAACTTCTATGGTGCTCTTACTATAGTCATTATTTGTATTATGACTACTGATATTCTTACACCTGTCACTAACAAGACCAGCTAAATGTCACAGACGTCCAGACGGCAGACGATGGTGGCACTCGTTTGCTTTTTGGACTCCCCATCCCCCTTCTTATGTAAGATTTTTTCTGCTTATGGCTTTACCCGCTTAGTGATTTTAAGTGCCCCCTCGCCTTCGGGACCCTCACGTAATTACTGGATGACCCTTTAGGACCCTTTAGACGTTTTTTTACCCGACTGCCAGGAAGGGATATGTTTTTCGCAGCGTATCTTTTATGTATATGTATGTTTGTATGTATGCATGTAAGACTCTTTAATACCTTGTATCTTCCAAACCGCTGAACGGATTTATACACATTAAGATATCGTTAGATTCGTCTCAATAACCCTAATGTTCTTAGATAAGTGAAATAAAAAAAAACAAATATGGTGGCTGTAAGATGCCATTGTTTGAAGTAACAATATAGACCGATCAATCGAGCATGACGGATAGGTGTTTTATCAAATAAATGCCAACCACGATATCTCAGAATAATGGTCTTCGTTATGATGTTTAGAAATAACGTATCTAAATTCCAATAGCTAGTTTTTTTTTTTTTTTATGAGCTGCTCAAGGACCGAAAAACTTGTTTTTGCTTCTATGAAATTTCCCTTACATTTTATAAAGAAATGTCTTATACAAAAGTTGTAGGCATTTTAAATATCTACAAAATGAGGCCTGTTGCGTTAAAATTCATTTCGGATTTTTTTTATAAATTACAAAAAACAGTTCAAAATCGCTGTTTTTTGTTTGATTGTTTAAACAAACAGTTTGTAATGTAGACATCTGAAAATGTTATGGACTATTGTTTATGACGTATAGTATATGTAGTTTTTTTTTTGAATTTTTTGGTTGCATATTTTTAGCAAAAATCCATTTGTTTATTAAAAAATCACTTTTTTGCAAATTAATTTCTACAACTTTTGCAAGTCGTTGAATGTTCTACCTGGGCTCATTTTCTTTCTTAAGAGTTGTACTTTCAGTTTGGTTTTATGGCTTATTGATTCTTCCAACAGGGACCTCGCAAAATTGATTGCAAAAAAGTGCTTACCTGCAAAATGGAATAACTCAACAAATAACAATTAAGGCGTTCAAACGTCATTTGCGATAAAAACAAATACGTTATCTGATTTTATCTCGTCGAGCTACCCCAAATCGATTGGTTATAACTTTTTGTGTGACCACGGGAACCCGAGATATCAACATTTTTTCCAGCTCGCACGATTTGAAACGTCCGTGCTCATTTCTCATTTCATTCCATTTTGCAGGTAAGCACTTTTTTGCAATCAATTTTGCGAGGTCCCTGTTGGAAGAATCAATAAGCCATAAAACCAAACTGAAAGTACAACTCTTAAGAAAGAAAATGAGCCCAGGTAGAACATTCAACGACTTGCAAAAGTTGTAGAAATTAATTTGCAAAAAAGTGATTTTTTAATAAACAAATGGATTTTTGCTAAAAATATGCAACCAAAAAATTCAAAAAAAAAACTACATATACTATACGTCATAAACAATAGTCCATAACATTTTCAGATGTCTACATTACAAACTGTTTGTTTAAACAATCAAACAAAAAACAGCGATTTTGAACTGTTTTTTGTAATTTATAAAAAAAATCCGAAATGAATTTTAACGCAACAGGCCTCATTTTGTAGATATTTAAAATGCCTACAACTTTTGTATAAGACATTTCTTTATAAAATGTAAGGGAAATTTCATAGAAGCAAAAACAAGTTTTTCGGTCCTTGAGCAGCTCATAAAAAAAAAAACTAGCTATTGGAATTTAGATACGTTATTTCTAAACATCATAACGAAGACCATTATTCTGAGATATCATGGTTGGCATTTATTTGATGCGAAACCCCCCTATTAATTGGTCTAATAAAACAAATCGAATAACGCAATATGGGTATAAAATTAAGGAGCTCACCATAAGGATTTCAAAAAAAAGGTAGGTATACCATGATAGATGTTTTTGATAGTGGGATTTTTTTTAATTTATACTCTTACTAGTTGACTATCTATCACCATTTCACAAGTTCAGCCAAAAACATATACTGACATGCGAGTGGTTGGGTTCAGCTCACCATAAGGATTTCAAAAAGGTAATGATAGCTGTTTTTGATACCAGGCGGGATTTTTTTAATTTTTAAATTTATGCTAGTTGACTATCTATCACCATTTCGCAAGTTCAACCAAAAACATAATATACTGACGTGCGAGTGGTTGGGTTCCCGCCACGGGTACGTCGACTTGACGTGGTGTAGCGGGTCGACGGCCGCGTGCCGCCGCCGCCCGTACAGCGCCACGCCCTCGCGCACCGCCTCCGACGCGTACGGAACTATACTGTAGTTCCACACGTCCGCGAACCATGCCTGGGGAGGAAGTAATGTTAATACAATGAATAATAATCTTAGATTTTAACAAAAAAAAAAGTCAAATAAAGTACATGATCCTTTCCAATAAAAAAAGAATCATCGAAATCGGTTTGCGTGATATTGAGTTATTCGTCCATTTGCCGCGCACATACTTAATGAAAATTTAAGACTCATATGGTTTTTTCGTGGATTTCATGGATGCCATTTTCAGATCTCGATAAAATTTAAGTGGGACCACACGACAAGCACCAGCTTTCGATTAAAAAAAATCATCCAAATCGGTTCACCCAGTCCAAAGTTCTGAGGTAACAAACATATATCAATTTACATAAGTACAAAAAACAAACGAAAGCTGCGCGTGTATCAGAGTAATTACATTTGGTGAACAATGCAAGACTCAAGGTTAATTAAACTATTAAATATTTCTGATTGCCGTTTAACAACCGAAGTGCCCAAGTGAGATCACGTTACCTATTTATAAATAGGCCTCGTTTAACGAATAGTGTCACCGCCTACACTCGGACCGTACAATTAACCTGCAATGAGTCGCCGAGATCACAAATCAGTCCATATTACTGGCTAAATTCCACATCGTTATTAACTAGTAGGTTTGAGAAAGATGACGTTTTATGAGATGGCAATGTGACAATTAACACAAATAATTATGTATGTCACAGTCGGAAAGAATGGAGATAAAAGGAGACCTAAGCGAAAAGACAAATCCTACCTAGGTAAGTTAGTGTAATAAAACTAACTGACCGATTTGTTCCTGCTAATCTCAGATTCGGCATCAGGATAAGCAGACCGGGTTAACCTATATCAATGCAATTCTCAAAAAATAACAAACACGTTACCAAAACCGTTAAACGTTAGCAAAAATCGTATCCAAATCGGGCAGCCGTCGCTGAGATTTTAAAAAATTGCGTTAATAAATACCCTCAATAACAGTTTTTCTCAAACTACCCCCATGGACACTTGTACATCGTTCACAGTACATCGCTCATAGTTTCATTACATACATATTTCTCCACACACCTGACTAGCCTCCAAGTCCATGGGACAGGCGAGGAAGAGCCTCGGGCCAACAGTGACGTCACTGGAGGAGTGTGCCTCCAGGAAGGCGTTGAGCGCCGCCCACACGCCCGGCAGCCACTCCAGTACCGCCGCTAGTGCGGGCTCGCGTCGCCCCAGCCGGAGTTCTAGCGAGAATAGCTTGCGGCGGAGGTATCTGGACAGACAATTTTATTTTATTTTTTACAGCTTAACGGTCAGGCGAAAAATCAAAGGGGCTAGTTGACAGTAAGAGGTCACTGTCGGCTATGAACATGCGTCAACAACTCACTAAGGACGTCAATGCTCCGCGTTGAATCAAAGCTCTTTTTACGCCTTTCTTGAAGAACATCATTCTGTTAGTTAAAGTGGAGCATGCTCTTTTAGCACACGCATAAATATTTAAATTGGTACAAGCGTAACATACGTGCTCAGACCACGCCCCTTTCACCCGTTTTTTACAGTTTTAAGTAGAGCATTGAATCTCAAGTGTCAAAAAGTTACCAAATACCTATAACAATAAAGCTTACCGTGCCAAGAATCCTTTGACGGGCTCCATGTGGTTAGCGGTGAGCAGCCACCTGAAGTTATGGTGCAGCTGAAGATTTGTCGTGTTGCACGTTGCTTGAGACATTGTACCTGTTCAAATACATTTAGTTAATTATTTATACTAGGTACAACTCATAATCAATCGCTAATTCTCAGTCAGTACCTATTCAGTAACAAAAATAATTAACAATGCTTGTTCATCCAGTCTGACAAAAGTACAACAAAACAAGACAATATTGAAGTTACTCCGCATTCAGTAATTCAGTTAGTCGATCAATTAGTAGTGGCTAGTAGTTTTTAAACATATCTATAGTATATAGTAATGTTAACAGGGAGTCTAAGGATTTTGAACAACTAATTTTAATTTGCAAGTTGCAACTAACACTTTAATCGTGACTGAAGGTGAATCATTCACTCTTCCGATCACTCACCGATAATAACAGGCATATTTCTGTTATCAGGCGGCAGGAGTCCAGCGAAGGCGTCTCCCAGCGCTGACGCATGCTGCAGATTATCCAAGACTAGTACGGAGGGCAACGCAGCCTCCTCCCCCGCCGCGGCCGCGCTGCACTGCTCCGCTGTGTTCGCGAGGTACGCGCGCAGCTCGTTGCAGGACTTGCGGTCCACGCTGTATGTAGGTAAAGCATTTGATATTAAATAGTGGTAGCTAAAAGTATAGTTGAGGGTTCCCGGGTTCCGCCTAAGGCAGATATACGCGTATATGTGACTGATAAATGTTGGTTCTTTGTGGGTGTTGATGATGATTGTTCATGCTACTTGTACCATGCCAACACCACAGGGACTCTTAGAGTTTGTTACAGTGTAACATTGAAGTATAATGACATAGAACAGACATCTCGAACAAAATGTGTGTACCCGAAACCGCGATGACCGTTCTTTTTTCAAACTCTAGAAGGCGATTTACACACTTGCCATAGAGTAACTTTGTATACCTAAGACACTTGCCGAACCACGACAAACAGTCAACGACTCTAAATCTTTAGCTCTTCCAAATGTTTGATTTAATGTTTAATTGAATTCACTGAGTAATGTAATACACATAATTTATTATTTACCAAAGAATAGGTACTATAGTCATTCTTATCGGGCTTGATTATTTGTCCATTAACACGCTTACGGCTTGCCAAGTGTGTAAGCCCGACTCATGATTTTTTCAATTCAATTCAATTGACTGGCCTGAACTGACTGAACTGACTTGAATTGATTCAAGTCAATTTATTTGCATTTCATTCAAAAATGGCGGGAACATTCCACAATAATGGAAATAAATTCGTTTTAGTTAATTTAAGTTAATATTTTGTTTTCTTACTGATGATAAGTAATACCATTTTCTTTTTTGTTTTTTTTACGTGCAATTGTGACAGGTTCTCATCACGCAAGACGGCATTTTTTCAGTTTGTTACTAAACAATTTTGGCATGCGGCCGCAATGAGCGCAGGTGAGTGACAAGCGAGTGAGTGAATGAAGTGAGCCACCCTGGCCGCAATGCATGCACCCGACTCAATGTTCGGGGTGTCTGTTCTATACGAAGTAATAGTACTTCAATGCAGTGTAAGCTTTTTTTCGAATTACATAAATACCAGTCTAATTTAGGGACATCCCTAGCAACCTTTATAACTTCTCGTGGACAACAGTTTATCTTTATAGGTGTTAACAATCGAAATTTGAGTATTTGGGTATTTAAACACTCAATTACCTACTTATCTCTAACTTTAAGGCTTTTTATATGTAATCATATGTATTATATATACTTATGTCACGCAATAATTTAGTAAGGTTACATATTCTTAGTACTTCTTCTTACACCTTTGTTATAACCTTATACCTACCATGTTATTTTCCATGACGAAATAAATGTTTCTTTCTTTCTTCCTTCCTTTTAATTCAGTACTTACTTAACCTACAAACAATATGCACTCACTTGAAGGTAGCAACAGCCTCGGCGGGGTTGCCGCGGCGTTGCGTGCGCTGCACGTAGAACTCCGCGAGCTTGGCGGCCAGGTACGACTTGCCCGTGCCGCTCGGCCCGCACAGGATCACGCGACGGTGCTCCGTTAGGAGGGATACGTATCTATAAACACCGTTTGTTGTTATATCGAAGTAGCAATAGTATTATAGTCTTATGGTGAACGCACATATATCCGCACTGTATAAGTCGAATGCGCCGCATTTGTATGAAATCATATGAGAGCCCCATGCGGATGACATAATTATGCGGCCGCTTATGATTTCATACGATATGCGGATATATGTGCGTTCAGCATTACGATATACTTAGCGATACGTATCTGTATAATACGCGGATTGGTTTACATCGAGGTAGCGGAATAAGTATGGTGGTAAAAGATGTGGTTAGATGATGACTGATGAGGCTATAAAAGTAGTTTGATGTTAGGGTGAACGGACTTCGAAACTTTGTTACTCTGTAGATGATAGGATAGGAGCAAACAGAAAATTTATGTTATATGATTCAGATCAATAAGACCAGATTTTAAGGTGTCTAAATCGAGAACTTATAATTTTTTTTTATCACACAACAATGTAAAATTCTTAGTATACTGTAATTTATATTGAAGTGTACAAACTTACCTATAAACTATATTTTTTGGTATAAGGCTGTCGAACGCCAAGCTCCCAACTCCTTGTAAACAGATGTACAGTGTGTTGACAGTGCCGATGATGTAGCCACACGGCAACAACTCCGGGAAGCCAATCTCCGGCCCCCTCGTCGCTTCGCCCAAGTGATACGACGTTATCGAATCCGTGTTCAACCCTAAATTAGTCCCCGGGTCTATCCTCGATAGAAAATCTTTAAACGTTTTTCTAACTATATAATCTAAATTCTGCCAAGTAGTCTTGCCAGATATATAAGTGTACGCTATAGTGAACTCATTACAATTTATTGTCGAATCACTACTGTATACGTTTTTGTACGAATTACTATGCGTAGATTTATTGCTTTTAAGGCTATTCGTGTTTGACTTATTAATAGGGGGGTAGTCCTGGGCCTCGATTTCGGGGCTGTGGTTTTGGGACATTCGGGGCGAATCGAAGCTCGGTTGCTTGTCAAAGTGGTTGTTATAACCGCTCGCGGATTGCTTCGCATAAAATCTGCATTCCGATTCTGTTAGCGTATCTTGGACTTCCTCGAAGTATCTTTGGAATGTTTCCGGCTGTCCCAAGTACACAGCTATGGCTATTTTCTTGCCATCAGTCGTATCCCCCTGGCTATCGGCGACGCCTAAAACAAAGTGAAATTGTGTTAGATTAAGATACCAGCTCACCTAATCTAAATCACCGCTGATAAGGAGTAAAAGCTTACCGATATCGGAGTAACTTTCCCCTATCGCCAGTTCTCGGCTTTTGGGTGGCGGCAATACCGTATTTATATCGTAATCGCCACTTATTCGCTCCCCAGCGGTAAGGCCGTTCGTAAATATATCGCCGGTACCATTCAAGGCTCCTAATAACGCCTCGCTATTCTCATTGAGCTCACAAGTCGCTTTGTTCCCGTAGATAGGTTCCACTATGTTTGACTTTGGTGAGCCTTTCTTAGTGAAGTCCATAGTTGGTGTCGACGATATGCAGTTGAAGTCTAAATCGAGCGATTGCGAATGGATGTCTATTGCAGCCTGGAATTAAATTGTACGTGAACAAAATCGATTTTGACACAGTGAAACATTAAATAAATGGGGTAACTTAATTAATCGTTATTAGGTATAATAACTGCATAAGACTCATAAAGTCATAACATAATAATCTCGGAGCACATTGAAAAAATGTCAAAAATTTACTTTCCTAGAATCATCGAATGTTAAATCGCACCCTCAGTGGAAGTAAGATGAAAATTACAATTTTACAGGAGAGCAAAAAAACTGTTAAAATATCACTAAGTAGTTAAAGGATGTAATGTAAATCATTACGATTTCTTGCATAAAACCGTCAAGATTAATCGAACTAAAATTCAAAGTAAAACGACTTATGCTTTTTTTCCACTAAGGGTGCGAACTATATTCCATGATTACATAATAAAACTGACACTTGTTATTATAGATTCCGGAAATTTATATATATCAGTGAACAAATTAAAAAAATGGAAATGAAAGTAAGTTTTGAACATAGATTTAGAACCAAAAGTAACAAAATGTTGAAAATTAAATAACATACCTGATGCATAGTGGCCTGGTCTGCTAGACTGAACCGCCTCGGGTCTTCTACTGCAGAGCCTCCGGTGCCCAGCGAGCTCTGGCTGCCGGCCAACGACCGTGACGTCACTAGCCTCTGCAGTCGCTCGTTGTTCTGTTTAAGATTCAGCATCTCGTTCTGAAGGAAAAACGCCTTTAAGTCATGCAGAATGCCTTATAGTCAATTAAAGATAAGCTTTATATTCCTCAACAACTTTTTCATAACACAAAAAGCGAAAACAAACAATTAAGAAATTAACAAATTAAAACTAAAGACCCGTTTTTCAGCTCTGCTCGATCTCGTTAAAAATGCAAAGCAGAGGCCGGGGGTAGTTAAATGTTTTTCGACATAATTTAATTTCATCAACTCGTCAAAAGTTTTAACAACTTTACATTTAAACGTGAATTTCATGGCAAATTTAAATGAAACTGAAATCTTACCCTCATTTTTATGACCGTGTCCTTGAGGCTCTCCAACTGATGCGCGGAGCTGAGCGCTTCTAGTCGTATATCTGTTAGCACCAAGTCCTTTTCCCGTAGCTGTCTCTTCAGTTCGTCAACTAAAACAGACTCCTCTTGTTTATCTGCAATAACAACCATGTGTGACCGAACTAACAGACATGTTTGAATTGCTTTCCTTAAAATGGAAATTGTAAATTAGCAACTTGCATATTCATGAATTTGAAGACCTAAAGTGCAAACTCGCCTAAAGCGAGCTATGACTCGCTTTCTCTAGCAACCTGATTCGTCTTTTGTTTGTCGGATAAACGTGTATACGTAAACAAGTCAGTTTATTTGAAGTCCATGTACCTTTGGTTTGATCTTCAGTCTTCGCCGTGGGGCACGTCTTGTCTTTGGAGGTATCCGCGAGAGCTTCGTGCGAATGTTCGAGACTGTTCTCGTTGCTTCCCTCTCGTATCGTGTGTGGGTCGTCGTAGTGATGTGAACCCGACGAGCTGTCCTGCGATGACAGTTGCCCGAGGGACGCGTGCTTCGCCGTCTTGGATATCTTCGCGTTCCGCGAGAATGCTTTCGTAAAGGACGATCGCAGCTAAAATAAATGGAACATTTCTTCTCGTAAAAGAGTAATCGTGAACAAAATTTGCAGCAAAGACGATATCTGAAAATGTTTATTCTAAGCACATCTTTCTGTTTAAAAGAACTTAGCTTTTAGAAAGAAGCTAATTTCGTTATTTTATCGTTATCGTTATCAATATTATGCAAGGAGATACAACAAGAATAAGTGAGTTTTATCGATGCATCGATGATGATGTACCATAGACGCTACGACTTACCCATCCTTTCTTTTTATGCTTCTTATCGTGTGGCACCGAAGATCCGCTGCTCAGGCTATTGATGCTGGAGACACTGTCAGTAGACAAATGCCTCGTGATCGCACCATTGCCGGTTTGACCGTGCCGTTGCGGCGAGCCCTGCTGCGTTTGAGTGGTTGACTCCTAATGAAAGATAATTAGGATGGATTTATGTTAGATTAAATCAGGAAACCTATAAGCTGCTCTAACAGTTAGTGGATTTCACATATCTTTGTGAAGAGGAATATTATGTAGAATACTAAGCAAAATGTTTTATTAAAATACTTTAGTTTATTCATGTACGACTTAGTTTTGAGTATTAGTATCAAGATCTTACACCCCAACTCAGAGTCACTAACGATTACGTAAATCGTTCCTTAGTACAGAATTTGTTAGGTGATTGTTTACTAAGAAAGATTAAAGTAACCGTTAGTGACTCCGAGTTTGGGCGTTGATGTAATTTTAGAAAATCCTTATCTCATTACAGGCAAATTATTAATTTCCTAATTGTATTGAGTGTACCTAATGTTATTTTCTATTATTATCTAGCTAAATAGATTTATTTAAATACTACAAATACTAGTAAGTAGTAAGATTTCAAATACTAAGACACAAAAGTAATTGGTAGAATTGTGTTAGACGCATAATTTTATTATGTTCCATGTAAGAGGTATACGTTTTTTCGAAGACACTCCAAACTAAAGGTTGGCAAATGACCATAAATTTTAAATACATCAAAAGTAGAACGAGATGAAATCTACTGGTGGTCAATTTGATGCAAATGCCGCCCACATTCAACTGACCCAATAATTTGCTCGTGCTCGGAATACACTCGTAATAACTATTCATACTTGATTCTTTATTTCCCCATACTAATTCAAATTCAACGGTTCATAGAAACGTGATTTCAAGTAATTGGGCACGTAAATAACCAATTGTGTCTGAATTTAAATTTAAATTTAAATTAATTAACATTTATTTTCATATTATAGCACCGACCGAGTATTCAGTTAACTACCGATTAAATTTTATGGTTGGTACGAATTGGATTTACTAGATATGTAGGATTTACCAGTTAAGTAGGTGACGCGACGGCATCGCGACACTTCGACTGACCTAATCGAATAATTGAGCCAATCGATTTGTTGAACACAGCTGAACGAAGAATTCATAAATTAATTCATAGAATTTATATTTAGGGATAGTTATTCTAGGGATAGTTAACTCTTACACAATATGATATTTGTTCCAATCCGCTATAAATTATATTTTTATACCCGTTATACTATACATAGTGTTTAATTCAATGAAATAGTATTCAATAGCATCTACAGTTAAACCTTATCTAAGGCACATCGATATATGAAAGTACTTAGTGAATCATTGTCAAAAGCAATGGTATAGTATGTAGATTATAGTTATACATTATCATTTAAGCACGCGGTGCGAACGTCTAACGATGTGTTGCGTAATGATTGATGGGCGACCCACTTATCACGATTAATTTAGGCATTATAATATCAAACTCTGTGCAGTGCTCCAAATTGCTAGCTACGAGACGACAGGTAACAATGTTTGATGAGAAAACAATTAGATCTCGTGTGTACTGCAAACACCCGGTTTCTGTGGCATGTTGTTTCAAAGCAAATACGTAAATCAAATATCGTTAGAGATCAGAGATGAAATGTCATAATATTATAATGGATGTTATGTAAAGCTATGATAACCTAATGATAAGTACAACTGTACAAGCCGGTTAAACAAGTAACGTGTCAGAAATTACGTATTACGTAGGTACTTTGGCGATAAAAAAATGCAAAGATATCTGCGTTTTGTAATGTGTAGCTAAGACCCCTTAATACACTCATTAACCGAACTTATATTAGGAGATTTGCAATAATTTTGCGAAATAAATACGCAAGTAAAGACTCCAAATCATAGGAGACTGAAATGTGACAGACGAACTATGCGGTGACTGGAATCTAGCAGTTGATTACAAATATTACAATGTACCTAACTAAAAAATGATCATCTTGAGATTCTTGAGATCAAGAGACATGAGGCAATATTTACTTAACTGAAAGGCAATTTATGACAAGTAGAGATTTATTTTAAACAATAATGACAATATGACTAGTGTTTCTTATAAGTTTTAATGTCCAATAGATGAATAAATCGAATACTTTACCAAGTCAGACAAAATGTAAAAGACAATCAACCAATCGTACAGAATAATAGCTATAATGTTAGTATTGGATACCTTGACCTACACCTTTTACGTAAGAGACTCGGCTTGCGTTTCGATTCAATGAATCCATTATTACCGCAGGATTGGTTCTTGGATTAAATTAGGAATCTTCGTTTTCGAAATAGTTTCTTGAACTTTTTGTCACTAGAAAATTCTGTACGTACCTACCTAATTTAACCTTTGTACCTATTTAAAGAAACACTGTTACGGTTAACTTTACCATGACTCTGTCTATCCATCTATTAAAAATCATATTTTTTATTAATAAACCTATTTTTATTTTTTGTTATTTACTTTTCATTTTTATGTATTATTTTTACCATTTATCATATTTTTTATTATTTACTTTTTTATCGCCACAGACATTTTCTATTTATTTATTACGGTTAAAACTTATTTATTAACACCTAGTTTCTGTTTTACGCCGGAGCTTTATGCTGCTTGTTTGAGTGATCTTTGTAATGTTGGCAATGTCCTAGATCTAGCTCAGATAATCTTACCTGGCCTGTGACGTTGACGCCGTCCGCCCGGATGCCCATGGACTGCATGTGCGCTGTTGTAAGACCGGCCTGGATCGACTGCTTCCGAAGCAGCTCGATCGTTTGCCGAAGGTCCGTCAGCTCCGAGTCCTAATAACACGTAGCATTATTAAAATAACTCGGTAGTTTCTTGCTGCTTCTTCTCCTGGTCCACTTACGGTAGAGCTTTGCAATTAGCAATTGCAATGCTTTAGAAGCAATGGCATAAAAAATGACGTTCAAAAAGTGTTTTTATAAAACCTACTTTGAATTTTGTTAGATTTTATATGACTCTAGCAGTAATAATGACGGAGTTTTATACAAACTTTCATCTCCTATTTTAACCTTTCCTATTCCTATTGTAATTTTTTTATTTTTTTTATTAGATATCGGGCATGAGCAGGTCATTTATATGTAGCAAGAATAGAATGGCGGAGAGAACGGACCCCTAAGGAACTCCGGCATTTGTAGCCATCGTTTCCGATGAAAAACCATCGACTAAAACGCGGAAAGATATACGGAGGAAAGTTATTAAGTACAAAAATAACAGGTAGGTAATAGGTATAGCTAACTGATAAAAAATCAATATATTCATCAGATTATGTTTGACAATGAATACTGGATTAGATAACAAGTTTGATGGGTTAAGTAACATCGATAACAATTCTTGCGAAAATATTTTTAAATCTTAATTAATTCATAAGCTTGTACAGAGAAAGGTAATTTATCATATTATATGCTTGATTGTGATTGATTACTTAATAGCGTTTTATAGTTACACGTCTACCTAATCTTTCCTCTACTAAAAGCCGCACTACAACTTATTTATTCATGATCTAGCGAGCGTGTACCCAGCCAGTCTATATTGTAGTTTGATTAGAGTAACTCCGTCCGTCTTAATCTTTCCGGTATAAGTTAAAATCCGGTATAAATTTAGTAAAAGTTCTCGGAGTTTGTTTGAGAATTAAATAAAACGTTTAACTACAAGTTAATTACAATTATTAGAAACAGCTGAAAAATTTTAACAAGTTGATAACAATGGTAACAAAGTACAATTACTAATCACCAATTTTCGGTGTAACAAGCGAACCTTATCTTTAATTTTATGCATTATCTTTACCTTTATCTCACCTTTATCAAATTAAATATACTGTGATAGCCTGCCTTAAACTCAGTCGTAGGTATACTTAGTGGAATAGATTTATTATTACACAAAATTAAGTAAAGTAATAAAGTTAAGATAACTGTTAATAATATTTTAAATTAGATAACTACTAGAGTTAGGTAGCGGTTGCTGTTTCACCGAGGTGGTGAAATATGTACCTAAGCAGAAATAATAAATTATTATAATTAAATTAAGTGATAACGATATAAATAAAAATTCAAATGTAATTTACCCAAAAATACACCTTTATAGTTATAAAGTTTCAACAGAACAAGGTTCAACAGAATTAACATTTCAAAAAGTATAATTCAAAATATATAAGTACCAACGAGATATAAGATTGCCATGGAACCTAAATAATTAATAATATTAAAGAATAATATTCTTCCACAGGTTGTATGTATTTAGGCTTCCGAGATTGGATTAACTTCAATCAACCGAGACAAGTAAACAGATTACCCTATATAGGATGCTCGAATAATCTAGGATTGAGTAACTTAGATATAAAATATATATCGACGCTTGAAAGGAAAAATTGACCAAGCGACACTGAGCTAATTGTACAGGAGAGCAATTTATAATTGAATATTTAGAAAAATTGTTGTATATGCCACAATATAGATTATAGGATTCCAAAACTGTAAGAATAACGTCGGTAGGAGGATTACAAAAAAGAAATGATTTTTTTTCTAAAAATTCCACCTTTAAACTTCTCTCCTGTAAAGTTAGCTCAATGTCGCTTAGTCAATTTTTCCTTTCAAGCGTCGATATGCATAATCGAAATAGTTTCAAATACTTCACCCATTTGTTTGGACTGCCATCTTTATTAGTTTTTTAAACGCTTTTATTTAGCTTCACTTCGGAGCATCAAAGCATCAAATCTTGTAACGTTAATTTGAATGACTTCCCTTTAATGAAAATTGATGAAATTTGGCAGACATGTGTATTTCCGATGACAATACACGAAAATCATATTTTAAACTAATTTTCATTGTTTATTTGTTGTTAAATTAAAAAAAACGATCTTCAGACTTTAGACGCATAATTCTCTATGTTCTATTTTACGTAGAGACTTGAAATTTTCACAACTTGTAGCTAATTTTATAAACTAAACATTATTGAAATAAAAGCGTTTAAAAAAAAAAAATTTTTTAGGATTCAACTTATGTAATGCTCATTACATACATCATTACTTACTCCATAGGAAGCTGATTACTCTAAATTACTTTTTGTCAATCAACGTAGAGAAAGGGTTGTAACTAGTTCCGTTGATTTTGATTCGAATGTTATCTAAATGATTTATTAAGTGCCTGTAGCATGTATAAACTAAATGATTGTGTTTATGTATGTCATCATTATTAGATCACACCCTCAGTGGAAAAAAGGCATAACATGAAAATTGCAATTTTATAGGAGAGCAAAAAAAAATTTACATTAAGATTTCTTGCACAAAACCGTCAAGATTAATGATAAAAATTTGAAAAACATTGAGCATATGCAGCTTTGTCCCTCTTTCCAATCATATCAATAACTAAAATTCAACATAACGACGACCTGTGCTTTTTTTCCACTGAGGGTGCGAGATGTATCCAATGATATTAATGAGTTCTCTACCTTATTTATTGATCTGTGCGCGTGATGATTTTGCTTAAAAACATTTAGCTCTTTAATGGAAGGTTATAAATGAGACCCAAAGCCCAGTGACTGATCAAGTGAACCTTACCTTTCTCTCTGCGGTTGCGGTGAGCTGTTGAAGCCGCTGCGTCATGTTCGATAGGCTCTGCTCGAAAGCTGACACCACGTGTGCCTGCAACAAACAAAAATAATGTTAAACACTTGTTCGTACGATTAATTTATGGATAGGATTAATGTCCCGTAGGTACGTCGTTTTATGTAGAAAAAAAACTCCGATTATATATAGATCAAAAGTGTCAAAACGTTCAGAATTTTAATTTCGTTGCCGGTAAAATATGTTTTTATTAAGAAGACAGTAGGTTGATACATAATTAGGTACACACACATTGTAATTGTAAAAGATGAAACGTAAAAGCGGCCCCGTACGAGAAAGATGATAATTGTGATAGCATTTTAAAATAAATATGCGTTGTATAAATAAATATTTTGAGATAGCTATGCCGAAAGAAGAATGATAAAAATGTTTGAATGCATTGACAAAAACATTTAATAAATATTCGCTTATCACGAATACCTCGAATCAGTAAGTATGACATTGAACTTATAATCATGAGTCATAATCATACACTCGTTTCATTCATCCATTAGCGATTTCATAGTTTATATCAACAAAGAAATTCAGGAAATTTCTGATGGATTGTTTATAAATATAGTAGGGATTCTTCACTAAAATCGCGTAAATAAACAACGGATTGAAATTCGAAAAGTTTGTAAACGACTTCGTTTATCCAAGTGCTTGCTTACAAAAATGTTTTATACATCCCACCACTGGGAACCAATATCCTCCGTGAAAAATATAAGTTCGAGTTATTTGCAAAACCTACCTAAGTATTTACGTGTAAGCTAAAATCATGACATAGGCTGACTTAATAATAAAACTATACAGGCTTTCCCATAATGTAAGTATCTTTTCCAGAACTAGAGTTAGTAAAAAAAAGATCACTGATAATTTCAAACATGACTTAAAAAAATATATGTATCTTACATAAGAATTTATAATAAAGACCACCCAAGGGTACGTATAACTTAAAGTCAGCCACTAGGGACTAGGCTATGATTGATTACCTCAAATGAAAGTTACATTAGATTCACTTACTTAAATTAACTTCGTTGTTCTGTAGGTACTTCTTTCTATATTCTGTAGGTTATTCTTTTATAAAGTAATATTTGTCCATTGTTTACTAAGTTCATATTCGTTAATTTGTACATTTAGAAAGAATCTTTGAGCATCAATTAATTTTTTCCAAGATTAAAATACTCTCAACTTGTGGCGTTATAATGTTATCTAAAAAATATGTATCCGCTCTGCGCGTCTTATTTTAATTTAAGAAATTTTGTTCCTTTTGCTTATTTAAAGATTACACTCATGCAATACTGTGGGAAAATGTAACATCGAATGCACGATTCGTGTTTTGTATTTCGATACAAGATAATTAACGGTTTCTGTAGAGCCTATTTCCATCTAATATCCATTAATTACTAATTTACAAGATATTCTGCCAGACTTGGTTACAAAGTTAATGAAGAACATCATTAAAAATATTCTCATATTTGTAAATCATTAATATTTTTAATTTGTACATCTTATTTATAGCATTTAATTATAATAATATACAGTAAAGACGACCTTGTGTCTTAGATGTAATCTTGTATCTAGGTAACGTGAGTTCGATTCCCGGTCGGAGGTAACATTTATTTACGAGATAAATTGTACTTTAGTTTTGGTCTTTTTTAACAGTCTCCGTATTTGTAAGTTCGTATAAAACAGATATACTACTCAGGTCAGCAGTGTGAGCTTGGCTGCTTTATTTGCTACTTTAATCGATAGTAATGGATTGAAATTATTTTATAACCGATTTCAAAAAAGGAGAAAGTTATCAATTCGTCGCGTATACGTAACATAATTCTATGTATTTTTTAATAAAAAGTCAAACCACCTTCAAAATGAAAAACAAAATGACTTAAAAATTAAATTAAAAAAAAAATTAACTAAACTGAACTTCCTAGTTATTCATTTACTAAAAGTATGATTATAAATCTATCTATTGAAATGTTTAAGTAGGTGCCAAGCCCGATAAACAACAATTTAGCCATATGAAAATAAAAATATTTTGTGCAAGATATAATAATAAAATAATAAATCTGCTTAAAATGTAAGCAACATTAAAATAATTTTCTGAAACAGTCAAGAAGTCCGCTATTTTACAAAAATAATTACGAGTATTATTGATGATTCATTTAGTTCAGTCTACCTTTGATGGATTGCGCAGTGCGGCAGATGCGTGCTAAAAAATTGCGAATCATCAGAAAGCTATCTTCCATGTAAGTTTAACTCTAAACTTTAGAGTCTAAAGTATAATTATCGGACATCTAACGACTGCAGACGATGCGTTCTAACTTGTGGACATTGTAAGTAACATAAATTAATTTAGTTTCATTGTCATCTATTTATCTATCTTAATCGAATTCTCCAATTTTTTTCATTCATACAAGATTGAATTGTCAGATAAAGGTAAAAATAAAATAATTTAAATTTAAATACCGGTTATTGTGAGTTAATGGCGCGGATGCAGTCGTTAGCTGGCTTATCTACATATCCATAAATGGTTAGCTTACCTATTAAGTCAGCTTATTACCAGTCAGCATCACTACCTCATAATGAACTTCTCTAGCCCCTCAGCCGTTACAGTCAACGTTGACAGCTAAATTACTTGTCAAATTTAAACGCACGTTTGCTTCTTAGCAGCTTCCGCTAATGTTTTTTATAGAGGGATTTATTTAAAACATGCATGGTTAAATTGATATTATTTTAGCCTCCAGCTTGTCGCCCCATGGTGTCTAACCAGTCCAATATTATTGATAAAAAACAAATAAAAACGTTGATACAACCTACCTACTAATAAAAACTTTTGTTGATTTGCATATGTCGTCTAATCTTAAAGAGACGTCTAAATTAAATTAGTGCTTTAGGTAGAATAAATTGAAGCAGATTTAAAAACAATTTAACCCTACTTTGGCTTTCTTAACACGTTAATAGAATAATATGGTACATTAAGCAATTGCCGTCATAAGGTTAAGGATAAACATTTACCAGTGAAAGTGACTCATGTTTCACTGATACTGAACCCTGGGCGTGGGCTGGACACGGACCCCTTTGTTTGAACACGTCACGGGAACACTCAGCGAAATTAAAGAAGGGCAACGGCCGTGATCCTTATCAAACTTTTATTAACGTTAATATACGGCTACGGCTCCAAATTGAAAATGCCCAACTAAACATACATATAACTAGCTACCTAATACTGATTATTATTTTATGAATATTTTAAACCTAAGCCTGACTATCTATTTAGTAAAAAATAATAGTAGATGTCTACTTACTTCCGTAATTATTAAGAGGTAATTATTAATAAACAGAAAAAAACTTGTAAAATATGTAAAAGTTTGCGAGGAAAAATTATTTTCGCTTTTACGTAAAAAAAATACTGAATAAAAAAGATTTTTATGGAATTTAGTGCTATGTTATGTATGTTAAATAAGGTACTAATTATCCCGGAAAAGGCGGCAAAAGCCACGCAGAGCGCTAATTTATAATAATTATAACACTGCTGATTTCTACTTCATAAATTTACCTAGCGTGAAATTGAAGTAACAATCTTGCATGATATGAAATAGAAAATTAGCCTGCTAGGATGTACGTAATTGAGAGCTGCCACTTCTAAAGATCGCCTTGGAAAATTACTGCTTTGACGAGAACCAATGAACTACATCAACTGAAATAGTTAACAATCAGAACATATTTCCTATCGCTATTTAAATGAACTTTAATATCATTAAAAATAAAGCCAATAAAACAAAATTGACCAATAAACACGGTACCTAAAGTATCCATGACCAATTTCAACAGTTGAAGCAAAATTAAGCTTCAAATTGTTCTTTTAATACCTCTCTCAAGTCATTTAAGTAAGGGCTATTTTCTTTATAGAGTAATTCGCTTGCGCGTGCATGCCGTTTAACCAATTACCGTGTTTTAACCATTGATAGATACCGCAGCCGCCACCTTTTACACGTGTCCAAGTAAAAACTGATCAGATACACCTGCACTTCTGGTTCTAACGGGGTCCCGTTGGAAAGTACTAGTTTTCTATTTTTATTTCTAAGCCAAGTCGTATTTCTATTCACACATTATGCTCTGTTTTTATCACGCTATACGGCAAATTAACTGCAACCTGCTTCGTTAGTTAACAGGTGCTTTATGTTAAAAGTAACGTTGACTTAATTGTATGTATGTATACGAAGAGTTAAGTGGCTTTGTGGGATGAAATTCTGTAAGATGTTATTTGCTTATAGCCAGCATTGTCCAAATAAATCCTTATATGTTCTTCCTCTGACATGCCTGTATTGTTTTTGTTATTTGGAGTATGCGAGCAGCTGTCAGAAACAAGATTGCCTTATTATTTCTGCACACCGGCGAGTGTGCAGTAGCTCGTGGCCAAAGAAAAGTGAAATATGTATTATAATTAAAAAGCGCGCAGTTTATCTTCATTCAATTGCTTCACAATGTGAGAAATGCGTGGAACCTTAAGACGCAAGTAGCTACGACAGGTGGAAGACCATTTTGCTATAATTATTTTAATCTACAGCTGTAGAAACAGCCGCGCTTAAAGAATTCAGGCGGTATCAAATAGGCAGTTGCAGGGCATATGGACCACCATCAAGCATTTTAATGGTAAATGGTTAAATGTATACCATTTTTATAAATGTATGTCATTTACCCGTAATAATATGAAAAACTGTAGTTAAATATAATACACGCTTTATAATACATGCAGGATTTTGATGTAAAAATGCAGGCGACTAACGAGCAAGCAACCTGATGGTAAGTGGACATTGTCACTCATGGACATCAGTAACAACCTTAAGACGGTGGCTACCGACCAAGAAAGACAAAGAAAGAAAGAACTGGCTCCCAAGCCTCCAATCAGAACACGACTTCAGCGGCAATAGGGTGGTAGCTAGCTACATAGATTGTTTACACGATTTTTTTTATTGAAAACTTTTTTAGGTGCGTTGGGCATTTTGAGATGGGAAAAAACCAAACTCGCAACACTTCACAGTGTTGTGTAACCGACACCTTTGTATATCTGTATATCTGTATCACCTTTGCATGTATTCTGTACATATTGTGTTAATAAAAAATTGTAATATAATTTTGTGGCACAATTATTACATCATGCTTGAAAGCAAATCTAAATGATTCTTCAGAGATAAATTTAACTTTTGATAATATCGAAGGTGAGTTTACTTATCTCCCAAACTATTTACGTTAGGTAGTCGTTAAGAATACGTAACGATGTAAGTAAATGCAGAACACAATTGTCTGATAGATTACTTAGAAGTACATTTGGAGTGCATTGCCCTCTAACATTTACTTTTATGGACATCACGCAAGTCGTAGTGTACTTTTAGATGCCGTTGGAATAATTTCATCATAGGAAGTCATTATTAAGAAATCATTAAAAGCTTTCCAAGCATGTCTGTGAATATTGACCTTTTGGATATTTGCAAAAATATGCTTGACACAGACGTTGCGAGATTGTAAGAATCTTTAGACTATATGCAAAATTTTGTGCACGGTAGTAACTGGTTTTATAAATTAAAAACTAATTCCTGACGAAGTCCTATTGATGGTTAGTATTGATGATCATTATTCAGCAAACTAGATTTCTCTTAAAAAAAATTGTTGTTTTTCACGACTTCTTATTCCAAATTACATTTAATTACAGTTGTACCTGCCTCTGTACTATATCTTTTATAGTCATTTATAAAACTCTTAATTTGTATTTTACTGTCGAAATCAATTAAAAAAAACAGATTTCATATTATTATACAATCGTTCCTTTAATCTCGTTAGTTTTATAAAGTCGCTTTTGTTTTTTAAAGTTTGTTGATGTCATCGAGCGTGTAGCCGTGTAGGAGGAACTACTCGTACTAACTTACTAAGTAGGTATTATGTTCTTTTGTGTGATGAAACTGTCCAGCTCCAACGAATTTGGAGTTTTATATAGGGCTAACTTTAATAAAACTTCACGTGACCTCCATAAAATGTCACACATTTATTACATTGTATTCTTAAATCCGTCTACTGGAAACATAAAGTCCAATACTTATTTCATTTATAACGTAGCATATGTAACCTCAAAATATGGTTTTTGAATTATCAGTCATTCATCAGAGTAGGTAGGTACTTAGTACCTAATCAAATTAACAAACGATTATCATCGTGGATTCTAAAATTTGTGAAAATGTTATACATATAATAAGTAGATATTAGTAATACATACTATGTACCTACATAATGTATATGAACCCAGTTCCTAAACATAAATTCACGCCCGCATAAAACAAAAAACTATCAACATCATACTACTAGGTACGTTAACAACGATTACCTCATTAATATCTCTCAACGATATACTTGTTTTTTATGTTCTATATTTCTGTTATCGTGTTATTAAGAAAATTACCAAAAACTAACAGAAAAAAGGGAAAAGGCACTCCGGGAGGGTCGACAGAAGTAAAAAGTTGAACAATTACGTGTTTTTTTTTTAATCGTCAGGAAATACTTTAGAATGAAGTGTTTTCTATCCATTACATTTTTAGTGAATGACTGCCAACGTCTCGTAAAGTATATAATGTACACTACAATCTTGATATTAATACGAGCTGTAAATTAAGTAACTATAGTTCTGTACTTCTCTCAGAGATGGCGCCACAGGTAGGTGTCGATTAAAATGATTACGGTGTCGCGAACTGATTGGTTTTATCCCATATCAAACGTGCCCAACACGTCCAAATATTTTTTCACTTCAAATTCTTTACCTAATGTATATTTTGTAATGTGTGTTGAACTCATTTCAAGTTATATTCGGGACATGACACCTATTCCCAATCTTCTCTACAACAGATATTATTTGTTCAAGTGCGCTTTTCCTCTTTCATTGCGTCTTATCTATATTACAACCTATTCAAATACGTCTGGTTAGAGCCAGGGTTGTTGCGGTCCCTTTAATTTATTAATAGTTCGTCGATTTAATTATCCTTTCGTAATTTAATGACTAAGTAATTTCACATTAATTTTTCAATAAATTTTATTTCATGAAATTAAATATATTTTGACATTTTAAATACTTAATAATATTAAATTAAATTTGATATAAAATTCCAAGTAATCTATTAATTATAAAACAAGCAGAACCATGAAACTCGTCATGGTCATTAGTATGAGGCAACCTTGTTGTTGGTGAATAAGAAATAAACTCTCCAAGTCTCTGCGTATCGTAACTCGTAAGATGTATCGTAAAGTGAATGTGACACTCAGTTACTTCATATGGAACAATAGTTTATCGATATTGGATTTGTAAATAGCAAATAGTGAAGGATCCGTAAACTCTTAGCTGAAATTGCCACATCAACAAATAGACATTGACTTTCCGTGAAAGCAAAATAATTATAATAGTTGACGAAATTTTAATCACTAGAACTTAGCAAATGACAAAATTATTTTAAACAAGGCGAGTCAAGTTGTATTTAATTTTTCGTAAAAAGTACAGAAAATCCTAAACTATACAATATTTAGAAAATATCACGAGTTACTAATCCATCCATCTTCAATCTAATTAATGTTATCCATACTTTCATTCACCCTAATCCTTACCACATAAAATCCCTAACAACGTTAAGTAAGTCATTTCTGAATGTAACACGAGCTAGTAAATAATACTCTCACAAACTAGCCCTACGAGAAAATAACGCAGACGGATGCGGGTATTTGGAAAGTGTGCCGTGCTCCATAGGCTCATAGCTCACCACCGCAGCGGACAATATTAACGACAACTGGGGTAAGACCTAGGTCAGTGCGTCGATCCTTTTGTTGTATGATATCTATATCTCCAGTTGCTACGCACCTATAAACACTTTCACTAGAGTTTATCCAATTGAACTTCTCTTCTGTAAAATATTTCACAAAGTATGTATTTATTAACGACAACTGTCGTAAGACCTAGGACCTAGCAATTTGCGTCGATCCTTTTGTACCACTAATTTAAATTTTACTAGAGTTCATCCAGTTGAACGTCTGTTGTGTAAGATATTTATTTTTTCGTATTTATTTTATATTTTTATATAGTTCATGTAAATAATACCTATTATAGATAAAGGTTAAGGCGACGCACCCGTGTGTTAGAGTGCGTTTTAATGTTTGTTTATCAACAACACTAATAAAAAAATACCTGCACATTTTTTTATAATCAGTGTAGAGTAGGATAAATTCCGAAAGCCGTATTTCATGTTGGTGCCACATGCTGTCTAAATCGCTCTGGTGGAAAACCGTGACGATTTATCAAAAAATCACCAGCAAGAAGTCTCCACTGGTGGGATTTTCATTTTTTTTCGATATCCAGCAAGTCTGCGAGTAGGTAAACACAATTGACTTGGACGAATGGACATACACCCTATTTACATGTATACTGATCCTGGCACTCCAATTTTTTTTTCTAATAATATTTTGTATTTTAGGTATACATATATCTGTTTGAACATATGACGTACTTTCGGAATAAAAAAATACATATCAATTTTAAAGTAAACGAGATAATTGCAGTTTCATACACAAATATCAAATTTCCCTGTTGTGTTGTTTTGCGGTTGCAGTTAATTCACCCACGCTATTCTATGAATACAAACACGAGTCAATGGAATTGGGGTCACAAACAATGTAATTTAAGGTATCTCTTCTCTATTTACTATTTAATAGCCATATAAGATAAATTTATGACAATTGAGTGGAACTGACAATATCTAAATACTTACCGTCCACTAATCTCGTAATAGTATCGCGTATAAAACCAATTCCTTTAAGGACGGTCCTGTTTAATAAATTATTATAACTTGATTTCATTCTTTGCAATAATAAGTTTAGTCATAATTAATACTACTAAACTCAATAAATTTAATAGATTATCATAACAACACAATTTATATCAACACACACTATATTTTTCAATCATCTTCCTTGTTTCTGCTAATGAAAGATTACAGAACTTTAGACTGCCTAAGTAGTATTGTAATATAACTAAGTAAAACTAACACGTAGAAGCAATTAGCTACAAATAATTAATTTAAAACATAAACATAAAACTATCAACAACAACGCAACAACAACAGCTACATTTTACGATTGTGTGTTAAAATTTCGTCGAGTTGCATAATGACAATATAGACACCTGTCATCTCAGGCCTTTATAAGCGTGGGAATGATAATTTCTAAAGAGCATCTAAATCACAGATCAGTGGATCGCTTCTAGTTCTATACAAAATTAAGTTAACATCTTGCCGGTGGATATAATAATAATAAGAAACCTTTCTTTTTTTGGTAGCAGGTATAATTTTTTTCCAAAACAAATCCGGATCGAGTTACGCCTGTTACACCGCGTTTTTTAGGCCACGTCACTTCGATAATAAAAAATGTGTGATGTATGATGACCAGATTAAAAATAAAGCACTTTTAATTGCTTTTAAGTGTGGTTAAAATATCTATAGTACTTAATAAGTATGTATTTTTAAATATACAACACGAAAACACGCTCCAACTTGTGTGAAACAATTTTAATGATTTTTCGGGTTCATCCACCTACAACCCTCGTATAAAACATTGAAACGCACCCTGATCGGGAAACACCAAGTAATTACTTTTAAAGCTGTAATTCCCCCTAAAATTACCGTTAATTATACTCCCATTAAACTAAGTGGTACACCCGTCAGTCTGGTCACCTGTATGTCCAGCTAAAGCCGGAATACAAAGCAAGGAGGTTCTTAATAAATGTATACCCATAAAACAATATTTTTTATTATTCTTTATTATTAGTTGTTCTTGTTAAAAGTACTTCATTAAAAAATCTACTTCCCGATAGGCACAATGCCTAACGGATACATGCACCTGACACTGGTTAGTGCCACTTGCTTCGACAGAATCGATTATATTTTTTTATAGCGGAAGTCGCTTAAGTGCCTATTAAACTCTTCTGCGTATGTTTAACCTATCAAAGATCTTTAAAATAATCAACGACATAATTTAATATTGAAAAATTAATTAATGAATAAAGATTTACATCTGTACTGAGCGGCTGAGCGTAGACTAACTAACGTCTATTTGGTGGCGTGAAGAAGTAGTTTTCATAAGTGTTTAATTAAAAATAAGAAGTAAGATAGGTATAAGCTTTTAACTTAGTGAAAACAATGCATCTATTACCTAACATAGTCTTTATCAGATAAATAAGGATGATGAAAAAATATCTTACATACCTCCTCAAGAATTGGACAGCTTTTGTAACGCGACTTCTTGATGGCTAATTCCCACCATGGAATTGGCGGTTTCGTGCGTAATATCGTTTGACATCCAACCCTTGGATCTTGCGACTCATAGAGAGTTCCTAATGTTCTGGACGATTCCATTGTTTCCGAATCTTTTGCAGGGATTCCAGTTATACATTCGCAGCATTTATGCGGTCTTTTCACTAGTGGTTGAGGTCTGAAGTCTGCGCTGAACGAGTGCCTATAGCTAAGCCGTTTAGAAAATCCATTAGCCTCGCTCGGTCTTTTGAAATTGTTTCTACTATATTGCAAGGGCATTCTCGGTATTTGCTGAACTTCATTAAATACATTAGGTCCATCATTTAATTCTGGTCGATCTGATAGAGGCGTATTAGGTTCAGAGTGATAGCCCATTCTATTTCTATGTAGACTTCCATAGAATGGATTTTCCGTGAAGCTAGGCGGCTTAACGTCAATAAATTTAGGACGTCGCATGTTTAACGTTGCATATTTCTGTGGTGACTTATGAAACCTAGATTTGTTGGGTAGATCTTTCAATACATCTTCCGTGTCGGTAGATGGTATTGTGGAATTGTCACTGTAACTCGATATGGGCCTATCGTTATCGGTAAGGTATGCTGAGGATTCCGAGCAGTTGTCCCTGTCGCTATGGCTCTTTCTGTAGTCGATGGAAGATCCCGTAGTGTCAGTGCGCACGGAATGTTGCTCTAAGGCGTCCTGGTTCGCTACGTGCGACTCATACGATTGGCGCTCGCCGTTATTTAAGCTTGTGATACTATTTTTTTCGTCTAACCTTAGATCCGTGTCTCTCGATAACTCTAAGCTTTTCAAACGTCTCCGCGGCTTCGTGTCTATAGAATCGTAATGAACTTCATTCCTGCCATTAACGTTCTTTACCGGAGAATTACTGTTCGATTGCGGTGGCGTTACTTTGGCATAGATGGGCTCGGTGAAGCTAAGTCGTGACGGTTTGCTCGGCGAAATATTTCTTGGTTCATTATTATCTATGTATTGCACTCCACAACTACTGTCTAGAAAATTACTGTTGGCAGGTCTCTGTAGCGTGAAGTATTCAGAATGCCTCTGAGGTAGATTTGAAATATGATTTGGTTCGACTAAATTTCTTATCTTAATTCGACTCCTCGGAGCGCGGATCGTTGCAAATCCATCGTGGATAGGCGAGCCATTATAAATTGGCGACGTAGTAACTGCCATATCTATTGCACTATTAGACACGTTCACTTAAATTATTTCATTCTTGCATAAGCTCGAATAACACACAAAGTCCGTTTGATGAACATATTCATGTTTAATCATTATTTCCACTGTACACTTAAAAATTAAGAAATCACTTATTAATATTTCGGATATAGGCGGTATACTTGGTACTTACATCATTATTTATAATTGAAAATACTCTAAAAATATATTTAAGCTACACACATGCACGAAATTAGAACCATTAAGTATGGGAGAGATGAATGATAAAAACCCTCCTTATGAAAATTATTTTCGTTCCAGAGTACGGTTATCGTATTGCTCTCAGTTGTAGCACTGAGATTTTAAAATTTAAACCGAAACACTTGACGAAACAGATTGCCGTTGAAGACTATTTTAGATTAATAGGTACCTACTATAAAAATATAGACGTAAGAATAATATCTTCAATTACCTTCGACTGTTAATCAACATGTTATTTGCTTGTTTACTACGTAGTTAATTAGTAAAGTTACTAGGTACGTAAATGAGATATCTTAAAATGTTTATTGTTGTTTATAACTGAGTTGTTTTATTTTAAGATCACGATGAGTCACATTCTGTAAAGGTCATAAGTAATAGTTAAAATTCAGTCACGATGTATCCTCTTCATAGAAAACATATAAATTATCATCATTCATCCACACAGTATTTTGTTAATGTAAATTTTATTGGACAAGTGTTAATGAACAATGGCAATCTGTCCAATCAAATTATTGTAGAGCATACTAGGACAGACTATTGTAAACTATTCTACTTAGTAAAAAGTAAATATGTAGTCTCTCTATTCTATGAAACGTATATCTGACCTATCCAATAAATAATATGGGTATTACTTATTGAAATGTCTGTCGTATATAGTTAAAGTATCAACAAGTTATTGTAGCTGTATAAAAAATATCCATTGTACGTACAAAAAACTTCTAAAGAATATCTGACCAAAGTTTATTTTGCACCATACAAGTCATAACAATATGTGATTATCTACTTTCTATTCCGCAAGCACTCGATCACCGATCATGTATGTAGCTAAGTGGTTGTAATTATTTTTTATCTCCGAATCACTGTCGCTATTATTGCTTTGAGAAACGTGTTAGCCTGCAGATACCATACATCCGGCATTAATGATAAACGTCTGTCAATAGGTCCCAATGACCCAATCCTAACATGATACTGAAATGAATGTTCAAGTTATTTGTAGGTAACTTGATTTTACAACGACTTATAACTTCAATTTAGCTCGCAGATAATCGGGATGAAAGATGTCTATTAGAGTTAAGAGTTAACGCTTGTAACGTTATTAATATTCTTATGTAATAATAAACTGTGCCTAGCTGTCTGTAGCTGTGAAAAGACATGAGACCCATGCCCCAATTTTTCAGTTATAATGTCAGTTATTAATTGATTAAAAAAAAACTACGACCTGATATTCGGGATTTATGTATCGATCTTATAAAAATAACGTTTCTTTCATTTAATTTCTTTATATTATGGTGTGTACTGTAAACGAAGAATTTTTAGGAAATCGAATCCGGAACGCGTCACCTGGTTACCCTCTGGGTCAAAAACTCTTCTTTTTAGATTATATATCTTTGCCTTTCACGAATTTTTATTTAGATTGAACACTGTTGATTGTAAAGACAAATAAAAATTGCATTAGCTAAGTTACAAGATAAACTGAGAACAAAAGCTGTCTTATCGTTAGAGAGCGATCTTTTCTCTCTTATTTACGTACAGCTTAGAAGCTGAGGTGCTAAATACAAATACAGTACAACCGATCGTGTACAATTCGATTTCGAGTACTACAATAATTTAACCTAAACCTCCTTCTAGAATCTAGATATAGCATTTAGTTTATCTTTAGGATTTATATAATAAAATTACGTTTAAGACAAAAAGGTGGAAAATAAAACCCCAAAAGATGTAGTAAATAAAGAAACTCTTGTAAAAAAGACGCATAAAATAGGTTTTACGTAAGAAATGTTTTTACGTTACGTAGAAACTTTAATACCTATTCAAATCTAAAAATAAAATTTATAAGCGGTTACTTCGATGTTATGTTAAGAAGTATCATTTATTGCATTATTCATTCAGAATGCACGGACAGACAATGACAGTAGCCGATTGTATATGCACTGTCCGTAATGCATAATTTTAGTTCTAATAAAAATTACTTAAAACGCTAACTACGTCTAGTCACGTAAATTTTAAAACAACGATTATCTGGATTCATCATTTGACTCATGCATATTACTAGGTATATAATATGATTTCTTCTAAATAAGATTCGTATTTTATAATGTATTATTATATTTCTAATACGAATCGTGAGTATCCCGTCCGTTGCATTTAAAATGTTAAGTGTTCATCTATCTATACTATAATAAAACTCAAAGTGTCTGTTTGTCTGTCCGGGCATCACATAAAAACCCTTGAACGGATTTCGATGAAAATTGGTAAAGTTTTTACTGATACCTTGGGTCATATTTTAGACAACTTGTCATCCCGGAAAATTTAAATTTTTCCGGGAAAACAGGATAAAAGTTTAAATAAGTTAAAACATAATTTCCTATGCAAAGTTGCGGGCAACAGCTAATGATGATATAAGCTTAAATCTATGACTATACTACGCAGACAGTGTAAACAGTCACTTGGCCAGTTTTTTTCTACATCGAACTGTCAACCAAAAGGTCAAGCTTAATAACATTATTATCATTTACCATAATTTTATCGTAAACATTAATAGGTATGTTTTTCTTAAAATACCAATATGAAATGACAAATCTAGTTATGTTATGACTGTAAATATAAAGGAAGATAATATCAAGGATTTTTAAACATATCATCACAAAAAATGTTAAACCCAGAAGTCGCGCCGCTACTGTCCCTCAATAGGTACGTCAAGTCGTTATGTCGTTATACGGGTTAAATCATAAATTAGGTATGTGTGGGCCCTAATAACCGTAGCAAGACAGAGGGGAGATCCGGGACAGACCTTCAACGGTCCTTCGTTTGTTGTTCTCAAAGTGTAACAAATTACCAATTGCGAAGTTACGATATTCAAAGTTAATACCTATAACATATTTTAAACTGTTTAATGTCTTCGTTGGCTAAATAAAAAAAATTTAGGTCAATTCAATCAATTTTTTATTAGATATATTTTATGTTGAAGACTTAATTGCATGCAAGTAATAAACTTTTTGAACCTATATCTAGTATTATAACTATGTATATATAGGACTTAGGCTAAAAACTCTGCCTTGTTAATTTATGTAGAAATAAAATTTATTTAAAGGACATTAATTGTTTTTAGCCAATGATACAAAAACAGATTACGTTATAACTGAGCAGTTAAAGTTCATTATTATTATAATGCACTTTGAGAATCCCTGGAGTTTGTGTTAGAACGAGATGGAAGCAATGTTTATATCCCCATGTTCTTCCCTCCTATGAACGAATATGCCTCGGTGCCCGTATCAACGACCTGTGCGTTGCCTTTGTAGAGACCGTAGAAACAACGAGTTCTGTAATATTTTCATTTCACGGTCATTTCGTAATTTTTCAATGAACCTTGCTTTCGGGGCGACTGTAAATAAACATTGCGGAAACTATTCCGCCGTCCGTGACGTCACAAGTCAACTGACTGAAAAACTAATCAAAGAACCAAAGTTTATTTTGTTCGTGCGCATTCTAAAAACTCGAAAGGGATTTCCTACAAGAATTTTAAGTCGTTTATTATTTTATGTCATTTATTTTCTTATTAATGTCAAAATGTCAATTTGTTACTATACATTGAACTATATGTGTACGGTACATATAGTTCAACACAGTGTACCTAAGCTATGCTTATATTATTATGTTTATTTGGAACGGAATAATCTTTTTTATAGGTTATAATAATAGCCAAGAGAACTACAAGCAGTAGGGCTCACCTGATAATATCAGTATTAATATTTTGTACAATCTGCAACTTTTTCAATGTCTACGTAAGCTAGCTAATATAAAATAGATCACTAAATTAACCACAAGAACGCCTGTAACACCATAAAGCTTTATATCTCAGCATCTGTGTATCCCATTGTTTTGTGATAAAGAACATTTGCGCTAAATTGTATCTCATTTTATCAGTCATTAATAACACTCAATTCATTCATATCAAGCGTATAAAAATACCAGTCGCATGAAAGGAACATTATCGTATCATAAACAGATTGTGACCCTAAAACGGGAGATAGTGTAGAGAAGCAATACGCGGCATTGTTAACTGTATTGTATCAATTGTATGCCAAGAACAGTGTCAAATGATATAGATTCTCAATTGGTAGTCCACCGGCCATGGAACTTGTCTTCCGAGAAAGAATTATTATGACCTTCTTTATCGACTTTCAAACAATAGTGTTGCATATTTGTTTATATCATGCGTGTGTTTTGGTTCTTCGAATAGCCTATTAGGTTTTTTATCAACTCAGGTCCCGCTATAGCCTACAGGCTGAATACGTATTGTGCCATTGTATTTTTAGACTGTATTGATCGCCGAATGCTGTACCCGCCAACCCGTTAAGTTCTATCTACATAGTTAAAGATCTTACATAAGAAATATAAAATTATGATAAGCCACTTGGCAGTGTAGTTACAAAAATATGATTTTTGTATGCCATAAAATTGTGACTTAATGGGTAGACATTTCCTTGATGTAGAGACAGAAATGAGAAGTTTAAATAGTTATTTAAATACAAAAATGTGTTTAAACTTGTTTGCCATAAAAGTGTGACGGAATGGGTTATCCTTGATGTAAAGACATAGAAATGAGTAGTTTAAATACTTATTTAAACTATGTCTTAGAAATTTTAATTGATAAATATACATTGGTCATGGTCACATTACGTATTTGCGACATTCAACAACTTGCTAGTGTGAAAACTTCGTGACCTTACTCCTTAGTTACCTCAGTAGTCAGTACTCTGTCATTTCATTTCCCAACCTTTCAAAGTACTTTAGTTTATTTAAAGAAGCAATCCAAAAGTCCAATTTTTAAAGAATTTTAACGAACACAAAGCAAAGCGAAAATAGTTTCCGTTTATTAGGTAGATAGATACTAATAACTTCTTGTACAAATCGGTTTAGTGGAGATCTCTTTGTCTACACTCACTAAAACACTACTGAGATAAATCTAGTAATGTAAGTACTGTCAGTCATTACAACTTCGTGTTATCTTCACATCGTTCCAACTCACGTAGCACCTGGTTTTCGTACAAAATTTCAAAACGCGACGTTCTATTTTCAGTAGTAAGTACCTAAGTACTGATATATCGTCCCCGTAGTTCGAAAAGTCACTAAGTCGAAAAATGGCTAAAATGAGTTATCAATGTCACTAAAACCACATTTTTTTTCTCTAAATATCGGTCTAACCATCTATTTTATATGTGCGTTCGTTTCCGATTTACGAAATGTGAAAATTAAGTAAATGTATGCTTTGGATCCCACAGCGAAATGAGAGAAATAACTAAATTTTCTTAATTATTTTATATTTATCGAAACTTTACGTAGGTCGGAACTAAAACGATTTAATTACTTTTTCTATTAAATTTTCAATGCATACGTAGGCTTTTAGGTAGACTATAATCACTAAAATGATTTAGTGAGTTATTAAATTCAGCACTTTGCTAAAATACCCGAAAGCGAAAATCAACTAACTCCAAATAGTGACTTCTCACTCCTTACTGTTAAATGATTTTTTAAATACTACCAAAGTGAAAAATCATTATTTCAACATAATGATTTCTTCTCTAATAAAAATGGATTAAAAGACCTATTGTGAATAATACTTAAAATGTTTTAGTTATTATTTTTATACCTTCGACGAGCATCCTTACATTTAGGTACATATCGCTTGCGAGTTAGTGATTTTGTCGCGGCTAGAGAGACGAGCGCGGCACGTGGTGACTTTAATTCTCGGAACTGACCACTTGCGTTTTTGAGTATTATTTTGTACACTTTGTAAAAATGAGTCATGCAAAGTTTATTATTGATTAATAAATCAAAACGAAAAAGCTATTGTAGAGGTAAGTGTTTTTTGAAATCATACTTTATATTTATCTCTTGGTCTTATGAGGGATCGACGAGAACTATGTGTGCAGTCTCCAACCTCTATGAGGGAATACCGATGGCTCAATGAACAGATCTCCAAGTGCAGGCAACGCGATTTGCAATAATCTAACATTTTAACAAAAAAATAACCGACTTCAAATGAAGTACATTGTACTTTTGACATAGATACCATTGTCAGATCTCGCTCAAATTTATGTGGGACTACACGACAAGCACCAGCTTTCAATTAAAAAAGAATCATCGAAATCGGTTGGCGCGATATTGAGTTTTTCGTCCATTTATCGCGCACATACTTAATGCAAATTTAAGACTTATATGATTTTGACATGGATGCCATTGTCAGATCTCGTTCAAATTTATGTGGGACCACACGACAAGCACCAGCTTTCGATTAAAACAAAAATCATCCAAATCGGTTCACCCAGTCCAAAGTTCTGAGGTAACAAACATAAAAAAACAGTCGAATTGAGAACCTCCTCCTTTTTTTGAAGTCGGTTAAAAACACAACGCAAATCGTGTAAAAAGCACTATTGAGCGAAACCAGGGCTCAAAAGTGTTCGCCAGGGATCTGTCTATTGGGCAAAGTCAGCTTACGAGGTTGAAGACCGAGTCCAGCACCATGGTTTCGTCGAAACCCGAAGTTTTGAGGGAGACTGAGAGATACTATAGACGGTTGTATGCCTCCTCTCAAGCTCCACCTCCTCGCGAGGAGAGCGACAAGCGAGCTAAACTAACCCGACACTACACCGAAGATATCCCGGACGTCAGCCTGTATGAGATTAGAGAGGCTCTCAAACATCTTAAAAACAACAAAGCACCGGGAGATGACAGAATCACAACCGAGCTTCTGAGAGCTGGAGGGAAACCCCTTCTAGTGGCGCTCCAAAAACTGTTCGATTCCGTCATCAACACTGGAACTACCCCGGAAGCGTGGAGCAGAAGTGTGGTGGCGCTGTTCTTCAAGAAGGGCGATAAAGCACACAGGCTTGACGACTTCCAGCCTCCCGAACAAGCAGGATTCCGAAAAGGCTACAGCACCATAGACCATATATACACAAACTGCGGCAGATTATACAAAAGACCGAGGACCGAGGGGTATAATTTGCCGTTATGTGTTGCCTATGTGGACTATGAGAAAGCCTTTGATTCTATCGAGACCTGGGCGGTACTAAATTCTCTCCAGCGGTGCCGGATCGACTACCGGTATATCGAGGTGTTGAAATGTTTGTACTCATCTGCCACCATGTCCGTCAGTGTACACAACACAGCAACGAACCCCATCCAATTGCAGAGAGGTGTCAGACAATAGGATGTCATATCCCCAAAACTGTGTACCGTTGCGTTGAAAGACGTGTTCAAGCTGATGGAGTGGAAACGACGTGGCATTAACATAAACGGCGAATACATCACACACCTGCGATATGCCGATAATATAGTCATTCTGGCGGGTTCCCTGGAAGAACTTAGTACAATGCTTGGGGACTTGAACAGCGCCTCACAACGGGTGGGTCTTAAGATGAACATGGACAAGACGAAAATCATGTCGAATGTCCATGTCACGCCCGTACCGGTTGTTGTGACGGCGCTACTGTCGAAGTTGAAGACGAATACAATTACCTGGGTCAAGTGATCCAGATGGGTAAGTCTAACTTCGAGAAAGAAGCACTCGTAGAATCCAACTCGGATGAGCTGCGTTCGGGAAACTGCGTCATATCTTGTCGTCCAAACCACTACCTCAGTGCCTGAAGTCGAAGATGTTCGAGCAATGTGTGTTACCACTGATGACATACGAATCCGAGACGTGGTGCTTTACTATTGGCCTAATCCACAAGTTTAAAGTAGCGCAGTGGGCTATGGAGAGGGCTATGCTTGGTATTTCTCTACGTGATCGCATCAGAAATGAGGAGATCCGTAGACGAACAAGGGTAACCGATATAGCTCAAAGAATTAGCCGGCTGAAGTGGCAATGGGCTGGCCACATAGTGCGAAGGACCGATTACCGTTGAGGAAGAAAGGTCCTCGAATGGCGCCCACGTCTCGGAAAAAGGAGATAGGACGCCCCCCGACCAGGTGGACTGACGACCTGAAGAAGACAGCGGGCATCCGCTGGATTCAGAAGGCTCAGGACCGGTCAGAGTGGCGCAAGTTAGGGGAGGCCTATGTCCAGCAGTGGACCTCCAAGGGCTGATGGATGGATGGATACTTTATATTTTAGTTTAGTATTTTGATGTTGTCTTCTGCAGGTGAAAATTATGTACCTACATTATTTAAGAATACAGATAAATATCTAATAATATTATTTTATAGGAATCTGCTCATTTGACAACTTCATGAGATCAGTTATAGAAAGTAATTATTAAGTATGGTGCCTATTATTTGGGTAGTAGGTACTAAACTTTGTTTTTTCGCTTCGATTGTTTGCTTTTTTGTGTCGTTTATTTTTAATGCTTAAGTAATCTTAAAGCAATGGTTACACTTGGTTACATTAAAAGTTATATATTTATTACATATATCAAATTTATTATTATCAAAACAAATCTTACCACCCAAACTTCGAATCTTAAGATACTAGGTATTATTTACAATGCACATTTCGTACTAAGCACTAAGTACGCACTAAGCACGTACTAGCACTAAGTTCCAATTTACATAACTAGAGGTGGTTTTCTTAAAAATAATTTAGAACAGAGAGAAAGATCACTAACTAAGGGTGAAAATTAACTAACTCCAAACTAACTCAGACATTCTATTGAGAACAAATAATTAATTTGCGTTTTTTAGGGTATTTTATATTTTCTCATTAACTACTCGATTTTCACTTGTTACAGGTAGTATAATATTAATTTGATTTAAGTTCCTTCAAAATAAAACTAAAAACATAGAGACATGTTATGACATATTAAAGTTATGGCGGTTTATATATTTCAAAACTTTAACCCTCAATATCTCAAAACACGTTTTTTGCACTTAATGACTTTTCGCTCTACGGGGACGATATGCTTCCACTCTGATTAGAAAGTTTTTAACACGTTTAATGCAACATAATTACCTACAGTCACATTTTCTTTTTATTGCTAAATTAGTCAGGTGTTAAACAAAGGCAGGTGATAGAAACTTGTGTGGTAGACGAATATACGGCAAACACACATCTACTAAGATTGCCTTTAGTTTTTAATACTAAAATTATAACTGATCTTACTAAGGATAGTAAGGAAGGACAATACCTAGAACATTGATGAATATCCTATTAAGTTTAATATGGATCGGTTAGGAATTGGTAACAGGTACCCATGAACTGAAGTTGACAATAAAAACAAACTAAGTAAATTCATTGCATAACTTGGATATTGCCATATCTAAAGAAAATTTAATGTAGCACTATGACACCTGAATGAATATTATATCATTAAAAGATGTATCATTATGCTGATGATGATGAAGAGGCGAGGTTTCTAGTAAGGGTGGAGTAAAAACAAACCAAAGCCTAATGAAACAAATGCATCCTGTGATTGAACTTACCACGAATGTATTTGTCTTTTATTCATTTCACATTAATGATAGCTTGATTACTGAAGCAATGCGGGTAAAAAATCGATTACGTAACGTTATTATTACACGTACAACTCCATGTAGCATATTTTAAAAATCTGGAAGATACAGGACAAAGAATCTCAAAGAATTCGCATAATCAGAAACACTGTCATGTTTTAAAGATCTTTAACATTATACAAACGCAACATATCCGCGAGTTTTCGGTTCTATAAAGATAAGGTACATAAATCAATCGTAAAAATATAACCATTTATAACCAATTCATTGATGTTCAAACCACGGAACTCGTTTGAGAATTTAAATAAATTATAGTTGTAGTATAATTATTCTACGCACATATTACTATAATTGCGAATACATTTTCAAATAGAAAAAAGACGCAAGAAGGATAACGATGATCTAATAAGAATGACATGAGGATAACACGTGTCCTCATGACGCTGTTAAATATATTAAAATATGTGGAAAACCTAAACGAATAAATATTTTATTCCAGAATGTGAACAAATTGCTCTTAATTTTAACTAATTACATCTTATTTGAATGAAGAGTATTATAAAAAGATCTCAGAACAACGCAGAACTCTATCCAGTATCACAAAAGACCGAAAGAAGTGAGTTTAACTGAAAAACTATTGCGAAAGTAAAAGGCTCAACAAAATCGAGCACCGACTCAGTCGCGGAGCATCTGTCGCGCACATGGCCTGAGCAAGCGAACTCCATGGGATACTCGATACGATCCAAAGGTGAACACAAAATGCGTCATGTGCTTCAGTTTACAAAATTCGGTCAAGGAGCCATTAAGACTCACGATCATCTTGCATAAGTCAAACCGACCAACAGATAAGCAATCCCACAAAGAATAGATGAAGTCGGATACTAAATTCCGATCGATGAATTTATAGTCGTACCGAATTCTGGCAACGAATGAACGTTATCATGTCATTATTAGCATAAACATACGATTTCTATACAATATGGGCGCCGTGGTAGTCCAAACGAAATACTAGCGAACCGGAACGCTATAACTGCTATAAGGCATTCATTGTAGATATTGCATAGCAAATTATGGTTGTATGACACGGGAATGAATACCGCAGACGTAGCTCGTAAACAAGCTGTAATCCACATGGGTTGGGCATTGTTCACTGAGACCGGACGACCTATACGGGACACATTACACTGCCGTATAGAGTTCTTCATTCTAAGGGCAAACATGCGACCTCTAACCCCTGTCTCTATTGTCATGCTTAAGCGAGTAAGTAATCAAGCGAGACGGATTAATACATAATGTTTAAAATCAAATTATGCATTTCTATTAATAGATGCAATTGGTACCGGAGCAAAGATAATGTATGCTGAATTCATATCGTAAATTATTGTAAGCGAAACCCAGATCAGAGCTACAAGTCAGATATTAAATTAATGAACATTATAAAGTTCAAGGAATTTTAAGACAAATTCGTGCAATTTAAAGACTGTTTAATTCAAAAACTTACAGCTGATAATAATACTTGGGTAAATTATATAAGTTATCAATTATTGAGTGTAATGTCAGGGCAAACCCCAAAACATATTTAGAAAACATTTTAGTCGTTAGGATTTCGTTATCTTCTTTTCTTGATGTCAATGCAAAATATGATGTATTCCTTATCACATGTATTCCAGTGCTGATAAAACAAACACTGCAATTAAGATAGCTAAAACAAATGAATTGCGAGCAAATATAAGCACCGGTGTGCTGACGGTGACGTCGTTTATCTGTTTTGCAGTTGACTCAAGACCACCTCACGTGTGTAAACATGTCCTACGCAAAATATCAACTATCCACTCGACTATATGATCCCTACTTATTTTCTTACGTAGGTGAGTAGGTACGACTTCCTGGTTAGATAGAGCATGATCCCGGCTATACAGCTTCCTTCCCGATGTCTGAAGCGGGATGATATAATGAGTAAACCACTCAGGACATCCGTACCTACATCGCGTGTTTACTCCCAAACCAGTTGAGCTAACACAAAAGGACTTTCTGGGAAGTACCCTCCTGTGAAGAGTTCCCCGTACCGGTTTTGAACAGTTGCATTATTGTAACCTGTTGGTATTGACCGCTAACTTTAACAAAAACTGGTAGGAATGGACAAACAATAAACAGTAGTAAATCATTACAGACTTCAAAGATCCTTCGTATGACAAATAATTAATGAGAGACACGTCGATATCGTGGATTAACTTTGCTTGCAGTTAACTATATGACGTCATCCGGTCTTTAAGTATATTATTAAGTTTTATACTGAGTGGTTTCAAGGTAATCGATGCTAATGGAAACGGCCATAAAAGTGATTCAAAATAAATACATAATGTCCAGTATGGAGCTGTAAAACATATACCTATAAAAGGCAAAATTATACGAAAAAACTATGTATTTGCAATTGGAGATTTTACAAATAAGGCATTTCCTTACTGTGTTCTGGAGTTGGAATAGATTTGCAACTAAGACTATAATCCTATTTACTAAAGTAATTTAACAGTTCCTTTATTGCAGGTTCGTTGTCTTCTTTAATAAAAAATAAATAAAAATAAACATAATATCAATAAAAAATTGAATAATTCATACAGGATATCACAATCACTAAATTATTCTACAAAGCAGGTTCGGTGTTTTTATTCGCATTAATTTTTGAGATATTAGAAATTATAGATATTTGTGTATTTCCGTTAGAAAGCCAAGTCCAAGAAAAAAATATTTTATTAGCTGACTCCTTTATGAAACGCTGAATTTAAACGTTGAATTATGTTTTTAGGTAGATAATCTTATTATTTTGTCCAACAATATTTGATTACCTGAATAATTTTCTATTTACTTAATAGTTTTTTTTATTCAATTAATAAAGTATAACCAATCATTAACACACCCAATTATAGAGACACTGTGTCAGAAAAAACGCCTTCTGATAACGATCCACCGTGTGATATTCAGAACGGGGACAAGTTCAAGCAACTTGAATGAGTAAGTAGGCGGTCATTCGTAAGAAAAATGTCAGATTAAGATGCTCAGCGTAAAAACTGAGTTACTCCTGCGAAGGTCGATGGCAGTGACGCAAGAGTTGATGGACGTGTTCTGTATCATACCGAATCATTGATAAATCCTCGAGAGGACGGACGGTCAAGAGTATTCGATTGTGTAATTGCGGCATCAGTAGGTAGGTACGTGTATTTTTATAGTTATGACTTTATGAGTATAAGTAGGTATACCATCTGCTTTAATCGACACCGATAAATTGGGACTTCAGAAGATTAATCTGGAGTTTCCGCTTACTGATGTGCAGGGATGACATACTTTTCGAATACATTTTAGATATTGTATGAATTCCCATGAAAATTTAAGTGAACTAGATTTACTTAAATTAATGATGAAAAGCCTAAAATAATATTAAAACTTCTAATGGGGCTACTTCTGATGTTTTTGGTAATTTTAATAAGATGTTAGTGAACTTTTTCTTTGTGACCGCACTCGTAGTTATGCCACTGTCCAAAGATTGACTAGCGTCTTTTGTTCTTATACATTTTTCTAATTGTTTGCAAACTTTTCCAGCCAATCTTGTAACGGAAGCAAAAAGTTAACCAATTTAACCATTAATCGTTAAGTAATTGGTTACAAACAAGCGTTCGACTGCAGGTTGAACACCAAAGGGCCTGGATTGATTGTAATGTCCAGTCAACGTCATTTATTAACTCAAAATCATATAATAAATGTCAGTAGATAGAACCGCAAAGCCGTAATAACGATTTAATAGTAATAAACAATTTGTTAGGTACGTAGTTACGAATTGTTATTACCTCGTTTGACAAACTAAGATTTGAGTAACCTGTTGAAATAGTTACATTTGTAACTTAAAATATAGATAGGTAGATATGCGGCGGGAAAATATTTGTTGCGCTAACAGCTGCATAGAACTGGTAATAGTTATTTTTTAATCTTTTTTAAGTCCATTGTGCCTTACTCATGTCGGTTATGCTAACACGTAAAAAATCGGAACGTTGGAGAGTGGTTATCTATTATTTTCTCGTTGTTAAAAGTAGCATTTATTTTACGAATAATCTTATTACTGTGAGCCAAGAATATCACCTAATTATGTTATTCACGCCAATCATGCCATACATGATTAACACCAATTTATGAATTAAAATACAAAAACGTATATATAAATATTTACAAAAACGTCATTTACCCAAGTTTTATCATAACAATTAAGCTGATTTTAGATGTAGATATATTATGCATCGAAGGCAATCGAAACGTAAAACTGATAAATTAATAGATTAATGCCATGCTGTTATTTCTTATAATATTAGAAAGTTTCAACATTAATAAGTGAGCTATTCTCAAAAAACTCCGAAGTAAACATAAAATATTGCATTGCAGTTTGCAGTTATGATTTCTATACTTATTCATACTCATATTTCATAACGAATATTTTATGAGTGTTTACAAATTATTTGTACAAAAATTGATTTACGCAAGTATATTTCCAGGCAATATTATTTGACTTATATTCGATATTTGATACCGTACGGAAATGTTTAGTACTTAGACATAGAAAAAAATTCTACGTCTCATAAAAAATATTTCCATCCTGCCCAATACTTATGTTACGCAATATATGCTCGTAATACCAACCAATGAAGGATGAACTCCATTAAGCATCAATTAAATTTCTTACGCGAGTTCCTTCCTGTTGGCGGGCAAAGCGTGTTTCTTTTCCGACACTAATAGCCCGAAATCCATAGTTTATTTGAAACTGATGCCGCTGATTGCCGCTTAACTGTTCGGGAATATTAATCACAGCTACTGTAGGTATAGCTAATTCATCATGATTAAGCTTCATTAGATCAATACTAAATAAGAATTTAATAACAATTTTCCATCTTAACACGTAATCACTAATTACGCTATTGAATGTTTTACCAAAGTTTTGAATTTTGTTTTCTTGGGTCGTCGTGCTTAGTCGTCCACGTTTTAGGCACACACATTTATGGCCACATTTTATTCACATAATCTGGAATAAATAATGGGGTAGCAAAAACAAATTCTGTAATTTTAAATTAATCCTAATGAAGGCTTAATATAAAATTCATTTACAAACTGTAACATAATCAACTCAGAAGTATTATAGATGCATACCTACCAGGTATTTCACATCTAAGCTTTTTACATATGATATCATTGGTTCCACTACGCAAAAAAATTCTGATGACAATGACAGATCAGTGTGGAGAGTCTGTATTATGCGTCATCTTCACATATTATCTTAAAATTTTTGTATGGGAAAAGTGGAAAATCTACTATATCAATGGACCGAATACACAACTTTAACTACACAGCTCTTTAAAACAGGATTTACGTAAAGCGTTAGTACCAAACCCAGCACAGTTTCTTCGGTGTATCTCGGTTTTATATCCCCTTTCCTTTATCGCTACACGTATCAGCCATGAAAACACTGACAACTGAACTTTAAAATATTTTATACACATTTTACGAGTTCGTTGTCTTTGTTCTATAAACAAGTGTGCACTGTTTTTTGTACGATCCCAAAAAAGGTTTCTGTTGCCGTGAAAGATCATAAAGAACGTCTCTTGACGCCTTTAACCTCAACGAAAGCTGTTATGTTACAAATAGTAACTTAAAAAGGTAACTATGACAGTTTAGAACATAAAGAACTATGAAACTGCAAGCGAACTGTGTTGAGATTGTTGATGGCCCATGATTTGCAATCGTGGGAAGAGGGAGACCGTTAGAGCGTAGTTTTGAGCCCTTTAGGTACAACAACTAGCATTGTTCCTACAGCCTAATACACCCTCAGTTTACACCCTAATATCTACAGCTAACCTTAACCTGCGTTAATGCGAGATTCTTGCCTTGTCCACTGGAAAACCACTGAAAGGTTGTGGTCAATGAAAATCCAAAATAATAACAAACCTGATGATGACCACAAATTATAACTACCATCTAAGGTAAAAAAAAACACGCACAGTCTCCTTTCCAGTTTATTAATTCTGACGTGCTTAGCCGTTAAGCAGTATTATTCTATTACTTTTTTAAATTGGTTCCAGATGTTCAGATGCCTGAAGCATAATTATAAAAGGTACAATACAACGTGCTTGTTTGCATCTTCTATTCAACACAAATAATAATTTTAGACTTACATTAGCATTGATTTCAGGGATTAAACCCATTCTATAGACGGATGGAGATAGAATGTTTGAAAAGAAAAATAAGAAAGTTAAAGAATAAAAAAGTAGTTTAAGGGACTAGTTATGCATATACATTTATGAAAGTAGTACTACCATAAAATGGAAAAGCAGAGCAGAGTCATTCAATGTCATTAGAACATGCCAACGAGGAAACGAATGAAGTACATTGTTCATGAATATGAGATAAATTTACTAGGCCATTTAACTTATTGAACGTATAAATAAGGCAGGGGCGCTAGAGATCTGTGGCCTGTCTCTGTACGAATTAACCTCAATTGAGTCTACCAAAGAAGCGCTTCGCTGATTGAACGCTGTGTTAAAACTGCAAGATACATCTTCCGTTTATTTAAATAAAGGTAATAACTTTGTATAGGAACAAAGAAAAGTAATAGAATCTATTCATTTGAATATGATAAAGACAGGAAGCAAAGTAATGTAGGTATGAATCAGAAAAACACATAAAGGATAGTTTGGTTTAAGAAATTATTAAATTTGAAATTCATTAGGTAACATCTGTATTGCATTATAATTATCTGCATAAAGAATTAGGTAGAATTAAATGTTTGATCGATATAATAAAACTAAAACTAGAAACTAACAGAATAAATAAACCGTTACACTGAATAATTAAAAGTACTGCCAGCATACTATCTTTAGCGATAAAGATAAAATTATGGTCGCACCATATATATTTTATCATACAAGTAATTTGATAAAGATACGTGACATAAATTCACAAAGCGAATACCATAGCCATATAAATAAAGAGAAAAACTGTAATTGAGTTGTTTTCCCATTAAATAACATATTGTCTGAGTTACCCTTGAACGAATCCAATAGGGTTAGAGATAATCTATAGTAGATTTACGTTCATTTGTGCTTTGAAGTGTCTTGAGTAGTTCAGACCACAAAAGAATACTAAAATATAAAATATAAAAAGAAAAATTGTAATTGAGTTGTTTTCCCATCAAATAACATGACTGAGTTACCCTTGAACGAATCCAATAGGGTTAGAGGTAATCTATAGTAGATTTACGTTCATCTGTGCTTTGAACTTTGAGTAGCAGACCGCAAATGAACCGTAAAATAGAAAATGTCCCCTAACGACGGAAACACATTACATGAGTTTGCAGGAAGGAGAAGCTTTTTTGTAACACTCGTGTCTTAAACAGTCTTATAAATGGACCTGTAGATAAAAAATTCTGTAAGGTTTTGTACAGAATTACTATCTTTATTAAAGATTGCATCTAATTAGACGGGGAATCTGACATAGATAGGCGCGATTACGCAAATAGGACAAGAGCCGCTGTCATTCCTGCGGTGATAACTGGTACGCATAGATTACTGTGCTGGTACGCTACGACCACAAGTAAACACTAACTGTCACAGTTAATTTATAACGTCCGTAAAAGTCACACAAGATATAAAAGTTACAACTATAATGTTTTAACCTTTAATAAACAAATTCAAAAGGTCGCGTTTAGAGGAAAATGATAATACAAATTTCGTAGTTACAACTCGTTTGAATATTATGTCTAAGTCTTCCTTAAAGAAAAACTAAGACGTAATCTGCTTATTATTTCTGCATTAAGATAATTTAATAATGTACGCTGCCATTCGAAGTAAGAATCTGAACGATAATTGGATTGTAGCCGGTAATATAACTTTATAATGTTAAGAATTGAATATTTCTTTTTTTATTAAACACGGAAATGTTATATGGAAAAAATATATCACGTGATGTAAAACACATCAAAGGTGAGGATATCTGACTTGATTCCAAACCAGATACACTCGTTAACTGTTTTAAGTATGTAGATTTTCTTGTGATGTTTATTTTAGAAATGGTCAAACGCAGTTTCAGCGAATAAGATTTGTTTTGATAAGTCTATTTACTTGTTATTAGGTTGATAAAATAGTAATCAAAGTAGGTACTTAAAACAAATAGAAGTGCAGTAATCATAGTAAATCATACTGCGATGAATCATAAAAGAATCTTATCGATAATGAAGAATACGCTTTTGATAATAATTTTGACATTTGGACAAATGCTTTTATTAGAAACCTGCTATTTCCTTTGCAATGAATACTGTATACAACAAAAGACATTGAATAGAGTCCAGGATTGCAGATTGGACTAAAAGAGGACCCTTTGCACGTAAAAAAGGGGAATGGGTACCTGCTCCTTATAGTAAAGGTACAATCGTTGGGCATATGATACACGAAGTAACATAGATATCTGAATTTGTTGTATTATATGTACAAATCGCATGTTTTCATTTAGAAAAACATAATTATTTACAAAAGATATTTAAAATTAATTGAGGTTTCTTGAAGATGTAGTTTCGTATCCATAAACAATTTGACAAAAATATAAACATGGTAGAAAAATATGTACATAGCAAAAGATTAACATTAGAAACTTTCAACAGAACTCAGTGTAAACCAACAACAAACTGATCCGAGAACAACAAACTTAATCAAACATGTTGCGCTCCTAGCCCTATAGAGAATAATAGAGCAACGCTTCATAAACAGTAAGTACCAAGTACCGCTTTAAGCATAAGGACACATAATTTCACTGACACTCAAGAACTGGTCACATTTATCACAATTGAATTCACTACGAACAGTTTGAGAGTTTGTTTATTATTAGCGTACAACGCGCACGAATATTTCAAGCGACGCGCGCGCGTCCACCCTGCAACGGGTTTCAATACACACTGAGTTGAGTGCATACAAAAGCAAAACTCAAAAGCATGCTGACTGGTCCCGCCGATAGAGTGGTGTAGCTGTAGTGAACGATAGTAAATTGAATGTTAGCGAACCAAACGACTACATTATCCACTGACTCACGGAACCCGACGCTACGCACTATACGGAACGATTGCAAATTAAAACGAAACTATTGATGCCGTGGGAGCTGAATTATTTGGGGTTGCCGTTGACAATATTGACTATTGAACCGGTATAGCAACGAAAATATAAGTAATAAAATTCCATTGAACCATAAACTAGGGTGAGGCCAAGTGTATTAAATTGCTCGATCGCGGGTTTTAACTTTTAATCTCCGTGATAGTTGAGAAGCTGTGGATAAAATAATTTAATAAGCGATAGCGAAGATAGAGCGGCAATACGGCCGGGTCGCGGACATTAACATACACGAGACACTTGTTGCGCAAGTGCGGCAGGCACTTTTGAGGATTTATGGGCCACGGGCTCGTATTACACTTGATAACGTCTGCGCACACGCGGCAAACAGAATACGACCAACTTTTTGTTTGAACACCGCAAACACATGACAACGGTTTATTAAAGCAACAAAACGAAGTAGGCTATCGCACTTTTATACTTGGAGCGGTAAATTATGACAAAGGGATTAAAAAGAGCTCTCGTAAAACAAAGGAACGGATACTCCTTTGTTTAGGGATAATATTCTCGGTGAAAATTATTTTTCATAAATCGTGCTATGATTTAGTTCGTTTGCACAATTATTAACATAAATTAAAGATACTCGTAAGTCCCGCAGTATATGATTACTCATTAGCACGTAGAGCATAATGAGAAGGTAATACTTAATAAAACATGACGAGCAATGAAGTCGGTGTCCCGGTACAGGCAGGCTAATAGTTCTCCTTTGTTACTTTTGGCATAGTGCCAACGCCTGGCTGCAATGGTAAACATCGCCAAATGCTATTGTAAGACCTCTATGCAAACCACGATGCAAACCCTGTTGTTTACCAAGCCTGACGAAACAATACATCAATGGTACAGTACTGGAAAATCTTTCAATTGTAATGAGTTTAAAATAAGATAAAGATTTGTTTGTTTAGTAAAAAATGTTCTCTGTGACTCTTTGCGTATGTAATTTGAATTTCAAAAACGTATTCATTAGTACATACACACAAAATAACCCTGATCAAGGCTCAGTTTTATACAATATTATTGATTACATTGAACCACGTGACAGCATTGAACCGACCGAAAGCTTATTATTATTGACTCGCCCTCATTTCGGGAAATATGATCCTTACGTTACGGTCACAAATTAAGAACCGGAGAACTGGACGCGAAAAAATTGCTATTCATAGCTGTCGGATATTTTATAAATGTTTCACCTCACGGGTATCAGCTACACCTAACTAATCTTCCCTATACATCACTATACACCATATTTTCTATCGATCTTGAATTTCATAGAGAATCGGTGTAATTTTTAAGATTACTAACGAGACTTCTTTAAACTAATATACGTATATGAGGATTATGAGGACCTAAACCAAAATTTTGTATTCTCTTCAATAGGTATTTACTGGGAAATTTAAAACATTCAAAAAGACAACTGCTTTAATTTTACGAGAGTAAAAGGTTTCTGCTTTCTTTAAGAGCATCTGTATTCTATATAACTAAAATGAAGGTCGCGATAAAATTATATTATTGTGCGAAAGGAGTCACTTTTCTCCTTGCACATGTTTATTTGAATATCAGATTGTTCGATACAGTTGCATTACATTTCCAATGCGAAAGTGATAGCGTTTATAGTATTATTTCAGTTAGTTATATTTATTTTAAAACACTTGTTGTATTGCAGCTGTTCAGTATTTAAGGTTACTGTCTAGCCTATGTACATTCAAATGTTGTTTTTTTATATATCAATTCTGATATGAAGAGTCTCAGTTGTTTTAAAAGTCGACTTCCTCGGGTGCTCTACGTTCGAATCCTGCTTATTTTAAGCGTTCAAGTTTTAAATTTTAGTTAATAATATCATAATCATAGCAATATTGCCGCAGGCTTAATTTTCAACATTTTTTTCGAAAGTATGAAAATAAGACAATTCTCGACTTAGCTGAAGACCTCTATCTCCTTTACAAATTAATTAATTAATTAGAACTTTATCAACATTTTCAATATTTATCTACCGACCAAAAGTTATGTGCAATTTATTATCTTTAATTCTCGTTTGAATTTCTGGAGTCTATAAAGACACAAAAAACGGTAATAATACAGTCGATTACGAGTAATAATGGAAGTAGGTTCAATAACAATGACAATATCACTATAAATGGAATAAGAACAATCGATACATCAAATTAAATAGTCATTGAAGCCAATTGGAATAAATCATACGAATGCACTGCGATTGGACTGCCCTCTTTTGAGTCCGACTATTAAAAGTTGGACAACGACGTACACAAAATTGTTTCAAGTAGGTACTACTTTGATTTGTTAGTCAATTGTAACCAGATGAATAGAAATTGCTTGAAGAATACAATCCAGATGATAAACATATTCATTAAGCAGTGATAGACTAGCGGTTGGTCTCTCGAACGCAGGTGCCAGAGTTCAAATCCAGGCACTCAACTCTAATTTTCAAATATAATGTGGGTATTAGAAGTAAATTATCACTTGCTTCGGTGAAGGAAAACATCTTGAGGAAACCTACACACCAGAGAGTTCTCCATAAAGTTCTCAAATATGTTTGAATTCTACCAGTGGTAGAAGTAGTAGTGGTACCAGTGGTAGTGGTGGTGGTGGCTATAGCCTATACCCCTAACATTGTGAGAGAAGACCCCAAGCCCAGCAGTGGGACAATTATGGGTTTTGCACAAGGAATCCTAGTATGGAGCTATGAGTGTGAAGCGTTATTTATATAAATCAATATATTCTATGCCGCCTTTGTTTTAACGTTGTGTTAAAAACTTAAAACGGAGATGTTAGAGTAATTCTTGAGAATCAAAATTAATCTGGCTGTCGACATCGCTATGTTGAATATCACAATAAATAGTTACTTTTCCCTACCAAAAATAATTAGCATACAATATTGCTTCGCTACTACATTTCCATATGTATCTTCCTTGTAGTAGACAACTCTATTAATTCTTCGTAGAACAATATAAATAGAGATAAAAGATGAATCGGTAAATTGTCTGAACACAAAACGCTATGTGAATCCAAACTAATCCTAGCTCCATCTTATCGTTACCTTATCTGTATTCAAGCTCTGGACAAAGATTAAATACGTATACCAACTGCAAGCGAGGCCAGCATACGAGTCAATAATAAGATGTATGCGGATACAATCTCAATTGTTAAGACGATGTAAGACATGTATCGAATTTCATTCAACAAAAGCGATATCTAGATAGCTAACTAACGTTCAGAAGAGCAGCAAAACAAGACTTCTTACAGCTCTCAGAACCACATGATTGCTTGTAAGAACAGCGATAGATGCCTGTGCCACAGTAAAGGATGATCAGTAGCTAAGTTATAAACTTGAAACGCATGGGATTCTTTACTTCCTTGATTTATTTTAGTACTTTATACACTTAGTAACAGTTTAAGGTCATATTATATAAGGTCGTTTATTGCAATTTTAATTAATATATACATAGATACATATTACAATAAACTTAATATGCTCTACTATGTTACGCTCGCGGGGATTAGGAAATTTTCGCATTTCTTATAAGCAAATGATTAAATAGAAGCAGACAGATAACGGATTATTTCATGCTGCCAGCACCAATTTAGAATCTCCAAGTGTTACGAATTACACAAATAACACATAACGCACGTAACACATTACACACATAACACATAACGCATAACGCACATAACACATAATGTAACGGAGAAAGTTTGATTTTACTCCTCATAAATTTTTATACACCGGGCTTAGGTTAATATGAAAATCGATTCTATAGGAGTTAAATCTCATGTACTATCATTATGTCTTCTGTGGTTAAACTCCGACAAGCAATAAAAATCTTAATTATATCTTATCAAAAATGTCCTTAAATGTCTAATTAATTATTTTATATTAAATAAATAAATAAACGCTCACACAATCATATTGCAAATACAGTGTATTAGTCCTATACCGAAATAAGAATTACCGAATAAGATTATAAATTGACATACTGAGTTACTTCTATTGTGCTATGATGTGGCTTAGTAATCTCGTTGAATTATTTATCAGGGCGCTGCTGCTTTGCCGAGCAGTAAATTAGATGAACAAAACCAACTACCCGACTGGATTATATTGAATACTTCTTTATCCCCTCGGTTTAAGTGGAATACGGGTCATCAATTAATCAGATAACAGTTATATCCGAATTTAACAAAGAAAATCATTAATCTCTTCATATTTCTTCTGATCAACATATTGAAGTGACAGCGTGGATTTATAATTCTATGTGTCGATAAAACGGTACTGCATCCTTTGGTAACTTTCACAAACATAACCTACCGACACTTTCTTTTGAAAGTATAAAGTGACATTTTTAAATTTTTGAACATCAAAAATTCGGTTTTGTGATGATTTCCTGATTTCACTGGAGCAGATGGCAGAACGACATAAATAAAATTAAAGGCCTGAGATACTGAAGCAAAAATTCATCTGCAAATAAATATAGTCTGCAACAAAGGAGCAGAACTGGAAACCTTTTCTAGGTTTCACAGATTCACTGGTAACCAGACAATAGGAACAAAATAAAGTCGGTGGCTTGATGAAACAATCACATAAGAATTATTCATATTAAAATGTAGTGCTTACTCCATCCACAAGCACCGCGGGAACTGTTCCCAATCGTATAAACAATCGTATAAACAATCGTATAAAGTATGTAAATTCTATACGCACCGTGCAAGAAGACCCAATACCTAACTAATTAGTGCGTCAATCCCTTGACGGTAACGCATTATGCCCGCGTGAATTAAACGTTCGCGTTTCAACACCGATTAGTACCTAATGCGCTGTGAACAACGAGAGTAGAGACTTGTTGTCGTACCGCGAGCGAATTATACTTTCACCATACCGAAAATAGAAATAGTCATTTAAAATGGTTCCTTACTACAGAATTTGTATGGTGATTCTTTAATAAGGAGCGATTAAAGTAGCCGTTAGTTGCTCTAAGTTGGGGCGTTAGACTGATAAAAGTGAACATTAAGCAATCGCTTAGAGCGGATCGCTTATCAGTTATATATCAAGTAAATGTTACACTAATTGAAATAACTTACGCGACAAAAATCATAGGAACTTATATCGTTCATCGTAGCTGGACTACTACTTTTTAAGTTACTGTCAGTGCTAAAAAGTTTTGGTCTTCGCTAACCAACAGTCTGCTGATTGTGTGACAACAGACTTAATGCGTTGTTCAACAATTGAATGAGTGACTAAACTCTACTGCTTGTAATTCAGAATAGGCCACTGGATGCATTGTCTATTGAAATGCATTTCCTTATATTTCAAATCAAAATAAACTCTATGTATGTTAGTCATTCTTTTATGCAAGACTGAAATCTTGTTGGTGAGGTAATAAAGTTTATAGCTCTACAATACAAAACAATAATCCATGAAATAAATAGATATACAGGAAAATTTTATTAATAACAAATATCGGATGTGGACACTATCCGTGAATTGTTCATTGACTCCAAGCGAGTTACACTTATCGCAGGGCAGACCCAGCTTTATCTGCAGAATGCTAAAATTACTATAGCGGCAGAGCCCATACCATCACTCTAGACATTCTAGAATCTATATTGAATAGCTAAGCCTTCTGGCTGCATTTACAGGATCCAAATTGAACAATGAAAACTGTCTTTAGCACAGGAAACTAGCACACGGCTACTTTTTTAGAAGCGATTGGGAATCGTGATTATCGTGAACGCGCTGCTGCATCGCTACTAGACGTACGGTCGCACTTGCAACGCGCAAACAGTGGCGATACAGTATCGCTACCAGTGTTGCAAAAGTGAAATGTCAAAAATCGGTAGCATTGCCAGCCAAAAATCGGGAGAAATCAGGAGATTCTTAATCTTAATAAAGCAAGAGCTATTTTATGTTATTATGACAATAATTTTTATGCATAAAAGTAACATATTAATAAATGTATTATTCATTTACATCTTCGTACCATGTTACTAGCCATTTTTGCAAACATGTCTTTATTTATATTAAAATTGTAACAAGTTTGATCATCTTTTTACTCGACTGCGCGACGCAAGAGAAGGTAATGTATGTATGTTTGTTCCTATCACAGAGTACTTAATCACTACGTTCCTATATGGCATTGTAGAGACCAAACGTGTTGACCGATTTTTATGATTCTTACGTCAATCGATTCGTCTTTCTACGCCAAATTGTCAAAATGAAAGAGAAAATTATATTGGCGAACTAAGTCAAGTGGGATATCGTTGAATAGGTATTCAAAAATGATATTTAGGTTCCCTTCACAATTTTTCATTTTAAGTAACAGTTTAGGATATATGTATAACGATTCAAAGTCGTTTAAACAAGCATTCTTGCTAATTTATTAACTCCCTCAATGAAATGACATTATTGAGAATTTTACCGTCTTTTAACTCTAATAAAGAAGAAGAAGATTTACTGGGCTTGTTTTTTCATTTTTATTATAGTATTTTATTATATACGCAGCCGGGTTATTGTGTTTTTTAGTTCTTTTTTTGTGTGTAATTTATTAATGATTATTATTATTATTTATTAATTTATTATTTGACCTAATATGGCAAACTCAAAACTTTGAATACGTATGAACAAATATTTTAGAACATGACTGTGTGAACCATCGCCTATCTCCTAATTAATAAATTACCTATCTACACTTATCTAAAATTGACGACCCGTGTGGCGCAATGGTTACCATGCCGGATCGCCGCGCCAAGGGTCCTGGGTTCGATTCCCAGCGAGGCGGAAATTTGAATGATGAGTTTGAATTTCTGTTCTTGGTCTGGGTGTGAATGTCCTTGTCTTGTGTGTTGTCCATGGCACCCACGACACAGGGAATCCTAGTGTGGGGCTATGAGTGTGAAGCGTTATTATTCTTCTGTATTTTCACTGAGTGACTCAATTTCTTTTGTATTTTGTATTTAGAACATTATTTTCTATTTTTAACTTTATATATTATGTTATTGGTAGAAAATGCAAAAAAATCGGGAGAAACGGTTGCTAAATCGGGATATCGGGAGACGATAGCCAAAATCAGTAGATCTCCCGATAAATCGGGAACTTTTGCAACACTGATCGCTACTGACGCGCAGTCGTTTTGGACGCTATGGGGTGAAAAGCGGGTGGCTCGCGGCGCGCATGTGACTTTGAATTTGTATAACGCATACGCAACTTTCGCGCTGCTAAAAGTAGCCGTGAGCGATATTTGATAATGTTATGGCTGCATAATTCGACTAAGTATACTGTATATGTATATAAATTAGTACTCCAACGTTAGCAGGTAATGGTTTCTCACTAATGAATGAAACTAATTGTGTAACCGCAACCATTGAAGTTTATAGCAGGTGTAAATTTCATTACAGCAGCATAGAAAGCTTTATATGCCTTTGAGCGTTATTACAAATACCGCTCAATAACGGTTAGTTTCTAAATGAATTAGGTTTATTTTGACTAGGTACTTTTGCTTATCCTATTTATGAGTTTCTTATAAGTTGTGTACGTCTCGGAAAAAGGAGCATAGGACCCCCGACCAGGTGGACTGACGACCTGAAGAAGACAGCGGGTATCCGCTGGATTCAGAAGGCTCAGGACCGGTCAGAGTGGCGCAAATTAGGGGAGGCCTATGTCCAGCAGTGGACCTCCAAAGGCGGATGGATGGATGGATGGATGGATGTGTACATCTCAAGGTTTACAAAAGCAGAATTGTTATCTAAAATTGTAATCTATTTATTTAATCGATCTGGGTATTTAAATGTACCTAATTAAAAATATAACAAAATTATACAATAAATTAAAAACAAACGAATGAAAGGAAATAAAAAAAAATATAATGTCTGACTTGACGTTCTTAGCAAACGATCACATTACTGATCGCATCTTTTAGCACTAGGACACTTTCATTTCCTACACACCAATACAACAATAATGAAATTTTGTTGTATAATCTGAGACATATTAAAATATCATAAACGCAATGCAAACATTTACCCAAAGTCCTAGACGGATTTCAAAGTGACAGACTGTAGTACCTATTCTGGAAAGCGGGCGCAGCTCATATAAATCATTTCTAAATAAGGGCAAACATTTTGTTTTATCATACCGCGCCGTGCCCTCTGAGGTTAGTTGACTAGGTGAAAACGTGGACATCCGTGGGTCCGTCTGGACACGCGGACACAGAAAAATGTAGCGATATCGCTTACGAAGTTTAGTCATTTTCCTGCTCGAATGCGGGTGAACTACTTATTATCCAACACAAAATTTGATATTTTAATTATTTAAGTATCTCAATAATTGTAATAATGATGTTTCTGACTTTTTTAAGACAGATTTTTTCTTTATGGCATTATTGTATATAAAGGGCTGCAACTCAGCGTCACCAACATAATATTTGTGCAATTTTAACACGCCTTTATTAGGCCTGTAACCTAATCAAATATTTATTTTTGTATCTCAAAAACAATAAAAAAGTCATAATATCTGGTCAAAATGCTATTATACCTAATATTGGATTAGACAGAGACATTTGAACAACCGCGACAAGTTGTACACATTTCTCTGTGCAGACGTGTACCTAGTGTACCCACATAGTTGACGGTGGCAGTGGCAGTTTGCGTTTGGCATACATTCTCAACACCCGATATGGTATCGAAACGACCGCATGTCTCACGGCCGTGTGACTCGACCGACCCCCCGTTCCAATGCTATTATCTGATCCTTCGCCGGCGACACTTCATCTTAACTACGATATCCGGAAAACTAACTGTTTATGTTTTATCGATTGCATGCCGCGAAAGCAAATAGAACACCACTTATAAATCACCTACATTTTGTTGACATCACTTACTTACATGTTATTCGTTTGCTTTTAATGAACGGAATTTATCAAGATGGTAAGGTTAAGGATATTTGGGTGCTAATTAAACTGAACTTTGCATTATTCTATAGCATTATTATATTATCTCTAAAAATCTACACTGTCCTCTAAATTACTAAGTCTGCCACCATCAATGAGTGTCTAAAAATACTATCTTAGCCACTAGGTATATTATATCTTCGATGTAAACTACCGTAAATACAACTTATTATGGTAGTTGTTTTTTAGCATCTACATTTGTAACATATAATACATGAATGATTTATAACTCATCTATGTAAGTATATTCTTTTGGTCATCAAAATGTACTGAAAATTATCATCAAATATATTGAATGTTCATCAAAACGTACCTAAACGTACGTAAATTATCATCGTTTACGCAACAAAACCACAATTCATCATAAATATCGACGGAACCCCACTTTACCCCACTTTTTTAATTCCAAATACTCTGAAACAACGCAGTCTGTTCAGAATATAACTTGTAACTTATAACAGTTATATATTCGTTACATTAGTAATATTATCCGATAAGCCGATAATACGATAGAGTATGAACTATGAATAGGATTACATTATTCAGAGCATAATAAAATAATACAATGTCGGCATAACAGTCAATTCAGTACGTGTTTGAACTAACGCTTACATTACAACGGGTGGTTGTAAGATTCCTTAGCCGCGGGTGGGCTACACTGGCTACACATAAACAACACTTCACAAACATCCAACAGCAAACAAACATCCATTTAAGTACACACACATACGTATTGTGGACTCCCTACCGTCAGAACTAACAACTAGACTACTTACAGGTTAAACATAACGGTTCCTATTTGACTTTAGAAGCCTTCTTCGACACTATATGTAGGTCTGTTTATACGAGTTCACGGTGGCTTTAACCCATTAACGGCTTACTACTGAGCACTTCGCGTCTTTCCTCTTACTCCAAATACTCCACCAAGCTGTTCCAATGCATATTAGTGAAGGAGTTAATGGCCAAGGTTAAGTTAACCCAAGTGTCAGAAGTTTCCAAGCCGCCCAAAAGCCTCCGTGGCTTAGCGGATGTTATCTTACGACGACAATCAGCACAGACAGTTTCATGTGCCCTCTGAGGCACGGAAGTGCTCAAGATATTTAGCCACTAGCGGTCACCTATCCAACTAGCGACCGCGCCCGGTGTTGTTTCACTCGATCGATCACTTAGAATCGACACAGGTTGCCGTGCTATGTGCGCTTCAAATGCATTAATCGATCCATTTTCTTGTATATTCCGCATCGAGATGCTTCCTCTCACATGAGTAGAAAATAACAAATAACAAACAATTTTTGCGTAATTTAATTTAAAGTGCTGGCAGTGTAATGAGATAGCTAAAGGCAAGCAATCATATTGTCAACTGTAATTCAATATTCCCAGTAGATCGACTAGTTATGAATATGATTCGTGATTTGTGAAAGGCGGGCTGTCTCGTACGGTTCGGTTCAAAGGTTATGGTACTGTACTAACTACTTGTATATGCGTTTTCTTTTCAATTGAAATGTCGTTGGAGTGTAGGTATTTATACTGTAAATGGTAGGCGTATTTGTTCAAATTCCTGCATTTCCTTAAATGCAAAAAGTGAATAATGTAAGCGCTAGGCATCCTTATATGGTGCTCTAACAATAAAAATGAACACATGCCGTCTTATGCTCTCAACACCTTTTAATGATATCCTTTTACGTCTTTAAAATAGGTACATTTTCTGGTATTTTCTCTACAGTATATCTACTAATTGGGTAACGTGCGAAAGTTGTAAAAACCATTTAATTTTTTTGTAACTTAACAGAACATTTTAACGACCAGCTATAATTTACGAGTAGAGATTTTATTGTTTAGTATCTGCATTAACACCTCTCATTGTGATGGGAAATCGGAGCCCAGTTGGACAATAAAATTTTATGAATAATGCATGTAAATATTATTTTATAATGCACTTAGAAAATCTTATCATACATAATTTCAGCATTAAGATGACTTCTTACTAGAAACAAAAAAATGGCACAGCCATTCAAAATCACTGTCATCCAATTTATACTCTTCGAATTACTGAGATACCCATGGCATATACACTTATACACCTGAGCAAATTCCTAAAAATTTAAAAATTTAATCATTTTGCATAGAATTATACGTACAAAAAGGATATTAAAACTGGATGTATGTATGTATTATACCTTAGAACAACCTTGAAGCAGGAATATACTACAACGTTTTCTGCAAACTATGCCAACTGTATCAGGGCATGAATATTACGCGCTTACATTACTCGATGAAATGTATATCTTTCCTATAATATCAGGATCCTATTACCATTGCCCACTATAAGTGGTGACCTAACTGTTCACTGTAAGAATACACCATCAGTATTTTCAAGGACAGTATTATATGATTTTAAATACTGATAGTGTATCTATCTATCAAATTAATACCTTTAAACGAGCAATTCTTGTATATTATGTATATTCTCGGAGTCTCGGAAACGGCTCCAACAATTTTCGTGTTTAATATGCAGGGGGTTTCGGGAGCGATAAATCGATCTAGTTAGGATTGATTGTTAGAAAATGTCGTTTTATCCGTGTTTTCAGGGAATGAAAAACTGCTACAATAGATTATTCCTGACATCTATTGGCGAGTAGCAACACTAAAACTACTTCAGTAGATGGCGTTGTTAAGCAACACTAAACCGAGCAAAGCTCGGACATCCGGGTACTAAATTAATATAATAAATGCTTATACACGCATAATTATCGCCAGTAGCATGGACACAGAAACAAGTCATGACATCTCGAGAATAAACATTTATCTTACATGAATATCTGCCCTGGCCAAATTGAACCCCGACTCGACTAATGAAGTATGTTGTTTAAAATAGGATTGACTATTTCTAGTATTTTATCTATTGTCCGCTTATACTTTCTATCAAAGCTAAGGATGTCATTAATCTTAATGTAAAAATAAATAAATTTAATACTACCTCAAAAACTAATGTCCTAACATATAAATGGCAGACAATAAACAATCCGTTTATTTTTACAAAAACTCCCAGTTGGACATTTTTTCTAGAATAGTTCTTTTTTAATATTCAAATGTTTAATATTAAATTAAAATTCAAATAAACTGCTAAAAAGTTAAAATACTTCCGTGACCGTACTTTATCAACCTATGAAATTATTTTCGCTATACCAGTACACTGACCTTAAGTTTCCATACATTTTGTTACGACAGCTTTCATTTCCGGTCATTTAATTTTCTTTAAAGTTCATAATTATTTTAATTAGATGTAGACGGAAATTATCAAACCATAAGTTCAATGATTGGGTGATTATGTTTGTATATGGCGAGGCAGCTTGGCTAGAAAGTATTATAAGGAAGTACTTACATTAGTTGTTAGCTGCGTGGTTAGGGTGTGGACTTTTTCTTTTGCATCTGCGAGCTCCCTCCGCAGTTTTCGCACCTGGACAAAAATACGGCTCTTTATCTAATTACATTAAAGGTCCATTGTCAGTCAGAGAATTTCCGTTTCTTTTCACAATTTTTGTTCTTATTAATGTATATCTTTATCTTACACCACAGACATGCATTTTACACAAATACAGCGTATTACAATGCTCCAGTAAATAATATTACGAGTATATTATGTTCTCAAAATTCTTCGTAATAAGCTAGGAGAATTCTCAGTAAATATTTTTAATAATTTGATATATAAAAATTAGGTAGTAACTAAAATAATTTGAACTTACCTCATGAGCCTGTCGTTCTTCAGAACCAGCGCCGGCGGCCAGCGACGACGCTGTGGATACCAGCGATGCCGTCGAGCCGTGAACTGGACAAAATAAATTAAATATCAGTATTACGAGATAAGCAACAGCGAGCGTTTCCGTGCTTCCGAGGGCACGTCGGTCCCGGTTGTTATCATAAATAACAGTCATTAAGCCATGTCGGAGGAGATAGATCTCTAACATAGCTATTGTGTTTGCATATTCTATGTCTACTTTTTCGTCCCACTGTTGGGCTCTCCTCTCCTACAATACAGTTCATAGAGTGATCGTAAGGACATGAGTTTTTAACATTAAAATATTGTTTTAAGTAGTATTCAGTGCTGTCTGTAATTGTAAGTAGGAAAAAATAACCTCAGTAGTTTTTTGCTGCTTCTTCTCCCGGGGCCACTCACGGTAGGGATTTGTTGAAGCGATAGCGTAAAACTTTCGAAAAGAGTTTGTAAAAAACAGAGTTCGAATAAAGTTTGACTTTGACCGCGAATGACCGCTGTATGGTATAAATGATAGTGTTACCATCATCATTCTTCTTGGGGTAGTGGTGTGAGTGGCGTGGCGTGTGCATCACGTTGGCCGGCTGGTGCGTGGGGCTCAGCGCCGAGCGCGGGGACGGCGACGGGGGCTCTGACACGCCGTAGTTTAGACCTGGTAGGAGTAGTGATGAATAAGATGGGAGTAACTGGGTACGCTCATAGCCCGACGATTGTGTCGATCCTAAGTGATAGACAAAGTTAAGCAACAGCGGGCGCGGTCAGTAGTTGGATGGGTGACCGCTAGTGGCAAAAAATTCTTGAGCGTTTCCGTGCTTCGGAGGGTACGTACAGCCGTCGGTCCCGGTTGTTATCGTAAGATAACAGTCGTTAAGCCATGTTGGAGGCTCTCAGGCGGCATAAAAACTTCCGACGATTGGGTTGGCCACTAACCGTCCAACCAATCCACCCTGGAGCAGCGTGGTGGAGTATGCTCTAGGCCTCCAGTGAGATCCGTACTCAGAGTAGTGAGCCATTAATGCGTTGAAGCCAACTGGGTTAGAGTAAAAAGACACATATATATATTTAATACCTAAATTGAAATCTTTTGTAATAATAATGGAGGCACGTATAAGTCATATTTTTAAACGCTTTTATTTAGCTTCACTTCGGAGCATCAACGCATCAAATCTTCAATATTATGATCAAAATGCTACTCTATTTACACGGCAATAAGGTTATTAATCGCTTTTATATTTAGCTTCACTTCGGAGCATCAAAGGATCAAATCTTGTAACGTTAATTTGAATGACTTCCCTTTAATGAAAATTGATGAAATTTGGCAGACATGTGTATTTCCGATGACAATACACGAAAATCATATTTTAAACTAATTTTCATTGTTTATTTGTTGTTAAATTAAAAAAAACGATTTTCAGACTTTAGACGCATAATTCTCTATGTTCTATTTTACGTAGAGACTTGAAATTTTCACAACTTGTAGCTAATTTTATAAACTAAACATTGAAATAAAAGCGTTTAAAAAAAAAATTTTTTTTGGATTCAACTTATTGTATATCTTAGTTACAGTTTATGTGAAGGAAAGCAGAAAGTAAAATTTTGTGAATAATATGTGTTAAAATTACATTTATTAAAGAAATAGAACAGTAAAAAGTGGCAATGAGAAGTCACTCTTTGACACTTTGAATTACGGTCGAAACTTGACGCCGTGCGTGCTGAAAAGCCTTTAGCGTTCTACAACTTTTATTTTACTTATTTATTTTACTTACTTACTTACAGGTTTTAAATAAAATAAAATAACTTTAAATGAAAAAGTATCAAGATCGTACACATTTAGAAGACGAAAATTACCTTGACCTCCTGGTCCATACTGCACCGGTAAACAGTAATACGGCTCATAATCACTCTCCGACGACCTCTGCAGCATTGACGGATACAGCTTCTCAGATTTAGTAGACCTGCAACGATCAACTCTCTATAATAACACATACGAGTATAAATAAACCATTGAAGTATAATGTCATAGAACAGACATCTCGAACAAAATGTGCGTCCCGCCCGGGAGGTTCGATTTTCAAAATTGAGCCCCGGTTCTCCTTTCAAAATCGAACGAATCCATTGAACATTGAAACCACGTGGTGCCAATACATTGGGACATACATGGTGTTCGCGGTGTCGTTTCTATACGCTAGTAATTTAATACTTCAATGATATAAACATACATATATAGAAAGTCATGTATTCTTAGCATAGTACTGTACAGCGCAGTAAACATTTAGCAGACTGACCACAAAAGCCTATTTCACTTACACAAGTCCACTGATCTTCAATAAAAATAAAACGAAATACAACATAGTAATAATCACGGCGCAATGGCATAAATGTGCAATAATCAATTCTTATGTACAAACACGCCATTTGTCTGTACAATTGTAAGATGTAATTTAAAATTAGCATAAAACTAGCAATTAGATGAACATAAAATAATCGAATGTGAAGTAGGTAGGTAGGTATCGTTATGTAAACAGAAAACAATACAAGCCGTGCCATGTTTCACACATGCAATAGTTAAGAATTATTAGAAAGTGTATAGCGTATCACCTCGAAGCCAAAACAAGAATAAACTTCCAACCTTGTGTGGCATACCTTGGAAATGTCCTATCTCTGAGATAGCTAAAATTAATCAACAAATAGGGATTTACATCATGTTACATAATAGAAAAATAGAACTAGTAAACGATAAATACGTAGATACATACAAGACAATACAAAAGTTAGCTACAGATGGTAGAAAATGCAAGTGAATGAGAATAGGTTGCTTTAAGCACGGTGAATGGACCAATCTCATGGGACACGTGTGACATAATACTATTCAACTAAGAGTGAATCCTGTAAAATGGTCACAGAGTAAAAGGAACCCAAAGAAATGACTCAAACCGAAGACGTAAACCCACCTAATGCTGTTGCTTCTGTTTAATCTGGAGCCTTGGGCGTCTCGGTGCATGATGAGCTTATTGTGTGTGAGTGAGCTGCGGTGGTGTGAGTTAGGGGATGAAGTGTGGTTGTGCGCCTGCGCAGAATGCAGCGACGTGAGGGACTCCATCGATTCCCCCTCAGAAAGTCGTCCACTTGCCGAGTATGTGTTGCTGAAAGGGGCAAAAGAGATGAGGGTTCATGCTGGCCAGCTGTACTTTTAAATGGAAATTTTAATAAAAAAAATCAGGACGCATACTCTAGAGTTCTGTAGTCATTCATTGAAAATTAATGATATAATATGACAGCTAAAGAAAAAAAATTAATCAGTATAATCAATGTTTTATAATTTACTAAAAATAAGTACCTACTAAAGTCCAGGTATAGGTACTATTCGAGTTGAAAATCCAGTGCGGATGGATTATGTAACGATATTAATAAGTACAAGTAGCCTGTACACAATACTACAGTACGATATCAGTACTATTATAAGAATGGATTTAAGCCATCTACTAACTCTGTGTTCAGTGAACTCTAAACAAATATTTACATTTTGTAAACTTTAGCTTATTTGTAAACCTATTGTCATTCAAGTAACATAAAATATTTGCTGTTCAAACATATTTAATTTAATCAAAATAGCTTTGAAAATCATTATGTGTCAGACGTTATAGCTGCAGAACTCTAAAAACAAAAAAAAACTCTACAACTGGCCAATTGGAAAAGGAATGCAAAAGCGTGTGACATAATGAAACAGATGTGTGTGAAACACTTTGTGTTAATTTCACTCGCAGTAACACAAAACTGGAGGCAATCACACAAAATGCACACACATTTAGTGAGCGAAAAAATGATAAAGGTATGATACATGGTGACTGTAGATACTATACAAACATTATTCAGGTTTTATACATTTTGGAATACAGTTAAATTAAACATGAACACAGCACTCACATACAAAGGTTGTTATTTTAATATTTACCTATGCCTCAGCCATGGGGCGTATGGTATTCCATAATCGGATTTCACTTCAGAGTAAGTCTGCGTATCAGATAAGCTGCCATCGCTGATCTTTATACCTCCTCTAGGTGTGATTCTGAAATTAAAATAAATCATTATACTACTATTTCCTTACTACTTCAGAACTTTTCCCTAAACTATTTCAAAACTCTTAATTTAATGTCAAAATATCTTTACAGGATTAATTAATTGAAGTTTTGATGGTACACATCGACCTTGACTGCTGTTTCGGACGGAGTCCTAACTGTCACTGATTAAGATGTTCCCAGGAGTTTAGCTTAAAGTAATATTTACTTTAAACTTAAAAAAAGATAAGACTATTTACACGCCTGTCATGTTGCTGTGCCCAAATATGATATATTTCGATACGCAATAACACTTTATAAGCTTGTTACATTGTATATCGACTTTTGTACTTTTAGTCAAATCGACACAAATACAGAAGTCTTACAGCATGCTTAATTTTAAACACAAAGTTAAATATTTTACAAAGGTTTTTCAGGAGATAAAATACTGTATGAGGTGAATACGCGTATTTACAAAACGGTTGTGTTAAGATAATCCTCTATAACAAGGTACTTTTTTCAAAGCAATAAAAGTTACATCTATTCTGATTTACTTTATATAAAGTATCAGACGCAGTAGGAACCCTGAGGTACACCAGCATTAATCCGTTAGCGACAATAACTTTTATCTGTAATTCAGATAATAAAAATAAACACCCACTTGTACAATACTAGTGAAGACATAAGTTTGTGGATTTTACTTGAAGAGCCCAATAGTAGACCCGATCGAATCCCCTTTAACTTAGACTCTGGCTTGGTGCCAAGGCCTTCCGTTGTTTTCTATAGACTGTGCCCATTGATACGTGAATCAGAATATCAATATATCAGTCTTACGCCCCAACTCAGAGTCACTAACAGTTACTTAAATCGCTCCTTAGTACAGAATTTCTGTGGTGATTTTTAACTAAGGAGCGATTAAAGTAACCGTTAGTGACTCTGAGTTGGGGCATTAGCGAACCCGGTATTAGTGTTGGAATAAAAATAAAAAAAAGCTTTTGCTTTTTATTAATATGTAAGATTGCCAACAATAAACAAACTCATTGTTTAATATTTAAACATATTTATATTACAATAACGATAAATATATTGGGTTGTTGTAAACTCGTCACATTTTTTAAACACCATACCTTGAAAGTAAATTCGTCACAGGTAGGTAATAGTTATTGTAATTTCGCCACAAATTCTTGTTTTACATCATTTATGCTCAAAGTAGTGGTAGCAAGCAAGGTTACTTCATCAACCGGGTACGAGCTCAGATGGACATGGTATAAGCAATTTATTATTTAATGCTTTTAATATCTTACCCCATGCGTCTTCCCATAGATGTCCACAATTTTTAAAGTAAAACAACGTTGAAAATACTACCTTCCTAGTTTAAACTATAAAAAAATCTTATTCTGATTGTAGACCAGGGTAGAAGCCTTTAAAAATAATGAAAAGTGAAAAAAAATTATAATAGAATGAAACCTATTGCAAAAGGAAGAGAATATAACAAAAAATAAAGGAAAAATAATTTACGGGCGATCTGAGGTCGGGAAGTGGGGGGGAGGGGGGGTTTAAGGGTAAAAAACGGTTTATCTCAATTTCCAGCAAAACTATAAGTCCTATGGAAAAAAGTTAAAAGGAAAAGTTATAGGTAATAAAAAGGTCTACAATTTTTGTATTTACACTTTTTTCACATAACCTCAAAATTTATGTGAAAAATTCAAAAAACCAAATTTTTGGTTTTTTATTTTTATCTTTTACAAAAAAAATTTTTTTTTAACGAAATTTTGTGAAAACTTACCTTTCTATGTCTCAAACATACTGTAATTTTTTTGATTTAAAATATTTATTTTTTCACCTTATTTTGACTTAATATCGAAAAATCACCCTAATTTTCAATCGAAAATTCACCTGTCAAAATATCCGCTTTTTTAAAAAAATCTGTGAGCTTTTTATTTGCTAAAATCTCTACTTTCTGATGGTATAAAAAAGATATACACTACTATGGTAAATTTTCTCAGAAAATGCAATGAAACGACAACTATTTTTGCATGTTTCTTGCAATCTTTATGGATTTGTAATTTTTTTGCTTATTAATTTATTAATTTAACATGGATTTTGACGTTTTTCGATTAATTAAAGTGTAAATTTTTATAAATGGCTCAAAATTGTACATAAATATTAAAAATATATATTTAAAAACTCGAACTCGAATAATTTTTGTGAAAATAGTTGTCGTTTCATTGCATTTTCTGAGAAAATTTAACATGGCAGTGTATATTTTTTATATACCATCAGAAAGTAGAGATTTTAGCAAATAAAAAGCTCACAGATTTTTTTTAAAAAGCGGATATTTTGACAGGTGAATTTTCGATTGAAAATTAGGGTGATTTTTCGATAATAAGTCAAAATAAGGTGAAAAAATAAATATTTTAAATCAAAAAAATTACAGTATGTTTGGGACATAGAAAGGTAAGTTTTCACAAAATTTCGTTAAAAAAAAATTTTTTTGTAAAAGATAAAAATAAAAAACCAAAAACTTGGTTTTTTGAATTTTTCACATAAATTTTGAGGTTATGTGAAAAAAGTGTAAATACAAAAATTGTAGACCTTTTTATTACCTATAACTTTGCCATTTAACTTTTTTCCATAGGACTTATAGTTTTGCTGGAAATTGAGATAAACCGTTTTTTACCCTTAAACCCCCCCTTCCCCCCACTTCCCGACCTCAGATCGCCCGTAAATTATTTTTCCTTTATTTTTTGTTATATTCTCTTCCTTTTGCAATAGGTTTCATCCTATTATAATTTTTTTTGTTTTCAAAAATTATCGACCCTGGACTATTGGCTAAATATCCTTGTACAAAATGCAATTTAGTAACTTACAGTAGACTTGATTTACTTAATAATATTTCACTAAATATTTACACTTATAAGGATTTTTAATTATAAAATAATTAAACTGTATCCACCTAATAAAACAATTCTTGGCAAAAAGTTGTCGCCTCAAATCCATGAAGGAACTGTTTTGTTCTTGAACTTTAAAGGAATGAATCAATTAAGACCATCAAAATTGTTTTAATTGATTATGACATTCTCACGCGGCTGGTAACGTCCCATTCATAACTTGGTAGTTATGTATTCTTTATAATTGGTTGTGAGTTCTACATTTGGTATTATACATAATATATACCTAATACTAGCTTTTGCCCGCAGCTTCGCCCCCGGTAGTGGTTTTAAAACGAAATTTTTAATTCATTAATTTAGATTTATTTGCCCGTGGCATTTTTTACAAATCCCGCTGGAACCCTGAATTTTTCCGGAATGAAAAGCCTATGTGTTAATCCAGAGTATAGGCTATCTCCATTCCAAATTTCAGCCAAATCCGTTAAGTTGTTGTGGCGTGATTGAGGAACAAACATCCAAAAATCTTCATAAACTTTCACATTTATAATATTTATTATAGGATTCATAGTTTCTTTCTCATTCTTTTTTCTTTCTTTCTTGGCCGACAACGCATCGATGACGTCTTTGGTGTCGCTGATGTCTTTGGACGACAATAGCCACTTAGCATCAGGTGGATCGTCAGCAGAAAAGGTTTATTTAAGAGTACTTATCGGGCTATCGCACCCTCAGTGGAAAAAGCATAAGTCGTTTTACTTTGAATTTTAGTTATTAATTTGATTGGAAAGAGGGGCTAAAGCTGCGCTCAATTTTTTTTAAATTTTGTCGGTTTTGTGCAAGAAATCGTAATGTAAATTCCTTTGACTACTTACTGATATTTTAACAGTTTTTTTGCTCTCCTGTAAAATTGCAATTTTCATCTTATGCCTTTTTCCACTGAGGGAACGTTATTATCTCTAGCTAGTATTACATAAAACTAGGAAATCGCCCTCACTTCGCTTCGGGAAAAATAGTAAAAAAAAATATAGCCTATGTCACCCGGGGATAGTGTAGCTTCCCAATAGTGAAAGAATTTTTCAAATCGGTTCGGTAGTTTCGGAGCCTATTCAATGCAAACAATCAAATCTTTCCTTTTTATAATATTAGTATAGATAATTTCCGTAAGTACCTGTGATGGTGGAAGAGCGCTGCGAACTCATGCGTGCCTGGCTTGGGCAGTGACTGCGAGCCGAGGAGCCGCTCTCGAACCGATGCGGACAGCTGGGCGGCCGCCGTGCCTCCTAGAGAGAACGACTTGGGTCCGATGCCGTTTTCTAGTGGAAAAAATAGGAAATTTATTTATGTATATTAAAAAATAGAAAAATATTAAAAAATATATACCTAATTGTCTGAGAACTATCGTTATGAACGCATTTAACCGTCTTTTGATAACAATGTGGACTTAGGTTTCAGTGCGTTGTGTTTTTATATGAATATAATCATAATTTAATGACACATAAATATTACAATCTATAGTCATTTAAGCAATTTTATACTAAATCAATTGGTTACTTAATTCCATTCCCAACCCAACAGTCAACACCAGTGTCACCAGTCTTGTTTTTTCCCGCCAAAATTTTCTTCCAATATATGAAGTCAAGGTCAACAAACAAACAGCCGTGTCTAATCACTTAATGAAAATCGATAAAGTTTATGATACCAAATTAAAATAATTCGTAGGAGCATATAAATTGAAATCATGCATTCAGCATTGCATGAAATATGATGTTTTATGCGCAAACCCATTATTTAACAGAATTTTATATGGATCGATCAATGCAAAATGGTAATAATGGTAAATAATGGTAATGTTTGTAAAATGATTTTAGAGCATTGAAGTATTATTACTAGCGTATAGAACCGACACCGCGAACACAATAATATGTCCCAATCAATTGGCGCCAATGGGCTTCAATCTTCAATGGATTCGTTCAATTTTAAAAGGAGAACGGGGGCTCGATTTTGAAAATGGAACCTCCCGGCGGGATCACAAATTTTGTTCGAGATGTCTGTTCTATGACATTATACTTTAAGAGACGAATTTTAAAACCTTGGTGACAAAACTATGATCAATGAATTGAGCAACTTACTATGTATTTGTAAATCTTGTGTGCAGGTCTGAGTACCTCCCGATACCTTGACCTTCGTTCGAGGAACTGCGGAGACTTGAGCTGTTCTTCCACCTAAAATGGATGGGATATGTGGATACATAAAAAGATTGTTATCTACAAATGACGGTTATGTTATGTGTTCCATGATAATGTTAGATATTGAATGTGTGACGATTTGACGAATAAAACAGTTTTAATATCGCCTGTTACAAGCTAGTATGAGTTATGAAATAATTGCATGCATAATACTGTAAATACTCGTAATACTTGGCAGTCTCTTCAAAATAATCAAAATGTAATAAATGATAGCAAAGAAGATTATTATGTATGTCGTAGATTTGGGTTTTTTGCTTAGTCAGTTTAGTCATATCAAACCGAACATGAAATTTTATCTCAACTACTTTAATACGTAATTTAAAATCGCAGTAATATTATTAACTCTAACACCGTGTCCTACGTGGGCGACTCAACGCGAACGCGATCCGGTGCGAATTCAGTGCGATGCGATGCGATGCAGCGGCTCTGTCCTACGTGCGCGCGAATCGTCCCTTCACCGCCACTGACACCCGCCGCGTCGCCGCTGAAGTTCGCGCGAAAATATCAAACCAACTGATCGCGTTCGCGTCAAATCGCGCCGCGCCGCAACGCACTCTGCGTGCGTTTTGTAAGGCCGGCTCCACACGTTGGTGCCAACGTTTCCTCCTATGCTACTCGTCCAACGTGTGGATCTAGAAAATAGCATTGGCGCCAACGTTGGGGCGAGCGTTGGTAGTTGGCCGGTGCGTGTCGGTTTTATCAAAGGAATCTGCCTCCAACTTTCGCGATCCGTCCACATATTGGCGATTGGCTCAGTCCTGTAGCAACACGCATCGAGTGCACATGTTGTAATATGTAACGCGTCAAGGAAGGGTCATAAAAATAAAAATTTATCAGCTGATGCATGGCGTACCATTCAACAGGCTACGGCCCGTAATACCTATGATCTACTCAATTGAAGACTTAAAAAAACTTTGACGCGGCTTTTTTTTAGTAATAAATATGAAGTATAAATTATGAGAAATTATACTGTAAAAGCACTCAGAGCAATTTCAATATCTGTATCGGACGTCTTCACATTGGCTCTGACGGTATAGAACTGGTATAATAGCCAACGTGTGTACACCTCACCAAATTAACGGACCAACGTTGGTACTAACGTTGGGACCAGCGTGTGGAGCCGGGGTAACGTAGGACACTTCAACACATTTCAACTGTTTGTTGTTTTCGCATCGCGCCGCGTCGCTTTGCGTTCGCGTTGAGTCGCCCACGTAGGACACCGCGTAAGACTTAAATATGTCAAGCGTAGGTTTTACAAACTATAAACTGAAATTTTTGCCTATTTATATTTCATGTGGTGTTCAATATTGATTAAGTAATTATGACATACCTAAATCTATTATTATTATATACTCAAATAGATCATAGAGCAAGACCAAACCAAGTAACCAAGTTCTATATAAACATTAAATCATTATCATAATAACCACAGTTTAATAACGTACCATGAGCATGCTGTGGGGGTCCATTCGCTGGCGGCGGCGGGGGCTGGACCCCATTCTGTCTCTTGACGTAGCCGAAGCTCTGGGGGACCTTCGCCTTGCCCGAGGAGCAGCTACCATTGCCCCCACTCGACACACTCGACGGACGCGACGATGGGCCACTTGGTGACTGCAGCTGGAAACAATAAAAATATACTTTTTTACCCAACTGCAAGGAAGGGTTATGTTTTTCGCGCGTAAGTTGTAATGTATGTTTATTTTATTTATTTACTAGCTGAACGGGCGAACTTCGTATCACCTAAAAATCATATTAAAAAATAGGGGTTGGTGTTAGAAGGTTCAAAATTAAGGGTTGCATGTATTTTTTAATGCCACATTATAAAAAAATAAAAACAAAAAATTTCATCAAAAAATAAAAAATAAAATTAAGGGTGAACAACCCTTATCACTTAGGGGTATGGAAAATAGATAGTAGCCGATTCTCAGACCTACTGAATACGCATATAAAATTTGGTAAAAATCGGTAAAGCCGTTTCGGAGGAGTACAGTGTACACTGTTAGTTACATTGTGACATGGAAATTTTATATATTAGATTTAATTTTTGCAACACCTTAAGCTAGGGTATACAAGGGCAAAAACTTAATGCCTAATGGCATTCTCTACCAGTCCGCCCTGGGTGCTGGTGAAAATCCTGTTTTTATGTATGCATGTAATATTCTTTATTACCTCGTATCTTCCAAACCGCTGAACGGATTTATACAGATATAATTAAGATATCGTTACATTCGTCTTGATAACCCAAGTGTTCTTAGATAAGTGATAATTGACACAGAGGATCCGCTAGTGCGGTGACATAATGAGCGATACACGGTATATATGCATGGTATCTACTCGTACAATATACAATACAGGAGTATATTATAACGTTCAGAAAGATAAATCCAATGTTTTCTATAATAAATTTATATCACAACTTACCTGCGATCCGCTTCTTGAAGAATGTTGACTAGATGGGTTAGGTGGCGCATACTAAAAATAACAAAACAATAGATATTACAAACAAAAATAAGGTTATTTTATTAACATAAAACTGGTAAGAAGTGGAACTAATAAAAATAAATAGTACTTGTTTAGCCTTGCTGTATTAGAAGATTAGCCTAATATATTATAAGTAATTTCTAATTCTAGGTATCTCAAACTGCTTACACCCACATTTGAATTTAGGAACCTACTAAACATAATTACTTTCTCTCAATTAAGTTCGTATTTTCTTTGAGACCATTGTTGTAGGCTATAAATAATAAGTAGGTACACAATCCCGCCTCTACATTCATCAAAAATGTCATGGTATTCATTACTTTGATTGACACTAGTGATTCCTCTCTTCGAAGTTGTAAGCATTTACCTATAAGCCTTTGATAAATTATTGATGATATTGCAGGAAAAGAAAATATAGTGTCTCATACCTGTGGATGAGGTGCAATCCCTAGCTGTTGTGCAGCAGTGAGTTTCTCCCGCTTGTGGTGCTGCGGGGAATGATGGCCAGTGCGTCTTTCTCCTTTACGTCCGTGTGATGGACTTGGCGGCGCAGGGGCGGGCTGATTCTGCAATACAAAGTATATGGATTTCATAATCGATAAGTATACAGAAGGTACTACGAGTATACCGGGAGGAAAAAGAACTTAATTACTTTATTAGATTAATGTAAGGTATGGTTTGGCTTTCGTTATTCTTTAATGACGAAATACGAAAAAGGTATTCACACACCCAAAAAAAAAAACAAATATTACTAGCCAAACTGATCCCAGAAAAGAGGATTCGACAAGTATCATTCCTTTTTTTTAACCGACTTCAAAAAAAGGAGGAGGGTCTCAATTCGACTGTTTTTTATGTTTGTTACCTCAGAACTTTGGACTGGGTGAACCGATTTGGATGATTTTTATTTTAATCGAAAGCTGGTGCTTGTCGTGTAGTCCCCCATAAATTTGAGCGAGATCTGACAATGGTATCCATGTCAAAAGTACAATGTACTTCATTTGAAGTCGGTTATTTTTTTATTAAAATGTTAGATTATGAGTTACTCCAACTTTAATGTATTAATGAGCATGTTGAATTCGATAAAATCAAAGGAAATTGCTACAAATATTATATATAACGTAAGTGCGTGTGTTGTGCAACGTTCGCAACAAAGGCTGCTGCCAAGTCAAATACTTTACAATACAGCGTGTAATTACCGCGATATTGCACAGCAAAGGCTTTGTACAGTAGAACCACCTATGTTCGCGATATTAAATGTCTGAGGCGGTTTTGAATGTGCGAGCACTGGGAAAACTGGGCCAGTCACAATAGGTTACCCAGTCAAAACGATTGCAGAGATCAGTGGTGTTTTTGGTGATAGTTATAACTAATCAATACATTCAATCAATACAAGATCACGGCTGACTTTTGATCCCTGCGCCATGACTTACTTATGCGGTAAGTAAGTAATAAGTACACGATTCTCAGAAGATATTGACTCTACCTGTTTAAATGTTGTTAAAAATCATTGAAGTATATTGACATAGAACAGACATCTCGAACAAAATGTGTGTCCCGAAACCGCGATGACGCGTTCTTTTTTCAAACTCTAGAAGGTGATTTACATAGAGTAACTTTGTATAAGACACTTGCCGAACCACGACAAACAGTCAACGATTCTAAATCTTTAGCTCTTCCAAATGTTTGATTTAATGTTTAATTGAATTCACTGAGTAATATAATACACATAATTTATTATTTACCAAAGAGTAGGTACTATAGTCATTCTTATCGGGCTTATTTATTTGTCCATTAACACGCTTACTTGCCAAGTGTGTAAGCCCGACTCATGATTTTTTCAATTCAGTTCAATTGACTGAACTGAACTGACTGAACTGACTTGAATTGATTCAAGTCAATTTATTTGCATTTCATTCAAAAATGGCGGGAACATTCCACAATAATTGAAATAAATTCGTTTTAGTTGATTTAAGTTAATATTTTGTTTTCTTACTGATGATAAGTAATACCATTTTCTTTTTTGTATTTTTTTACGTGCGATTGTGACAGGTTCTCATCACGCAAGACGGCATTTTTTCAGTTTGTTACTAAACAATTTTGGCATGCGGCCGCAATGAACGCAGGTGAGTGACAAGCAAGTGAGTGAATGAAGTGAGCCACCCTGGCCACAATGAATGCACCCGACTCAATGTTCGGGGTGTCTGTTCTATACGAAGTAATAGTACTTCAATGTTAAAAATCAAATAATTTTCATTTAATCTTCTCATCAACAATTTCAAAATCGCGTAATTGCCCAAGGAATTTATTCAATTCTGTAAATTATCATCTTATCGCCCAAGAATGGAACCCGGGATCTATCGATTGCTATGTTAACACTACCAATGAACTACTGGATCATTTATAATGCACTTTAAGTAGGTATTCTCACCCAACAATAATGCCAATTTTAATAGTGTAATATAAAACAAATTGTCAATAGCAGGTTTTCTTTAGATTCAAAAAGTTCAGTTAAGAACCGTTCAAAGTGACGCAAGTTAGGGGAGTCCTACGCCCAGCAGTGGTCCTGCAAAAGCTGATGGATGGATGGATATAAAAATAGTATTAATTGACGACCCGTGTGGCACAATGGTTACCATGCCGGATCGCCGCGCCAAGGGTTCTGGTTTAAATTCCCAAAGAGGCGGAAATTTGAATGATGAATTACAATTTCTGGGTGTGTGTTCTTGTATATGTGTTATCCATGGCACAGGGAATCGTAGCGTGAAGCTATGAGTGTGTGTGTAGCGTTATATATTTAATTACCAGAGGCGGAGCCCCGACTCCAGGCGAGTCGGTATACTTCTTCCAGGTGGTGTCCTGTCGCGGCGCTGGCGGCTGCCGCTCCGTTTGCTGCCCGCAGTCCGTCTTGTTGCGTGTACGACCGACTACTCTGTAAACTACTCCACTCCCTCCTTCCATTGCTCTGTTGCGCGCGCCACCGCGTCTGTGAGGAGAGAAAAATATATTGTGAATTTACTTTGTTACTTTTAACTTTTTAGTTTTGGTAGGTTTAACAAGTCAAAGACCATTAAATTCCCTCTCCCTCTCCCCTTCATCCTCCGAACCCCTCTCCCTGTCCGGAACAATTCCATCATACATGATTTTTGCATAGGTAACTGAAACCGTTTCTCAAAAGCTCTCAAAGGAATATCTTTTTCCGTTTTCCATTGATGCTTCGCTCCTTTTGGTCGCAGCGTGGTGTTATAATGCCTAAACCCTTCCTCGATAAATGAACTATCCAACACAAAAATATTTTTTCAAATCAAACCAGTAGTTCCTGAGATTAGTGCGTTCAACCAAACAAACAAACTCTTCAGCTTTATAATATTAGTATAGATAGATAGTATAGATTAAACCCTTTTCCATTCTACTAACGCTCGGCCGAAGCAACCAGTGATTAATAAGATATGGGCAATCGATCCATTGATCGGCTCTATTAATACGGCGTATTACAATACGTTCTAGTTACAACTAGAACGTGAATAAATCAGCACATATCTGTACGTAAAGCACAAGATTAGCTACTACGTCATAAATAGAACACTATAGGATCCAATTAGGACTTAGGTACCGATTCAGAAATTTAAATCGATCAGATGAATGTAAATTGTAGGGATAGAGCCAACCGTAGGATTGAAAGTTACAATATATAAACTCGACTCCTATTTTGTTGTTTAAAATGTTGATTGCACACACCAAAACAGAAATTTATAAAATTTACACTATTAATCGATAATCACAATACAACGGGCAGCCTTGTCGCTTACCTAAATCTATACATTGCTTTTATTTTAAGTAAATGAAACCCTTCTGCGGTCAAAACTCGAGTTTAACTGTACGCGGCACGTGTCAAATTCAACTCGAATTGAGGCTGATAATCAACTGATAATGAATTTAACTGTGCCAAACTTCACACTTCTCCGTCCACGTAATTGGGATTGATTACGACAAAAGGATAATATTATAGGTTTTTGAATGTTTCCCTTAATACTTTTAAACATCAATTTACATTAATTTTTAGTAAGTGTCAACATTCCTATTTAATTGTCGTAAAGGATTTCAGTTCACGTATTAATATTAAAACTATAACTGATCAGCATTAAAGAATGTGAAATACTTATTTGAATTATCAAACTATTTCTGGTGTATTTATCAGTTCAATAAAGTTCATAATAATTACGAAATTATTTTATGGCATACTTTTTTTGTGTATATTTTGTAGATATCAAAATAGGTCGTAAAATATATTTCATACCACAAGGTAATCACGGTAGCTAAGCGTGACTTAAACTTACTTTTATTTCAGTTGGATCACAGTTTAAGAATCTCGTTTAAATAATATTTCTGGTATAGATGCTGGCTTTCCCGAAACGAATGACGGCGGATTTAAGTAGAGCAATAACTTAGTACGAAAATATTATTGTATTTGACCTTGAATCAAGCAGTAACATCGAATGGGTACGTGTCCGAGATTCATTATAATAATTTACAAAGAGTAATTTAACTCCTCTCTCAGAGTTGTCAATTTAGCCCTTTCGGGACTAGATCTAGCCCTTTTTACGATTTTTCAGCCCTTCAAATAAAAAAGGATAAATTCAGGTTTTCCACGAACCTTTTCATGCAATCGATCGAAAAAACCAATTTAGGTAGTGAAAGATATCGAAATAATGACCATTATCATACTTGTAGAGCGTCTTAAGACCTTTTTTTTACGCTCACCTCTATTAATTAAACAATAGCCCCTATTTCTAATGTATTGGACGAATCTAGCCCTTTTTAAAACTCTGTTTAACCCGAGAACTTCATACCGAGTTGGCAACTTTGCTCTCTATAAATCATCAAACAGAAAATAAGCAATCGGTGCTTGATAGGTATATCATATAAATAGATGACCACTTACTGCAAGCTTGTACGATAGGATAATCGTGCACAATTTTGCCACCACCAGTACCAACGCTATCATGAAAATATTTCCTCATTCAACCATCAAACATGGAACTTTATCAGCTTTATTACAAATTCCTACTATAAAATGAGCAAATGTTGCTGAATTATTTCTTTCTATTTACCTACGAGTATAAGTCAGTTTATTGAGTTATAAAGAATTTAAAATAATTGTTCACCTTCTTTTCTGTTCTAAAATTCGTAGGAAAAACATATATAACTCTTTTTTATTATTATTAAATTAACTAACCCACTAAGTACACGAGTCTCTCCGGAAAAAACTACTAGAGTTTATATTTTTGTACAGTCGGTACATACGTTCATTAAAATAAGTCTAAGTTACTTATATCCACTTACAAGCTTACATGTCACATAAACAAAATAAATTATTGCCCTATTATGTTCGATTCGAAAGTTTTGAATTTCGCTCGCAGTCACGCATTCAAACCACTTGACAAATAAATGCAGTGTTTAGAATTCCTGCATGCTCTTTTAGTGTAGTTTATAGTTAAGTTTAATATTTAAAACTAGTTGACCCGATGGACGTTGTCTTCTTTTGTTTTATTCTTCTTCAGTATGTACATAATTAACTATTATGATCATAAATAACATCGAACCTATGACAACAATCCAAAAGCGCCAGTCACCTCATCTTAACACTATTTTATTAAAAGTCAATATATCAAGTCATTATTTGAAAAAAACAGCAGAATAATCGGCGTCGAAATTTCAAAATGGGTCATTTGACCCCTGTCCGTCTTTCTAGTGTTAAATGAGTCATTTTTTTAGTTTTACGTACGAAAATACAACAAAACGACGAAACCCTAATAGTCGTGCGTCTGTTCGTCTTTTCCTCTGCCGCAGCCAATTTACTGCGAAACTACTGAGGCTAGAATTTAAAAAGAAATAATAATACTTTACTTAAATATTACAGGTAAACTCATATGAAATGTATGGTCTTAAAAGAAAAGGTAATTTATCCCTCGATCGTAGATGATCAACGTGCGGAAACAACTCCACTCGAGTTTAACTCAAACTTTTGCGGTTTGCTCGTTAGTTTGTTAGCATGTATCTAAAATATTCTATGAGTCGAATCTGTCAAACTTAATTAGACTTATTTCATGTTATCCTAAGCAGATATACTCGTAATTTCAGATAATATTTTAGTTCTGGTTGCAATGCTCTTTTTTGTAATAAGCATGACGTCATACTAGACTCAGGCTTGGCTTCAGAAAAAGTAACTTTTTTACGATCAACAGCTCAGTCACTAATCTTTGCTTGCATTCATTTAAAAGGGAGAGAATTACATGACCTTGTTAATATTGTCCAGCGTAGATTTTGCAACTCTCAATATTAGTCCAATAGTCCGGTCACGACTCCAGACGACTAGTGTTGTAGAATAAAAGCACTGGGATATTTTCACTCATTTATTCTTTTGTGCTTAAATCGCCATTTCACAAAGGTGTCTCATTCAAGAGGAGAAGAAATGGCGAAAGAAACTCCTCTACACATCTTTTAAAATAAGGTATTTTACAATTAATTCTTGCTTAAACTATTTTTGACTTAAACTATTTCTACAATTTAGAATGATTACAAAACACCCGTATTACTCGTTTCCCAGTCTAAGATCGAATGCTCTCCTGGGCCGCAGGGCCGCACTCCAGACCGACCAACATCAATCCCTTGTTCATTGTTCTTTCTCACAGTAATATTTCACCCGAAACCCGAAACCAGCCAACTAAGGTGTGTTGACTGATGCCGGCGCCATGGAGTTCGGCGAATTACAAAAATAATGGCGTCTTTGTTCCTAGTATTAATCAAATAGTTTATTATTAATTCTAAACCCTAACAATCGACCATCCTGACAACGTATGCGTCCCCGCATACGACACCAGGTGGTAACCCTAACAATCGGCATGTTGGTCGGTAATACCTATTCATACAAGTATGTAACAACTACTTCAATACTACAACTTGTCAAAACAATTACTCTTACAGCAAGATTTCAAAATCATTAATTGAGTCTTTTTTTTACATTATGATACATATTGCTTTTATGTCTATATTCCAATACATTGTTTTTATATCGTAACCAAACAAAAACAAAACATTATTATGTTCGAAATAGGTAGTCAAGCTAAATAAAGAATTTTGCAAATTGTTTATAATTCAGGTACAGTAAATAATTGAAAACCAATAGACAATTAGACAACTAGACAGTTAACAATATTTCGTAAGGTAGGTACTCAAATATAAATCTTTTATCACCACTGACCGACAGGCGGTGTGGAGCTTCCTAAGCAAACCTTCGCCACTAACCGACACAAACGGTGTGGAGCTTCTATGAAAAGTCTCTTCATCGAATTAGTACTTATATACATTTACTTCTTATCAATATGAATATAAAACTTAAATATTTGTGCCTATTGAAATTCTTTTTAACATAAAACATAAAATCAATGTAAATGTCAACATCAATAACAATATCCTTCATCTTTTACTAATGATACTGAGGTATTAACTGTTGCATTATACTCGCCACGAACTAAGAAGCCATATTTGTCGTTTGTCATCGCAGTGACACTAGAGATGAACAAAAAAAATCGGTTCACGAAAGAACCAATTTTTGCAACAAATCGATTCAAAAATGTAAGACTTTCTAATCGATTCAATAATTAAATTGTAAATTCTAAAAACCGAAACATTTAGATATTCACAAGTAACTGGAATGATACTGCCTCCATTGATCTAATTACTTACTTAGCATACCTATACGCTCAATAATTATGTATTTACGAATATAATAAAATATTTTTTCTAAAATCTCACTGCTAATTCGTCCGCGCCTCATCCAGCGTATAAAATTTGGGTTTCGGTTGAATAATGAATATTTTAACCCTATTCTAATTATTTCAAATACCTGCAATTAGATATTATCGTAATAAACACTTTTGGTCATGTTCATAAAGAAGAGAAGAAATTAATTTGTTTAATTGTTAAACACAAAGAAAGAAATAAAATGAATTCATTTTTATTTTAAGTTTCGATTATAGTAATGTATCGATTATGATTGATTTTATAAGTGATTTCAAGCCGACACATCACTTAACGTCAGTGTAGATTTTGGCATCTTCATATAACATTGATTCGACGCCTCATTGTTTTATTCAATTTTGCATAAATTATGATGTGATGGGATTTTAAACAAATTTTGGCAAAATCTTTTGTTCGTAAGTATACAACTGTTCATGTCAATTAAATGATTATTCCATTTTGCTCAAAGACGTCCGTACAAGGTTGGTTCATATTAATAAATGGCAGCTATCATTAATGGCTTCTTAGATAATTTTGAGTATAGTTGTTGTATGATATTAGTTTAGCATTCCAGCTGTTATAAGTACATTAAAGTTCGAACGATCGAGTCGACATTCAATCAGCAAATCACTAACTTTAACAGAGCACACTACTGGCCGATGGTATGCAGTAGGGCTACGTTGCTGGGCTTTGATGTATCAGCATGGACCATAAGCACCAAGTTCAATCATCAATACACCACCTCAACGAGTTGACACCACTGGCCACCATAAGACGATCGATTACTTATGGCATACGGTACTGTGTCATCCGCACTAGCACCCGACGTATCAAGAAAAGCACCGATTGATTCGGTACAATGCGTGACCGACGAGATACTATTGCGAAACTTCGATTAATAATTTCCTTCACTGTCCAACATAAGACGATCGATTACTTATGTCGGAGCATTATCCACACTATCTGAACTGGCGCATCGATATATCGATTCGATGTACAATACTTGCTGATGGAAAAGAATGAAACATTAAGATTATACTAATACCATACAAATAAAAACTGAGTGACTACTGTTAAATATACTGAAGTAGGTTCTACTGTTGAATAAATTGTGTTCAATCATGTGTTTTCATCGATCTCATTAATTTAACAATAAATTATATAAGTTACATTAAATAAAATCGAAACTGTTTAATGAACATAAGAAGCAAACCAGTAACAATAATTTACCTCTAGATCTCATAGAATAATTATTATAGTATGTGAATTTTTCACATAAGTTCTCAAAGAATTAATCGCTATCACAGAAAACATGTTCATCAATCATCATTCTATTCTTACTATATGATATAAATGTGAAGGTTTGTACGGACTTTTGATAATCTTTCATACAGAACTTACAGAACGGATGTACTTTTTATCCTGGAAAATGCAGGCAAAGCCGCGTGCACAGCGCTAGTGTACTTCTAAAGCAATTACATACGTCGTACGCATCCATGGTCTCATTCGATCAAAACAAAACTGACTCGTAATCTGAAAATTAATCAGAAATATCTCTATAGTTACATGTTAACAGTGCATGACACACAGGTATACAATGTGGTTACATCATGTTTATCTCAATTGACAAATAAGTATCTAGTTAAGTCGGTACACTTTCAAACTTTTCAAAGCGATTCTCTGAACACGATTTAATTGCTTTAACTATACAAAGTTGTCAACCTTTTGCTTTGCCCATCGCTGGCTTAACTAATCAACATTATTTTAATTTATTTAATATCTCATTAAAAATGTTTGTTAATTATAAATCTGCTAGTCCCTCCACACAAAGACGAGGGATTTCTCTAAGATTAAAATTTTACTATTGCCCTGCTGTTAAAGTAGGCCTTAATTTAATATAAGCTTAACTCTTACTTGTGACTAACTCTAACTTGTAACTGTTATTTATTGTGTTGTTTAAAATGTTGATTGCACACACCAAAACAGAAATTTATAAAATTTACACTATTAATCGATAATCACAATACAACGGGCAGCCTTGTCGCTTACCTAAATCTATACATTGCTTTTATTTTAAGTAAATGAAAACCCTTCTGCGGTCAAAACTCGAGTTTAACTGTACGCGGTACGTGTCAAATTCAACTCGAATTGAGGCTGATAATCAACTGATAATGAATTTAACTGTGCCAAACTTCACACTTCTCCGTCCACGTAATTGGGATTGATTACGACAAAAGGATAATATTATAGGCTTTGAATGTTTCCCTTAATACTTTTAAACATCAAATTAAATTAATTTTTAGTAAGTGTCAACATTCCTATTTAATTGTCGTAAAGGATTTCCATTCACGTATTAATATTAAAACTATAACTGATCAGCATTAAAGAATGTGAAATACTTATTTGAATTATCAAACTATTTCTGGTGTATTTATCAGTTCAATAAAGTTCATAATAATTACGAAATTATTTTATGGTATACTTTTTTTGTGTATATTTTGTAGATATCAAAATAGGTCGTAAAATATATTTCATACCACTAGGTAATCACGGTAGCTAAGAGTGACTTAAACTTACTTTTATTTCAGTTGGATCACAGTTTAAGAATCTCGTTTAAATATTATTTTCTGGTATAGATGCTGGCTTTCCCGAAACGAATGACGGCGGATTTAAGTAGAGCAATAACTTAGTACGAAAATATTATTGTATTTGACCTTGAATCAAGCAGTAACATCGAATGGGTACGTGTCCGAGATTCATTATAATAATTTACAAAGAGTAATTTAACTCCTCTCTCAGAGTTGTCAATTTAGCCCTTTCGGGACTAGATCTAGCCCTTTTTACGATTTTTCAGCCCTTCAAATAAAAAAGGATAAATTCAGGTTTTCCACGAACCTTTTCATGCAATCGATCGAAAAAACCAATTTAGGTAGTGAAAGATATCGAAATAATGACCATTATCATACTTGTAGAGCGTCTTAAGACCTTTTTTTTTTTACGCTCACCTGTATTAATTAAACAATAGCCCCTATTTCCAATGTATTGGACAAAA
>OZ010685.1:8038943-8376318 GCA_963932265.1 Thymelicus lineola
CTTGTCAATAAAATTGAGTATTCTCAGAAGTATGTAGTGCACTAGTCAAAAAATAAGTAGAATAAGGTTTTGTTCTGTAAATTTTGTTAAGATAATGTTTTTGTTAGCACTTTAACACTAGTTTTCATATATTTTACTGACAATAACAAGGAATTAGATTATTATGATGTATTTTAAATGATGTGGAATAATAATTATTGCAAGTCTTTATTGTACCTAAGTACACAAAAGGTGTTCTCGTTTATGTTCTGGTATTTTACATTCTATTAAGATTTACTGAGTCGGCTGATACCTTTTCAATTTAATTTCTATATTTGAAAGTTAGTTTTTATTGAAATATAATTTCATAAAAGGGATGAAGTTTTTGTTATAATAATGCAAATTTGAGATAAAATGTCAAGTTTGTTCCTTTAAATTGTTAACGAATACATCTGTGATCTTAAATGTTTAGATTGTTTTATGATTACTAATTACAAATTAATTTAACTCTTAGAACTCATGTAGAGTTCTCCTACTCTAATGTGTACCTGAAGGGTTACAATAGATTAAATAGGTTGTTTTGTTTATCCATGGTACTCGATATAAGATGCATCGTAATTATTAATTAATTATAACACTAATGGTACATAAAGTATCGTTGGAAATATTTAATCTTGTTTAAAATGAAATCACAGTCCTAGTAATGTTTAGGGGTGCCTACACATTGAGTGTGTCTTGATACTCACTTGGTACTCACAGTTTTTCAATCATTAGACGGATATTTTTCGCACCTGTTTCAGAGTAAAATTTTTACTATGTAATTGAATATTTACCTAAACATGGAATATTTTTCGGCTAAAGCCACAGCTAAGTACCTCACCGGTTTTTGATCTTTTAAATAGAATGTAAGTATCTTGTTGATATTAAAGACTCATATTTTTTACTTTGTTCAAATTTCAGCTGCTTTTTGTCGATATATTTTCCTTTAAAAAATGTCGACGCACCTTTAACACCACGCGCCCTCCTTTTATGCCCCTATTGGTTTTCCTTGGGAATCATCTGCATCTAACCCTGACAAAAAGTGTGTTCTGGACCCTTTTCGAAAACTTCCCCTGGACACCTCGGATCAACTAGGAAAAATCCGGGCAAAGCCAAATGGATGGCAGTCTTACCCCTATTTAGTACTTCATGGGCAAATAACAATTACGCGTCGATTCGCGGTGTAAATGCCCATGGAACAGCCTGAAAAAATAGGATATCTATAATGAAAAATATTACAGACACCTACGAGCCTACTTAGTTGGTAGTTCAAAAAGATGGCTCAAAATTATAGATTAAATTAATGGATGTTTTTAACCTATTTATTATCTACCTTTAAATGATTAAAATTTCCTGTTAAAATAATACATACCTATAAGAGAAAATTTAGTCACACCTATTTTCATATTTTTATTTATTTATTTATTTAACACTTTATTGTTTGTACACCATAAAATAATATACATAAGAGCACAAGAAAAAAAGAATACAAAACAATGGGCGACCTTATCGCTTTGAAGCGATTTCTTCCAGGCAACCAGGCAGTAGCAAGAAAACAGCAAGAATATAAATTTAATTTAATTTTTGGTTCCATTTTCTTCGCTTTTATCCTTACGTTATGAGTATGGAGGGTAGTCCCTCCATAGCCAAGAGGAATTTCGTTATTCAACTATTGTCTATGTCTAAAAGACATCACATTTTTATGATTAATGACATTTGATGCCTAAATGCTAATAAGAACTTGCCTGAAACCCCCCGCATCAAAATACATTGTTAATTCCCAAGGCCGTGCAATGTCAGAATAGACACCTGACGCGGTTGGCTACCGGAAATTGCTGTAATTCCATCGATGTAGCCCCGGAAATTTAAATGCCGAAATGGACACTATTCTTAGACCAATAAAAAAGGTAGATAACTCACTACTCTCGAACACGAGGCGTATTTGAGTGTGGTAGAAAAATACCAAGCCGGTTTACGCAATTCATGTATTTACAAGCAACCACGCCCACTCATACGTTAAAATCAAGCCGATTTCTGCCAATACCTCCCGAACTGTCGTGATATAACTTACACGAAATAATCTAACATTTTAACAAAAAATAACCTACTTCAAATGAAGTACATTGTACTTTTGACATGGATACCATTATCAGATCTCGCTCAAATTTATGTGGGACTACACGACAAGCACCAGCTTTCAATTAAAAAAAGAATCATCCAAATCGGTTCACCCAGTCCAAAGTTCTGAGGTAACAAACATAAAAAAATACAGTCGAATTGAGAACCTCCTCCTTTTTTTGAAGTCTGTTAAAAATGCCATCCTGTGTAGTGAAGTCATGCAAAAACATTACACACACGTCATGATCACTTACGCACACATGGTTACGTTAAAAACTTACCACACTTTTTTGTTCGGAGTGCCTATGAGTATAAATACCTATCATAATTTTCAAATCATAATTTTCTACTTGCGTTATTATTTTAATGTACCTACTTAGTTATACGGAAGTTTTAATTGTATTGTAATATGATATTAAGGAATCCTAGTTATCTTGAGATGTTCAAAAGGCTGTTCCTACTACCCTGCATTTTGTTTGCATGTGATTTTCCGCAATTCTTAAATGTATTCTAAGCTAATTATACCATAAGTATCTATTTAAAAAACTTGGGTATTTGATTTTTGCAATGCACCAAAAGACTTGCATTTAAAAATTCTATTCATCAAATACTTTCTAATACATATACAAACCAAATACATAAAGCATGCCATATAAATCATAAGATTTTTGTAATCGATTGTATTGTTAACACTTTTTAAATTATAAGTATCTACATATCTAAGCACATTTGTGAATTTTTATTTGTTCTTCCATAAACTTGTATATAAATACGTAGTCGTAGGTACCTAACTATAGTTTTGTACGTAGCCGACAGGTGACACATAGTGGCCATAAGTGGTTACATCCGCCCATGGATAACTAGTAACAAGGAAGTGGGAATCATTAATGTTATAAAGTGTAGGTGATAAATTGATATTGACAAGTATTTTAACTGCCCCCTTGGATTCTGTACATGTGTGTCCACCACTCAGGGTTGCCAGATGGTCGGGATTCGTCTGGCTTGTTCCGACATTTCATAAGATGTCCAGAGCCCCGACAAAATCAACACACTACGGCTCAGTTAGTCTTTTTGGGGGACTTTAACACTACTTATCAGGACTGGTTCCTATGCCAGAGGATCGACCAAGTTTGAAGGAAAATGTGGAATTTTAACACATCGCTAGCTCTCCCAGCTGGTGAAGTAAACGAGTAGGGTGCCTGATGTCGATGGCCATACAGCCAATAGGGATGTTGACTAATTTTAGGATTCAATTTTATTTTATAGATAGAACCTCAATATTCACGAAAAAAATATTATAAAAATAATAATCTTCAGTTTAAAAACAAAAATTGATAATTAAAAATCAGTTTCAAATTTCCCACCAAAAACGTCACGTGACGTCATTAAACGATATTCAATACTATCTGTCTACTAAGTTTCTTGAATTTCCATATAAAATTGTTCCAATGAGTGCCAATGACGTCATATTCTCAAAATGGCGTTCGAGGTCACGTGACAGTGAGTACAATTTTTAACATTTTAAATTAATGATATTTAATTTATTGTGATTGATTTCAATAAAAGAATCATACTTTAGGCCTCTAAATGTTACCACAAATATTTTAGACATAAATTTATATTAATTTATAATTAGTGTCAACATCCCTATTGCCTGAAACTTCTGCTGACAACCGATCCAAACTGGCACACAGTTGAGGTTTCTTCAGATGCTATAACTGACGTGGTACGTCAAGCAATGAAATACTTTATCCCTTTCTCTAACGTCCCTGTAGTGTATAGCGAATTAGTAGCAATACAGATTACTAATTACTAACGGTCATAATCGAGATATCTCGAGACATCTTCATAATCGAATGATTCCATTAGTATATCTCATAATCGCCCACCACTACTTGCCGAGCACTTTTCTGTCCGGACGCCGACCGAGTAGGACGTGTAGTGAAAGCGATTAGTTTATTATTGGCACCAATCGAACCACTACAAGTGGCGACCCTGCCAGGATCTAAAATCTCTAAGATCTAATTTACGTATGTGCCAATAAACAAATCACAAAATGAAACTTAGAGGTAAATCACTAAACATGACCGATTTTATTACTACGTTTTATTGCGAATATTGTGTTGCTGTCATTATTTAACTTTAATGTAAACTTTTATTTGCTAAATTTATAATAATGAAATGAAGATGATCTAGTAAGCTAACTAGCTATGAATAGTGGCTGCTACGGTAGCATTTATTTCGATATAAAACCGGTCTCGTATTATTGATTGGTACCTAAAAAAAATCTAGAAACGTCTAGTCACGTAATTATATTAATAATACCTCATTTTATTGTCAGCATAAAAGTAAAATATATAAGTGTCGTGAGAAACAACGATTTTGAATAACTGTATCGGTTAGATTATAAATTTTATTTAATCGTATGCCGCTTATATCAATTGGAATGCAACTTGTATTGTTCTCACTGGCCGGCAAAGATGCGCAGGCGCCTATTAGACTCGCAAATAATCTAACTTGGTTAGTATTCGCGCCCGTAAGGCGAAATCTTAAATCCACCCTCAACTACATTTAATAACGCGGTAATCTGCGCGTTCGGTTGTTAACCAGTCCATACCTGGCTATCGGGCTGACCGCTTGCACTCTGAGCCCAACCGCGCCGCTGATCTTCCACCATCGTGGAAACTCTTTCTCTATACCGCGTCGTACCGCTTCCATACAGTCCACTATTATCGAAGGTCGTGTCATCGTGTGTGTATGTGTATTGGATACAGTTCGGACAAACAAACAAGCTGAAACAAGTAAGTCCCGTGAAGAATTCATCGTCATCAGCACCCAACTTGAAGGTAAGTCGAGACTGGTCTAGTATATGTACACACACGGAATCCTGAGTTAGGTTGCGTACGGTACTATTGCTGCACAGACGCGCCAACAGTTAGATGGGCATTATGTTACGTAGTTAATCATCATAATTACATAAAAAACCTGCAGGGTAACTATTTTAGACCAAGGAAATACAATTATAAAGACACATTTAGTAAGTCTATCCCACAAGTTATTATTTTAGTAATACCTTTGATGACAAAGTGCTTAAATTACTAATTAATTTATACTCGTAGTCAGATCAGCGTATATTATGATGATTATATTTAAAACGTATTACTATTTTGACAACCTCAATAGTTAACGTTAATATTAAATGTCAGAGATAATTTGGGTAACCGAACGGTACCTAAATAGTAATAATACTTCAATGTACCTAAATGATCTTTTTGCGTTGGTAAGCTATAATGATGGTAAAGTAAAAAGAATAATTACATAATCATGAATAAAGGCTAAACAGGTAGTTCGATGAAAATCGGAACGGTACCTACAATATCCCAAGAGGTAGTTCGTGAAAATCGGAACGGTACCTACAATATCCCAAGAGGTAGTTCGTGAAAATCGGAACGGTACCTACAATTATATCCCCACAGGTAGTTCGATGAAAATCGGAACGGTACCTAAAATATCCCAAGAGGAAATAATTATGGAAGAGGAAGGATTATGGAAATGACAACAAAACATTATTTATACGTGGGTATAATAAATCGTGTGTACTTAATCGTGTGCACTTAAATAAGTACACTTAATTAATTATGTAACGAAAGTGCTGCCAGATTTGTGCAGGATATGGTTGTAAGCATCAAAAATAATTCAAATATACTTACTATTGAAGGCCATGCAATTCACCTCGTTTACAAAGGCATGTCTCAAGTATTATAACTATTTCAAATAAGCCATTTTATTACAACTATGTTATGGCTATCAGAAATATGTCCTAATAAGTGGAAGAGTAATTCATATGAGGTTCTTATTTCAAATAAAGCTATCGCTATCGGATCAGTCAGATAAGATAATATACAAGTTTTTATGTATTTGGTGGGTAATTAATAAAAACGCAAAACACATTACCCTTTGAATGACTTGATAATAAACGATTGGGAATCTACCCCACGTATAACGTTGTGGTTGTTATTTTCATAATTCAAAATCGTTTTGCAATGAACAAAAAAAAATTTATCTAAATAAGTTTTAAATGTAATTTTGCTTATTTGTCAGCAGGTCAACAGAAATATTATTTGTCATGGCAATACAATCCATTTGACGATCACACCTATAAAATCATTTTAATAAAGAACCTATAAAGTAACTTCGATGTGTGTGATAAATATATATATTATAATATATCTATCACATGCATATGATTGTGTAAAAAGTTTATACTTTACTACGTGTATTACGTAGTTTTATTTTTATTTATTTATTAATTATTTTATTGCTAAATTCAATATCAATTTCAATGTAATATTGGTAACTATAGCTACATCAAGGTTCACACAGATTGTACAAGATCCGTATTGGGCACACAAACGTTTATAAGGCTCGTATGGAGCACGCCAATGTACTTTGTGTACAGAAAACCTGGCAAAAGGCATGCAAACTTTCACAAGGCTCCTAAGGAGCAAGCTAATGTACTATGTGTACTAAAAGGCCCGCAAAGGGCGAGAAAACATTTACAAGGCTCTCAATAAGTATTTTAATGTACTTGTGTACAAAACTACCAGCAACAGGTTCCTGTTATTACTGTCATATACTTATTACCTTCTTGTATAAATAAAAGTGAGTTTTGGTATTTGTTGAAAACAAACAGTTTGAATGTATTTGATTCAAAAATGTTCTCAATTTCTTAAAGTTGGTTGTGAGAGAAATAAAAACAAAGTTCTGGACAAAGTAACGTGAAACATAGAAGAATCAACCAAACTATAAAAAATATTGAACCGATTTCGAATTCTAAGGAATAAGCCAAACTAATGGATATATTGAAATACTGCTATGCCGGAAGTCATTGGAGGCATTTCGCCGTTATGTTAAGGTAATATTATTGAAAGCCAAATATATCTGTTGGATATGTCTGGGTTGACTGGTAGAGAATGCCACTAGGCATTGGGTCAGCCCATGTATGACCTGTACATAGGTGTTACAAAAAGAATAAATAAATAAATAAATATGATTCATGTGACACCCATTCAAGGTGTCTGATGGAGATTATCCCCACACTGTATCTCGGCTATACCGATATGAAACCGTGGAATAACGTGAAATAAAAAAACAAATAACTCCTCAATAAATATGAATCACAAATATCAAATAAAGACATATTAATGTAATCAGGATTCAAGAATTATGTAAGGAATAAAAGTAATACAATGATTTTCGATATGGTATATTTTATTCCATTAATCTATTGTGTTAATATTCCATAACTTCATTTTGGATTAAAGATTCTTATTTATTTAATCTTTGCAATTGATAAGTACAAGATAAATATGAAAAGTACAATGACGGCTCGTACCCACGTACCCTCGTCGTAGACAATTTAGTGTTTTATAATGATTCGTTACAGACTAGTAGATGTTCATATATTTGAGCCAGATTAAAGTGTGACAAACGACAGCAGTTATGAATTCATGGTAGCGGATTCGCCTTTTAATTATTATTTTATATGTTTTTCTTTACAATTCGTGGATAACAATCCACAAGAATTTGGAGAAAGCTCTGAAAATACGATTCATCCAAGCCTATGAGCACTTACAGACTCAGAAGATCGTAGTATTTTCATTTAATATCTTTACTTGCAATGGAAATGGCAATCTTTGTGAGCTGCCAAAAAAAAAAAGCAAAGTAAAGTAAGACAGTGAGACACTGAATAGAGTTTTGGTATATGTACATGCAGGGTCAGTCCAATAAAACACGACGATGTATTCAACTATTTTAATCACACTTTGTGAGATGCCTTACATTCAGCTGGTTGAACCATCTGCAGAACGACAATAATTTGGGGTTTTCTCTGGGTTCTTTACATGTAAAATCAACGTCCATACGTTTACTAGCGTCACCAAGTGAAGGCTATGAGTTGTTTTATTCGGTTTTCATACTTTTTCAAGAGAAACACCACAAAGTAATAGTACCAAGGGAAAGGTTCATACTGTAATTATTAACTACTTTAAATTAAAGTGTTTTGATTTATTTATGCCTGACTCAGCCAAATGTATAATAACTATCAGCTTGCCTAAAAAATTGTTGAACGACAGTGCAGAGAAGTAACTTTAGAGATGTATCTAATCCAACTTTCATCACAGTTGTCAACTTAGAGATACGAGTAAGTTGGGGATGTTGAGTTGCGGAAGTACATTTAGAAACAAAGGATAAAGATGCAAACGTGAAGGAGAAAGGGAAAGAATAAGTAGACCTAGACATGCAACGGAATCTACTGTTCGAGTTGGAGAAATAGTATACGTGGAAAATGTGACGAAGGAGAATACGACACACACAGTAATCAATAAGGAAGAGAATGATGTAGAACGGCAAAACGACGGTAATGGCCAATAGAGAAATTTAGTACACCTGAAATGTGTAGATGGACAGTGGAAGGTTTATGCAGATAAGTCTGGAACATTCTGTTGGTACAACCACTATAACGAGGTTCATAAACAGATGTTGCAGGTTATGTTGAATAATGTGATAATTGTTATTGATTATAAAGAATAAGTGAGTTCGACTTATTTTAAGTTAAATAACTGTGTCAGAAGTAGAGATAATATTTTGTTTCTCTTCTTATTTTGTAAAAGGTAGATGTAGTGTATAGCGAATTAGTAGCAATACAGATTACTAATTACTAACGGTCATAATCGAGATATCTCGAGACATCTTCATAATCGAATGATTCCATTAGTATATCTCATAATCGCCCACCACTACTTGCCGAGCACTTTTCTGTCCGGACGCCGACCGAGTAGGACGTGTAGTGAAAGCGATTAGTTTATTATTGGCACCAATCGAACCACTACGGTGCAAAGCTCATCCTTGATTCAACGCCGAATGCGCTCATGCTGAGAAGCGCAAACATTCGGCGTGGTACTGGTATCATGGTTTGTTGCTCGAGACCGCAAAACTCGGATATCATTTCTAAGAAAAAAGCTTTTAACCAAGCCACCTATAAAAAAACAATACAGAAGGTCAGTCTTAACTGCATTCAACATAATTTGCGCAAAGCTTTGTGACCAATAGGCGGACAGTACCTACCTATATATAGCTTTTTGGTCACTCGCCAAAGCGGTTAAGACTAACGTTTGTCGGCCTACACTGCTTCCACTGGTAAAACCGGATGACTTCCTGGGACATACGGCTGGGGAGAAAGCAGACTTTGCATCACCATTAAAGAATCACCATACAAATTCTGTACCTAGGAGCGATTTAAGTAACCGTTAGTGACTGAGTTGGGGCGTCAGTGCATAAGTCCTGGAAACTTGCCAACCTGAAGCCCGTACCCAAGAAAGGCAGCCATGCTGACCCCGCCAATTATTGGCCTATCTCTATAAGTTCAAAAAAATAATTGAGATCTAAATGGGTGCCAATACTGCCAATTTAAGTTCTGTGTAAAAAATTCTAATCTTTTAGTCACAACATATAATTCAAGTTCTACATTTTACTTGGGTAGTTTTCATGTAGGTACCTACGGGCTATATTATTTTTGTATAATTATCTTCGTTAAGTCTGGGCCTGATTGAGTACGCCCATGGCAGTGTCTCTTCCTAGTCATTGCCCTACATCAATTTATTTGTAAGCTATAGTATCACAGAGAACTTAAAAATAGGGTGGGAACCTACATGAATAAAAGTTTTTAGTGTTATTTTTGTAGGTAAACACAACTCACTCGTTTTTCCCTAGTTTCAAATTTCCAACAAATTCAGCGTAATTTCGATTTCCTTTTCAGCCGAGAACATAATTGCACATCAATTGGACACGGCGCGTTTCACCGAAATATAATTCCGTCCTCAGATTTCGGGGATAAATGTCTTGGTTATTAATTATACATTATGAGAATTTAGGTACGAGACAAAATTTGGGTAGGACGGCAATTGGCATTCACAGCTATTTCCTTTGGAAATATTTAATATTTTTCAGTAACAGATGGATTCAATACAAATAATAGATGATTTAATAATAGAAGTGTATAGGTAACTGCGATAGGATTTTATTACTTAGGGTGTCATTATAACAGACACCATTTCCTTACAAGTGCAGTTTCTTCCATTAAAAGAAAGAACTTGGAAGTGGACAGGTAGAGGATCTATAGGTCCTCTCATGACAACTCACCGAAGTGGGATATACCTGAACTTTTTTAACCTGTTTGGGTAGCAATGATGGAATATAATTTTAACCGGCAGCGTATCAGCAATACCTTTGGTACCTAATAGTTTTATAATGTCGATGGCCGTCAGTGGCATCAGTGTCACATAAAAATACACTATACAGCATAATTTCTGCACTAACGCATGTTTCGCCCCGATACGATGCGTTACAAGTGTGATTTGACTGTAGGTACGTGTTAGCTTTGCAACATTTGCAACAACATTTGCTAACCGTAAACGAATTTAAAGTTTTAGCTTATAATTCAGAAATTTCCAAAGTTCGGGGCTTTCTTTAAGTCGGTCCCGAAGAGTACGGCCATTTAGACTGTTGGGATCGTTCGAAGAGATTTTAGCGAGTAATTGATATCAATTAGGGTTGCTGCCGGCGGTTAACCCGTCTCCTCCACAATAGACTATCTTGGTCGAGAAGTATCCTCGAAAATCTTACCTCTTTTACTCATCGAGATTGTCGTGCTGATAAATTGTTTTGCGGAACTTTGTTAATTTAACAACGCCGCTATTCTGCGCCTAATTACTCAGGCATCTTACTTGAACTTTAGTTAGCATTTTAACAAAAATATGATTTTTCAATATGAAGTTTTTTAAATGAGAATAAATCGACTAGGAGGTTTGAAAGTCTCCTCCAACAATAAGGTGGATATCAACTAAGTAGATTTATATGGCGATGTTGGGTGAATGAGCTCAGAAAACATCTGATGGTACGTGATCGTATCAAAGACAAAACCGATCTTTTCCCCGACAAATATTAGGCTGTCTTGCAGTGTCACATGAAATAGGTAAGCGAGTGTGACCAATTTACGTGGCTAGCGTCCACGGTCCACCGCCCTAGCAAAATGTAAATTAGCAGACTTCACATAGGTACTTTTGAGATCAATATGTAGAACTTTTAAGTGTGCGGTTTCCAGGATGTTTTTTTTTCACCGAAGCAAAGTAGTGGGTCATTAATGGGTTGAAGCCAAATATATTGTAGGTACCTCCAATTGTTTTAGCGACGTAATAAATGCTATCTTGGGAGCCGGTTAAGAAGCTGGCTTTACCGCTTCCTTCTTGGCTGACAATGAGTCAGAGACTCGGAGATGCTCCTAGTGATGATATACGAGTACATATAGGTAGTCAGAGGCAGTGACCACATATTATGTACATACCACTAACATGTAGCCGGTTTTTTCGTTCAGGTGTTAGTTTAGTTGAAACTAAAATTAAATTAGTAGGGTAGGTACTTAAATTATATGACCTAAATAATTATTGTTTGTAACATAAACCTTTTAACAGGTGAAGCAGTAAGATGCTTTATTGGGTAAGTTTTTAGGGCTTGAAACATTTTTAGCTTTAACATTTTAATTAAATCGTGTATTTACATTTTACAGGCGTCAAGCTCATTGAGCCCTACTTAATTATATAAACCGTTTAATTGAGTTTTGCCGTCGAGTTAATGAGTCTCCTTTCGTCACCCTTCAAACCTAAATGAATGCCTATTACGGCTTCTCTTGGAAAAGTGCTGGTAGAAAAAATCTAGGAATAAATAATTACATTTAAAAAGAGGGGTGTCACGTGGGAGTGGGACACCACGTTGGATCGAATTTCCTTTGATATAAGTAGGTATTTTAAATCGAGCACAATGACATATATTAACACCGTTTGCACGTATTTAAATTTAAAAAAGGTGAATATTTAGGTTTAGAACTCGAATTAAAAACCTCCGGTTAAAAATATGTCACTGACAAAGTACCTAGGTACCTATTGCAAAAAATAAATAATGTAATAGTAATTAGGCCTGGCGCACTCCGCACTTTTGGTTATGTTACAAGTACGTGCCGCGGTCGACGTGTCGGGCTAATTTCAGAAGGGCTGCTACGCCGTGTCATACATTCGTAATCTATCACACATGTCATCGCAAGAAAAAAGACAACCCTGACGTTGTCAGAGAGGGAAATCATAATATGAGAGCCCGATGCGGATGACAGATGCCGAAGCATATGTCATCCGCATCGGGCTCTCTTATGATTTCATACAAATGCGATGCTGACAGCGCTTAAGATGCCGATAAATGTGCGTTCACCATAAGAGTTATGATTAGAAAAAGAGGCAACGTAAGATGTCAACGCCTGTTGACGATTATCGCTGTGCAACCTGAATTACACTTTATTGTGCCGGAGCAAGAGTCACTATTTACTTAAATGATTTTGCGGAGTGACTCTTCTGTACCAATAGGTACTATTATTATGTATTCTGTAGTATAATATAACAGAACGGCTACAATCCATGGCAGTGAAATAATAAAATATCGACGCTTGAAAGGAAAAATTTACTATGCGACATTGAGCTAATTTTCCTTTTCTTCCTATTTTCCTTTCAAGCGTCGATATAATATTATTGTCAATCCATGACACTGATTGTTTATAAAAAAGCACTTAGTTTCCGTTACTTCATTGGTTACTTCACACTTCCGCCATATACAGTAGGTAGACGATTTTTCCCAATTTTTCCCATTTCACTCCACCCGCAAGCCCCGGGAACTTCGTCCCAAAAATGGAATTGCTTATAGCTGAATGAACATTGAAGTATTTTGTACGTTATATTTATGGCTTTTTGCGTGTTTAAATAAATTTTGTTTGGTAATGCGAAATTTTACTATGTTTCCGTACATTATAACATCATAAATCACAGCAAACAACAATTTTATGATAGACCACTGTTGTTAATATTAGGGTGTAAAATAGCAAAGATTATTAGGTCCGTTATGTGTTGCTAATGTTAGTTCTATCTTATTGAAACCCATAGCTAGATAAAATATAATATTAGTCTATGTTGAAACCTTTAATTGGTATCTGATTATGCGTTACGGCTCACTCTCACTGTATAAATCTCTGGATCGTGATTAGTTTTGCTGTGGCATACACACCTGTGTACATACGGTGATATTGACGTACATGAGTAACCTAGGTAAGGAAAGTGTAACCACAAAGCGCTACCCAAGACATGGGGCATTAAATTGCTTTGTTTGTTTCCCTATTGTTGCCACTTATCATAATAATTCAATATTGATCATATTTATGATGGAATGGAACTTCCTCTGTATGTCTAACATTATTCCTATTGTATTTTATCTTTATCATGAGCGGATGTGGATATTCGGAATAAAATATTGTACCTACATTGAACCTACAAATATATTAAAAAATATCCAACCAGGTAGCGATGTTTACCACCATACCTACATGAAAGCATTTAGAATTTCGGTTATTAATTAAGCAGTCGGGCTCCCGGAATAAGTGGTTTTTTTATGAGATCATACATAATTATCAGCTTTGAACTGTGGGCATACCACATCAACACACATACGACTTATTGTATAAAGGTTCGGGTCGGTTAATGTTTAATGTTGTAATAACGATGTTATTAAAATGCGAGTCATGACAATGGTTCTGAAACGATCTTTCCAACGATATGCCTAAGGTAGACATATCCCACAAAAATTTTGCGGTCCTGCAAAGAATATATCTATACGAAATGATTAATGATTCCAATAGGTAGAGAATCGCGTATGAATATGAGCAAATACGACGTTACGTAGACATAAATGTGAGTATTAAATAAATATAAACGTGCCTAAAAGGAAGGAGAATGATGAGGATCCAAATATTTACGGCTTTATATAATATGACGAAAACTTTGCGTTGAGGCCTTGTTGGCAACTTTCTTTTGACAACTTGAAACTTTCTGCGCTGTTCGCCTCCAGCGTAAGGTTCAATATAAAGTTTGGCAGGAGTGTTCGCATTTCGTACACGATTATTTTAACGTCAAGATTGCGGAGCTACTTGGTGATTGTTCAGTGAGAAACAGTTGCTTTGTTCACTTATTTTGTCGGATATTAATTCATCACTTAATTCATCGCCTTGTACTCTGTTCCCGGATGTTCCTACTGTTGCTTTTACAAGGACAGTTGTTGCTGATTTATACCAATATTATTAGGAAGAAAGTGGGAATGAATGGGAAAATTAAAATTAAATCTCTGTAGATTTGAGAATGATAATTTTGTAATGCAGTTAGTCAGGTAATAAGACTTGAAATATAATGATTAATGATGCTACATGACTATGACAATACAGCACAGCCAGCCAAACGAAATAATTTGCCTGAAGTAGGTAGCTACGTTAACTCCTCATCTACACAACGCATATCTGTCGGCATTGGTAATAAATTGATCGATTGCTTAGGATTGATATTTAAGCCGTTTTTTCGGGCTGCCACCGTTCTACCATCGTTACATAAAATACAAAAAATTCAGACAGTGTAGTGACAATTTAAAGTTCAAGGATGGGCGTTTAACTATGAAAGTGCCGTTTCGTACTGAAAAATTTAAACATTTTTAAGCCGCGTTCGACGTGTCATGTCGGGCTAATTCAGAAAATTCATAAGGCCTTCACAATTCAAACGTTCGTAATCACATGGCGTCATAACACATGCCACACAGTTCGATAAAACTCGCTGCGTCGTGCTAAACGATATCAACTAAAATGAAGGCAAAAGCATATTGCATCGCATTCCTGGCATTCCACTACCCAAACAATAACGAGGATCCGAATCTCACGTTTTTTTTTGTATGCCATTCCAGATTTGATATGCATACCTGCTTAAAAACCTAAGAATAATATTTGCTTCATATCATAGACAAGGTAAGACAATACCAAAATTATGCCATATGGCCATCTTCTTAGGTTAAAGTACCTATACAGACATCGTCAAATAAAATAGTTTTTTGATCTACATACTATTAAGTAAATACCTTACTTAACCTAGGTTTATTTGAAACATTTGTCAAGTTCATAAGAGTAGCATGGGCATATAACTGGTAATTAATCTTTCAGATTTATTCTTTCAAAAAAGACAATCCTGGCATTGCCAGAGAGGATAAGAGATAGCTTTAGAAATAAAGGCAACTCAACAAGCGTTGTGCGACCTGAATCACGCTGTATTGCGTCGGAGGAAGAATTTAAATGATTTTGCGGAGTGTATCTTCTGTACTATTATGTCTTCTGTGCCTATTACCACTATTACAATGGTACCTTACAAAATATTTATAGAGTAGAGGTTTTTTTTCTTTTCTCTTTCTTGGTCGGCAAAGCATCAGTGATGCCTTTAGTGTCGCTGATGTGCACGGCGACGATAGCTACTTACCATTAGGTGGATCGTCAGCTCGTTTGCGGGCTATTTCCATAAAAAAAGTAATTACATGTGCTTTGAAAATGTCTTCTTATACACTTTTACATCATTATATTTAATATTACTAATATGACAACGAAATACGTGCAGAGGCCAGAATCACGAGTCTAACATTAATAATATAGTAGTGGGCGAAAAAGCAATTTGCTTTGAGTTGGTATATGGAACCAGGAAAAATATTAATCGGTCTCTGTTTCTGCGGATATCTGGACTGTGGTACATTTCGCTAACATAAAATTTATCGCGAGTTTGTTTACTAGTTTATTTATGAGAGACTCGTTTATGGCCGCAGTTAAAGGTCTGTTATGAAATAAAATTTCTATTAAAATGAAGTAAGTATTACTAAATAAGGATTATGCAGCTTATATCTCTACTTTTAGCCTGCTTTGCGGGATGAAATGATCGGATCTTAGTATTACTTTGACCTTTCGACTCCGATAAACGAATATATCTCCTTCTGTGAGGATGTGAATTGCAAACTGAATTAGAATAACCGTTCAGAAGTTACACAACCACTTACAAAGATTCTAAGGTCTTGAAATCTTACCGTTTCTATGTCGTTTCAATGTAATTTCAATATTAGGTATCGCACTCGACATCCTTAACCTGAGTAATAGATATTGGCACAAAAAGTAGCCTAGATAGAAATGCGTTCTACTCCCGGGAGACGGGGATAAAAGTAGGTCTGACCTAATGTCTAACGTGTATTTTCACTGAAATAAAATAGAAGTCCCTGAAATAAGCTTTAATTTTCATTGTTATACAGATATAAAATATTCTTTGTATCGTCAATTTGTTTAATAAGATTCTCCTAAGTATTATGTTTTAAATTATATAAAAAATTTGAGTATTTCAAAGTCTTAATAGTTCTTTTATAATAACTTTCTTTCCTAGAAAATGTTTAGATTTTTGTATTGTATTTTTGTATTCCACGTTACTTTTCATATTTTCGTTCGGATAGATTTGCATAGTAGGTATGATAAGTAAAGCAATAAAGTTAATGATTTTATTTACAAATGGAAATTTCAAGTAAAATTTGCAATAATAACAAATAAATTAACGTACATACCTAACTATGACAATTTATACGAATTACATGCAAGACAAGAATGGGTGCAGTTAGTCAGAGAAGTACGAATTTTTTTGTATTTTTTTTCTTAATTTATGGTTTTAATATCTAGAAAGTAGGATCCTCTTGCGGTGGGTTCGCATGCTTCGCCCATAACCTGCACCTCGTTATTGTCGCAAAGTCCCAATGTGTACATGAAGTAGTCGTGACATTTCCGGGCATTGAATTTCTTTGTCAAAGATTTCTGGAAGTATATGTATGCGCTGCTGTGTTCACACCAACCTGTAATTAGTTTTTAGAGTTATGCACCTTTAGAATTGAAGTGGCTTTTCCAAGAATTTTAAGAAAATGACTTTTATGCACAATAAATAATAAAAAAATCCCAATTCTTCAATTACATTTTTGGCGTTTACCAAAAAAGAATTTTGGATACAATTCTAAAGGTGCGATGTTTTTATGCCGTTCAATGTATAAAAGTCATTTTTTTTAAATTCTTAGTTACGCCACTTCAATTGTAAAGGTGCTTACTTTATAATATTTTGACTGACGACCTGAAGAAAATAGCGAGAATCCGCTGGATTTAGAAGGCTCGGAACCTGTTAGTGGCGTAAGGTAGGAGAGGCCTAGGTCCAGCAACGGTGTAAAAACTAATGAATGGATGCGCCAGTAGCCGGAGCTTAGAATCTAGGATGGAAGAAGCCGTTACTCTTAACATAAAAGTATTTACCTGGAAATATTGAAGATGGACATAAAGCCGGTTGGTGTACACCACCACCCGGGTAAAAGTCGGCGTGGCCTGCTGCTTCAGAAATACCCAGGATTCCAATATTCGTGTGGATGATGTCAACAAATGCTGCTGCGTCTCTTGATATACCGGGATATATGGCTGGTAATTCAAAGAAAGGGCTGGCTGGATCTAAGCCTACGGATATAGATAATACTTAAATAAAAAACCTTTCACACATTCACATCCTCGCCATAAAATTGCCAATGTCGTGAATGGCAACAATCACAAACACACTCGACTCGAAAACAAACATTAATATAATATTTCATTTGGTCTTAGATATTGAGCAAAATAATATTATATTTATAGGAGTTTCGTGAAAAACAAAATATTGAATTCGTGAACCAATAACATTAATGTTTCATAAAATTTACTAAACATGTTCGTATTTTGTGTAATTTCATCAAGCGAATCCATTATTATTAAACACAGAATTTCAATATATTAATACCAATTAATTTAAAGGAATCTTTTAGCCGTTTGTAAGGTTTTATACGAGTACAATAACAACAATTATTATTTGAGTACAATGTTCTGTATTGGTTTCATACCTTTAGTAATTTTAACGTATAAAACGTATATAAACTTATGTAAAAATAAAAATTTAGCTTAAATGTTGTTTGTATATATAAAGGATATATTATAATATTCCACTACATACTTTTATTTATACAGAATTTCAGCTGTCTGCGTTTATAATACACAGATCTTTATTATAAGAGTTGTAAATAGGTATGCTGTGTTTGCCTGTAATTGGTTTTTCATGTAGTTCATGACATTATGTTAAGAACGAAACAAATAAATCGTAGACAATATCGTAGATATATTAGATATACTGCGGATTACTCAATTCGATGTTAGTAATATCTCACGATGAGAAATAGCAATATATCGACAACTTTATGACTCTATACTATTCCAAGTTTCCAAGTTTGTTGTATCTCAGGTCTCAGGAGTGGCAAATGTAATGATATTTGGGAATAAGCATCTCCGTTCTCCATAGGCCATACCTACCTAGCCTTATTTATGGTTGGATACATTTAGATCTCCGGGGTATATAGGATTTCTGGTAAATCCAGTATATAATAAAGTTGATCCTGATCTGTATGTTTGGTTTGAACACGCATATATCTGCAATGGGACTGCCAGTAGGAATGGAAAATATTTTTGTGTATTACAGCCATATTATTATGATTCAAGGGGAAGACTATGTTATTAGAATCCCTGAAAAAAAGGAGACGCTTCAGGTATACGGGTATTAAGACTAAAGCGACGAGGACGGGTTACTAGTATACTTTGTCGGGTTACTACTTTATATCAATAATATTATACGTGAAAAAAATGGTCAAGTGCGTGTCAGGCGGCAGGCCACGCGCAATGTAGGGTTCCGAAGTATTAAGTTTATTGACTACTAGGAAATCACCCTCGCTTCGCTTTGGGAAAAATACCAAGAAAAAAAATATAATATAGCCTATGTAACTCGGGGATAGTGTAGCTTCCCAACAGTGAAAGAATTTTTCAAATCAGTTCGGTAGTTTCGGAGCCTATTCAATGCAAACAATCAAATCTTTCCTCTTTATAATATTAGTATAGATTACTCATTAACTACTAAGGGATGAATTATGATAGAGCGTGCTGGGCATGAGTCGTGCCACGTACCTACGAGGAACATCCCTTAGACTAACATAGCTGTGATAGTTTTCCTTGCAAATTCATCATAACTATAACCTATTTTTGAGAATTTTTTCACTTGTCCAATTCCAACCGTTTAGCCGGCATGCGGGAGGGACAATTGGCTCTAACTAAAATTAGCAGTTTAAAGCCAGATATTTTGCAAAAGGACCCCCAAATCCAAAAGTGGTCTTAGAAGACACATAATATTTTTGAAAGACCTGTTATTTTTTATCTGTAGATTTTCACGTACCTGTAGGGGACGTACCCTGAAATTTTTTTTTTCAATATTTTATTTTATTCTACGATTTTGGAGTTTTAATAAATATGTATATCCATTCCAAATTACAGCTTTCTAGCATTAAGGGTCTCGGCGCTATACTTCACTACGCTATCTTCGGACAGACGGACGGATGAACGGACATGACGAAACTACAGGGGTTCCGATTTTACTTCGGAACCCTAAAAATAGGCTTTATATTAGTTTAGTTCTATTTGTGGTACCTAACATCCCAGATTTCTGGTGTGACATTTAAGATACAGTGTTATTACAATTCTATTTACCGATATCAGTAGGCTTCAGAATAATATTGGATGGAATTCGGTCATAATTCCATCGATTATAATGCGGATATCTTCAAGTCAAGGCGAAGTATTTAGACAAATATAGCGCGGTTTACCAAACAATAGAAACAATTCAAATAAGAGTCTTTCCACATCAATAAAATAAGAAAAAATTACTCTTACGTGTTTATTACCTGTGACTCGGGAAACAGTGAAGTTGTTCAGTTTCAGTATTCTACCTGCGAGACCCACGACATGAGCTCCTAGACTGTGCCCAATGAAGTGAATCATTGTCCCATGTATTTGATAAACGTTTGCTAATCTTTGCACAAAGTCTTTTAGCTGAAACATTTTTGTAATGTGAATATGTAAACGAGCAGAGCAGTGGCCATTGTCGCCCATAGATATCAACAACACTATAGGCATAACTGACGCGTTGTCAGCTAACAAAGAGCATAGAATAAGAGGTAAGAATGAACTGGCTCTCAAGCCCCCAGCCGGAACACGAGTCGTTTGGCGGCTGACTCAACCTCAAGGGTATGCTAGCTATCCAGGCAATAATAATATTGATACAATTTAAATTTGTCAGACAAGTGCCTGTAACTTGATAACATTGTTAATCCAGTGTTAAGATTGTAATTAAATATATTTTGTTGGATAACTTACTTTTTCAGCGGCACTTAACGTTTTCTCAGCCGAGATAATATAATTCCAACTTTGCATACTGCTCCAGTCCACGATTATAACATTATCATTTCTTTTTGGCGTCGTTAATATAGCATTTTTTATAAATTGAACACTGTCGCTATCCCGGTTGCATAGCCATCCATGTACTAACACTACGAGCGGTGATTTACGGTCATAATTTGTCTCGTTCTGAATGGGTGTTAAAATTTCTTCAGACTTATTAATTGTATTTCTGTAACATGAAATTAAGCAAATATATAGGAGCCGTGGGTAGATGGGATAATTGGAGACTTGTTGATTGTTCAATTATTTTCCATAAATACAGATACGTTAAGGATTAAGTTAAGAAGATTTGGTTATAATTGCTATTTAAATAATTAATATAATATCCCTCGGAAGTAACATTATTTTCTTATTTTGCAGGTATATAACAAATAAGCCATCACAATCCAAGACGCCTGACAAGAATAATTTATCTGTTATACAAATGTTGACCGTGGCCAGTCCCAATCGAAGCCGGGACCCTTCGCTTGGTAGGAAGACTACAAGTGTAACTAAAATGAGGTGAGTGAGTGAGTTTCCTTTTAAAATACTACCTATTGGTATTTTTACAAACCTCGTGTAAAGCCAAAATCTGGGCTGAGCACTGGAAGACACGGGTTTTGACTCACTCAGTGATGTGGTCTCCTTTGGGATGGACAGACTGACATGGTGGGGTTTTCCATTGTTATCAACGAATATTACCCAGTCTTTGCCATATACTTCATTTTTCTCTGCTTCAACAGTGGCTCTACAGACTGATAAAATCAACAGACAAGATCAGATTTAATAAGCCTCTCATACTCGTATTTAATCGTTAGTTATAATTTATCACCGGGTATTAATCAACAAAAAAAAGATTTTTACAAATACAATAATTAATAGTTAAAAATGAAATATGTTACAACCATAGATTACTCCCAACTAACGAGAATAATAAAAATACTTGCGATGTAATACCAACACGAAACATAACTTTGCACAATTCATTATTTACTTTGTTCTGTGTAAAATATTTTATTTTTTTCAACTAAATGCTTCTACAATATCGACGAATAGTTTAATATATGAAGGTAACATAAGTTTTCCTTCACTTATACATAATATTAATTAGTTTTCTGTGTTAAAGTGTGAAATTCTTGATTATTTCCACTTTAATTGATTTTATAGTTGTTACTTCGAAAATATTAATGTTTTTACATTTAGTGTTAATGATTAACATTTTTGTATTACATAGATGAGAAACAAATTATTTTTGGAGTTAACTCCTTTGGAATCGAATTTCATATTTGAGATCGAGAATGATTTATGAGGAGTAAAATCAAACTTTTCCGTTACTATGTATGTATATGCGTTATTTGTGGTGCGTTATGTTTGTAATTCGTAACACAATTTACTATAGTAATGTAAATAAAAACGTCACCTTAAATTAAATAATTAATATATTATATTAATATAAATATATGTATCAAGCATGCTTTCAGTAATAAAACAAATGCGTTGATTAATGGTCATAGCACACATATCAACTCGTAAACGGAACGTAAACGTATCAACTCTTGCATGTCAGTATTCTTTGTATGAAACTCCCTACTGTAAAGCACACTTATCGGATTCGTAACGTAATCGCCTCGCCTCGAGACAAGCTCACGAACCGCGGTACGGTGCGTGGACGACTTGCCGTACCCGCGCTTACGTCTCACCGTACGCTATCCGTCGACTTTCCGTTTCCTCGTGCACGCCCTGCGCCGCGGCTACCGCTGCGTCGCGACTCGGTGAACTGCTGTCATTCATTCCGTCAACCAGCGGCCGGCGAGCCGTAAGCGCGGCGTCGCCTAGCCGTAGCCGAGCTTACGTTAGGTTGACGGCGAGGCGATCCGGTGCCGATCCCTTTCCGAGTTGATATGTGCGCTACGACCATTCTCTCATTTTACTAACCTATATTTTATAATCGTTCTGTTACGGGGTCCCGCGATGGACGGTTTTTAAAAAAAAAATATATTTCTCTGTTACACTAAAAACTTTAATTCACATTTAATTCACAGTTAATTCACATTTAATTCACATTTAATTCACGGACTTTAATCTTTGAAAACGTGTGGCCTGTACCGCGAGCGAGGAGGAACTGGCGGTCCCACCAAGCTCCCTGACCAACTAGAACTGGATGTGCTGATGCAGCACTTCGTCAGCAACAAGGGTTGCAGGTGCTATCCGTAACAACCCCCCCCTTAAGTGTAAAGTTATCGGGTTTGTATCCGAGAAGTTTACAAATAATTATAATAAGAAAGTTAGATAAAACAATAAAATAAGGTTTACGCAATTCGTAAACGTGGTTGAGGTTGGGATGAATTTTGAGCTGGCATTTCAATTTCTTCGTTACCATCATTAGGCAAATTATTATTTAATTTAAGTTTGCGATAAAAAGCCACACATTTTCGATTACAAAAGTAGTAAATGACAAACAAAGTGAAAAAACAAAAGGAGACATAATATAATATCGATTGGGGTGACACGGGTTCAAAATTATCTTTAATATTTAATTTATCTATTAATTCTAGGACATCATTAGTTTTTGAATTAAGTTTCATGAGATTGTCAAGATTTATTTTAGAGTCTAATGGTTTGAAAGGGATAGATAAATTAAATTTCTTGAATTTACTTAAATTACAGCAAGAGTCATTAATTAAGTTAAAATCAGAATGTATTTCATTCAATTTAATAGTAGGGTTCACAGAAGCAATTAATTTAAAGTTACTACAATAGCCATTACATCTAGGTTTTAATGTTACAATACCAGTGCCCAGCAGGGTTATATCAAAATTAGAATTTTCACAAATTATATGTAGTTTTGTAGGAGTAGAGTGGGTGAAGATCCACCTGTTATTTCCAAGAGTTTGCCAAAAATGTATGTTTCCCGATACAAAATTTGTTTTACAATATTTGGGAAGCAATGATAAAACTTTAGACATGATATCTGTTTCGCAAATAGGATAATCTACAATATTGTGCTCTTCTAAATTGGAGCAGATAAAAACGTCATTTATTATTTCTCTACAATTATTACTTAAGTTATCAAAAATACAATATTTTGATTTGTCTTCGCTTACTGCTACATAATTAGAAGTAGGTATAATTAGGGCAAAAGAATTTGGAGACAAATTGTCATGAGGTAAAGGAATAGAAATTGTTTTATATAAAGCAAATTTAGAAATGGCTACAAGTGGAATTTTCACAGTAAATACCAATACATTATCTATGATATACGAGACGATTTGTGACAATTTTATTATAACATGAATATTTTCTAATTCTAGATCGACAGGAAATTTACTTAGGCTAGGGATGTGTTTTGAATTCGCAACGAGTTCATCATACAAATTTCTAGGTGTTATGATTGAAGGATGCAGTGTATTAGTTTTACCAAATAAAATAGCATTAACAATATCTTCCAATTTGTATGATAAATTTAAGAGACTCGATTGAAGTACATTAAATATTTCTTGAATTGTTGCTCTAAACATGAGTGTATTAGTCTTAGCAGTTAAGCTAGTCATTCGAGACAAAATATTTTCTACTGCTTCGTTTAGACGCTTTTCATTTTGGTCCACTCGGATAAGTGTTTCATTGAAATTGGATATAGCAGATTTTGAAATTAAAATATTTTCTTTTACCAATTCTAACAATTTTCCGTTATTATTCTTTAAATTATGAATTGCAGCACTATATCTAATCGCATCGTTTTCGTCCATAGTCCCAAATACATGTTTAAAAATAGTACCAATGCCAGAAAACCACGCAGTTCTTTTAGTTTTCGCGGAAATTAGATGAGATAAAGAGTTATAATCACGAATAAGATCCTCAAACATAGAATTAAGTGGTTCAAATGTATTTTGACATTCCGAAGGATTGATTTCGTTGTTTTTAGGACACAAGTGTTGTGCTGTATTAAGAACGCTTTTAATGTTATCAATATGAGGTTTGATGTATTCTATCTCAACAGGTATAATAATGTGAAAATAATCATTAATTAATCTAATGGAACCTAGGGGGTTGAAGTAGACTCCTGGACTCTTCGTAATTGGTTGGACGAATTCTTCATCATGAATGTGTCCGTGACATAGTATTACCAGGCTGTAATTGTAAATAATAGTAGGGATAATAATAATAGAAATAGAACGATATAATAAGGGTTAGTAATGTAGTTGCTTAAACTATGTTATAAAGACTAAATTTTAATAATCTAAATTATTTATGACCTAATGTAAATAAAATCATTTGTATATAAAGTGATTATAATCAATATAATATGTATATAGGATGTTGTATTTATTTAATTTATATTGATTGGGTCGATGTTGGCGTGTTTTACTTCATCGTAATGATGTTTTACGTGACGCCGATTTATGAGCAGGGATAATGTGTTGTTTCCATGAATTTTCACAATTTTGTATGGTCCCTTCCAAATGGGTGAAAGCGCTTTTCGTAACCTGAGATGTGACTTTAGATATACGAAGTCACCAACTTTGTAAGTGACTGGACGAGAGTGATGGTCATAGTAACTCTTTGACCTTTCTTTGGATTCGGCAATATTCTCAAGAGCCTTGTCACGTGAGACTTTAAGGCGGTGGTTTAGCATCTTAACATACTCAAGGTAGGTGCCCGTAGGGTTAAGTTCGAAAATTGAATTTGGTAAATAAGGTTTGTGTCCAAAAAGAAGTTCGTAGGGAGTAAATTTAGTAGTTGTGTGAACATTGGTATTGTAAGCCAACATTGCAGTGTAAACGTATTTATGCCAGTCGGATTGGTTTTCGTTTACATAAGATTTAAGATACTCTTTAAGAGTGGAGTGGCTCCTTTCTAAAGCACCTTGAGTTTGAGGGTGATAAGGTGAAGACCATAATTGTTTAATCTTCAAGAATTCACAGGTCTTTTTGAAAAGTTCGGCTGTGAAGTTGGTGCCTTGGTCAGTCAAGATCATTTTAGGGATACCAAATAAGGAAATGAAATGGATGAGGCATTCGCAGCATTCTTCTGCTGTTGCGTTAGAGATGGGGTATGCTGTAGAAAATTTGGTAAGGTCGTCTTGTAAAGTGAGAATAAATTTTAACTTTATCTGGCCAGCTTCGGGGAGAGGACCTACAATATCAAGGCTTATCCTCTCAAAAGGAGCAGTAGAAGTGGAAGTGATCTGCATTGGGGCTCTATTTGTTTGCCGGAGTGCTTTATTGGATTGACAATGTGCACATTTTTTTACGTAATTTTCAATATCTGATTTCATGCTTCGCCAATAATATCTGTCTTTAATTCGGTTATACATCCTTCCTATTCCGACATGGCCAGCGATAGGTATATCATGATTTTCCTTGAGAATTCTTGGAATTTCATTTGGTGTAGGAAAGGTAAGTGTATTTCGATAGATTTTAACAGTTATATTTGTATTATGAAAAAGAAAAGCAATTATGTTATAAATTCTAGTGTATGAAAGTTTCACAAAAGGATCTTTGAAATCTGAAATAGCAATTTCTGTGGGTGTTGGCGAACAGCAGACTAATAATTCATTTCTGAGTTGTTTTAAGGATTCATATAAATCAGGATATGGCACGTCATCGAAATGATGGACTTTAGTAAAGAGAAAATAGTAGGATTTAGTATCGGTTTTAAGATTAAGGAATGATTTCAGTCTTCTTTCCTTGTTCATGAAATCTGTTATATCACTTTGACTGGACAAAACTTCTTCAACATAAGGATTTGTTTCGTCTAAATCGATTGATGTTGGTAAAATGATTACTTCGGAGTCGGCTGCTAATAAAGGATTTGTATATTCGTGAATAACGGTGTTAAAGGTAGGACTGCTATTAGACATGGACTTCAGGAAATCTGAATAGGAATCGTTGGACACTTCAGGACTTGGTAAGTTTGAAGGTAAGTTATTTGTATTATTAGTGTTAGAATTAGGATTTAATATATCATCGAGGTAAGTATCTGGATTTAGAATATCTTCACTATTAGGATTAGTACTAGGATTTAGGACATCGCGAAGGTAAGTATCGGGCAAGTTCTCGCCATCAGGAGGAGACGGATTCGGAGCAGGATCAAGGTAAGTATCAGTTGTGTTATTCGGATTTGACTCGGTAGGGCCTGGAACAACATTGGTATTATCTGGGTTAGGAACAATATCAGTCTCTAGATTTAAGTTTAGATTTTCAGGGTTAAAGGGAGTGCTTGGAAGTTCACTAAGTTGCTGTAAAGGTTCCAGAAAAGGTAAGTTCCATTCATCTGGATTTGGGGGACTCGACAGCATTTGTGTTTCCACATTGTCCGGATTTCTAGAAGTCGATGGGGTAGCGGAAGGTGAGATTCTAGTAGGATTCGTAGGGTTTGGATTAGAAGAGTCGGTGGATTTTGTACCAATTATATTTACAGGAGCAGTAGCATCATCAGGAGGGTGTCGAGACAGAGCGTCTGCGGCTGCATTAAGTCTGCCCTTTCTATATACGATTTCATATTCGTATTCCTCTAGATTTAGTCTCCATCTTTGGAGTTTGCTGGAAGGATCTTTATGGTTGAACAGCCACTTTAAAGGACGATGGTCTGTTATTATTTGGAATGGACGACCATATAGATAGGGTCTGAAAGTTTTACATCCAAACAGGATGGCTAAAAGTTCCTTTTCCGTGGTGCTGTAGTTACTTTCGCTACGGTTCAGCGTTCGTGAGGCGAAAGCAATTGGCTTATCTTTGCCTAGGAGACCTTGGGATAGAACAGCGCCTAAAGCGTAATTTGATGCATCACAAGAGAGAATAAAAGGTTTGGTAAAGTCGGGATAGCACAAGATGGGGGCGGTCGTTAATTTTGTCTTTAGCTGATCGAAAGCTACTTGTTGTTCATTTAGCCATTTAAAGGTGTTGTCCTTTTTTAAAAGGTGAGTTAGGGGCTTAGCGATTCTAGAAAACTCAGGGATGAATCGACGATAGTAAGAGACGAGACCCAAGAACGATTTTATGTCTTTTGGATTCTTAGGTGTAGGAAATTCAACGACTGCTTTAATCTTTTCAGGATTGGGTTTGACTCCGTTTTCAGTGATGACGTGTCCTAAATAAGCTACCTCTTTTCTTAGAAACTCACATTTTTCTGGTTGAAGTTTTAAATTATAATCTCGTAACCTTTCGAAGACAGCTTTCAAATTATTTATGGCTGTATGTAAATCATATCCGTATAGGACAATGTCGTCAAGGTAAACGAAACATCGCGTACCTTGGAGACCAGATAAGGCCGTGTTCATGAGACGCTGAAATGTGGAAGGAGCGTTTTTTAGGCCAAAAGGCATACGCGTGAATTGGTAGTGTCCTTGGGGTACGGAGAATGCAGTTTTGGGTTTATCTTCTTCCTCGACGAGAATCTGATGGAAGCCGGAAGAAAGATCTAGAGTAGAAAAATATTTACTTGAGCCTAATTGGTCTAGGATTTCGTTGATATTAGGTATGGGGTAAGTGTCTCCAATAGTAACATCATTGAGTTGTCGAAAGTCTATTACAATGCGCCATTTTCTTTGGCCGGAAGCATCTAGCTTTTTCGGAACAACCCAGATAGGAGCCGACCAGGGTGATTTTGAAGGTTCGATGATACCTTGGTCTAACATCAGATTAATCTGTTTTTGGACTTCCTGTTTATGGACCTCCGGAAATCGATACGATTTAACGTGGATCGGATTGTTCGAGCTTGTTTTGATGGAATGTTTAATGGCGTTAGTATGAGTAAGTTTTTCACCTTCTAAATGGAAGATGTCTGAAAAATCGGAACAGAGATTATAAAGAGCGTCAGCTTCTTCAGGGTTTAAATGTGACACACGAAGTTGATTAAGGACTTGTTGAGTTCGTTCATATGAATTAGAATAATTAATATTGTTAATAGGATAGGCTTGAGACGGATTTTGAATATTAGTTTCTACAGGAGTCAGAGTAACATTAAGATTTGAATTAAGGGATACAGCGTTTTCTGAAGTGTTAACTACTGAAAGATTTATTCTGTTATTACTTTTCACCTTTACTAGACAATTTGCAATTAGAATGTTCTCGATTTTTGGTTTATCTAAAATAATTCCTTCCTCGATCTCAGGGTTGGAAACAGAACATTCGATTACCATCTCGGATCTGGCTGGGATGGTATAGATTGGTTCGTGAAATAGGAGTTGGATATTAGTTTTATTTAATTTCAGAATACCCTGTGTGTAATCAATACTACAACCGAAGTGGTTTAACATATCCGTGCCAATTATACCATCGTAGGGGAGATCAATATTTTCTACGACGTGAAATTTGTGACTTATGAATTTTCTTGAAGTTTCATCTATCTTTAGCTTTAATGGAAAATGACCTAGGGTTTTAGTGCTACATTTAACGGGATCTATACCTTTTAAATTAATTTTTTCATTTGATAGTTTTGGTTCATGGTTTATGCTCGTTAATTTGATTAGACTTATCGATGATCCGGAATCTACTAATAAGGATAATGGTATTTCAGACACAGAGGATTTAACAAGAATGTGAGGGAGTAGAACTTTATCATGATTGGCATTTATCTCATAAATTTTCGATTCCGTGGATTCAGTGGACAAAGTAGGGGTTTCTTTTTCAGGTACAGAGGGTTCAGTGGAGACAGAGGGAGCAGCGGGTGCGGCGGATGTAGTGGAAACGGCGGATGTGGTAAGTTTTACAGGTTTAACGGATGCGGCGGATACAGCGGATACGGCGGATGTGGTAAGTTTGACCCTTTTTGTAGGTGCAGTGGATACAGAGGATACAGTGGGCACAGCGGATACAGTGGATATAGCGGATACGGTGGATACAGCGGATACAGTGGATACAGCGGATACAGTGGATACAGTGGATACAGCGGATACAGCGGATACAGCGGATACAGCGGATACAGTGGGCGCGACGGGTATTGGAACAGAGGATATAGTAGAATCAGTGGCGTCGATTTTCTTGGGCAAATGGTGTCTCGCACGACACCGATACGAGACGTTATTTAGTTTTTTGAGATATCAACTTCATCGGTACCATAATCTTCGTTAACATAATTGACACGGGGTTGTGGCCTGAAACCGGATGTTGAAGGGTTGTTTTGATTGCGATTATTATACTCACGCTTCCTACATTGATCTATAGAATGTTCGATGGCTTTGCAATAGCGACATATGATCGGATTACGATTGGGAATTTGTTGGTTTTGGAAGTTAAGCCGGTCGCGTTGTACAAATTTGTTTTGATTGAAATTATTGGAAGAGTCCCTGGGTTTGAAAGATTTATCAGACTGCGGGCGTCGATATACGGTTTGCAAAATGCGCTCTTCACAAATAGCGATATTGATAGCCTCATTAAGAGTTTGCGGGGATTTGCATCTAACGGTGAGAGATAAATTTGGTTTGAGGCCCATTATAAAATGGTGCAATGCTAGATCCTCCATGGCGGATGTACGACCAGGAATTTCGACAGCTGGATAGTTCCCTAAAGAAATTTCAGTTAGAAGTTGGGATAGTTGTGTTTCGAGTCTGAGTGCAAATTGGGTTACGTTTTCAGACGGTCCCTGTTTGTTTTCTTGTAATTCTGTAAGTAGATGTGTGTAGTGTTTCCGGTCTGAGAATTGATTTTTCAAAAATTGTTTTAATTGTTCCCAGTTGCAGAACTCTTTAATCGAGCAGGCTACTTCAGCCTTGCCTTCTAATTGGCTAAGGATGTATTTAAATAAAATCGGAACCTGTGTTTCTGAAGCAAGGTCGATTGCATTATTACAGTTTATTATGAACGAGTTTAAAGTTTCCCTGGAACCATTGTATGTTTTGATAAATTTAAATAAGGTGCTCAGATTAACTTCTTCCTTTGTGTGTGCCATGATATGTGTTTTTGAGGTTAATTTCTGTGGTGTAAGATTAGTGGGTGATGGGGCGATTTCTAGTCCTTCTGGAATTTCTAAATTAAGTTTTTCTAGAATGTCAATTTTAGTGGTTTTTGGCATAATAAGATCGAATAATCAGTTGGATATAAGGGCACATAAACACACAAAACAAATGCAATTAGAAACATACACGTAAAATAAAATGCTGCAAAAGAAATACAGAACACACACACAGAATACACAAAAAATACAATACGTAGAACAAAGAGCTCAATAAATGTTCGCAGGGTAACGACGACACAGTGATGATATTCGATATGATAGATAAATGTTTGTTATGACTACGCTCACTTCGTTAGGCTAAGTTATTATTCATTGTTCATAGAAGAGATAAGCTGAAGATTGTTCTGGAACACTTTCGTTAACTTAACACTTTTGAAACTTGTATTCCGATGAAATATGTTTAATGTTCACTTACAGGGCTGCTGCTGCGGTGATGTAGGATAGCCAGGACATTACGGCAGGAATAACGGCGATAAGTATTATGAATACTTTACGAGATGCGGCGCGGTGATGTCCTTCGACAGGATACAGGGGTGTCCTCCTCGGATGCAGTGTTGGGTCCTCCTCGTGGATGCAGCGATGCGGTACCAGGTAAGTTTTCTTTTCAGGATTCAGTGGAGATTCCGGGGAGAGACTCAGGTAAGTTTTCTTTTCAGGATTCAGTGGAGATTCGCGGAGAGAGACTCAGGTAAGTTTTCTTTTCAGGATTCAGTGGAGATTCGCGGAGAGAGACGTTCCGAGGATTTTTCAAAATCCCTTTACGCTGCCACCAATGTTACGGGGTCCCGCGATGGACGGTTTTTAAAAAAAATATATATTTCTCTGTTACACTAAAAACTTTAATTCACATTTAATTCACAGTTAATTCACATTTAATTCACATTTAATTCACGGACTTTAATCTTTGAAAACGTGTGGCCTGTACCGCGAGCGAGGAGGAACTGGCGGTCCCACCAAGCTCCCTGACCAACTAGAACTGGATGTGCTGATGCAGCACTTCGTCAGCAACAAGGGTTGCAGGTGCTATCCGTAACAGTTCGTTAGGAGTAACCTCCAGTCGTGCGTCGGAGTTGACACATGCATACCTACAATTTTTTTATTAAGAAATGGAAAAATTTAATGATGTTAAAAATACTATATAAACATAATGAAATAAAAATATAGATGAAACGTAATAAATCATCGAAAATATCTTATTTTATTAATCAATCAATCATTTCTTTTTTCTCATCAATCAATCAGGCCGATATACTTATGTATGGTTAAAGTAAGGTATTCTTCTACTTGCCCGTAACTTCATGGCTCCAATTCAAGATTGTTCTACTTAATATTTGCTTAGTAGTAAAGGGCTCGTAAAATCTAAGCGATAATTTGATAGAATTAATATAATGTAAATGGTAATGGATTTATTTTATTAAAATCCAACGCTAAAATAAAAAGTGTTCTAATACGAGCCGCGTGGGACTGTCTGAAACTGTTCTTGAAAAGCGCAATTTATGTCTCCTCCAAACTTTCCCATTTATAAAAATATTTTGATAATTGTTTTATAATCAATCTAGCCAATAGATGACGAATCGTCCAGGCAGGCTTCAATAATGTACCTAGATCTCGACGAAACAAGGCTATTTTGTGACCAATTTAAATTAGTCATGTCAATTAAAATAAACACATCGACACATCGACGAAATAAATTATGATGTATTATAAAACAAAAATCGTAAATAAGTTTCAGAAAAAAGTGTCTGAGTAACAATGTGAACCGGAGTCCATAAAAACGGAGAAAATGGAAACTAGTTGGAAATAAGTGGGAACGAACAGTAATTCTCTTTTCTCCATCGGGACTGGACACCGCTGTCATTTGATTAGTCTCGCGTGTTCTACGCTGTATGTAGGCACTTCAGTCCTTGTATAACACGACCTAACGTTTTTATCAGCAGTCTGTTTCTATCCTTTCGTATGTTTAAAGTTTTAAACTAGATCCAAAAATTATGATAATGTTTGTAAGGTAAATTTTTGGGTACAAAATTTATCTTTTTTTCTTCATTACTAATGCTACTTATGTACATTATTATTTTTTGCCAGTAGGTTTTTATCGATATTGCAATAAATAAATAGGAAATATAAAAAAGATAACATATCTCAAGTTAATAATAAATCAATGTACCTAAGTAATCTGATATTGTAATTGACGGTAATTTGATAACATCCGTTAAGATCAGTGGTAAGATTTGTCGGCAAGTCACGTACCGAACCCTTCTTTCCGTTCTAACGCTAATATGACGTTCGGACGGCAAGCATCCATCCATACGTCGTAGACATCCCACCGCTGCGAACGAGGCGGCACGCCTCATCTTTCATAGTGCGTGCAGCGAAGGACTGGAATAAGTTGCCTGCGTGGGTGTTCCCGCCCACCTACAATGTAGGTGTCTTCAAGAGAAGAGTGAATAGGCATTTATTAAGTTAGTGCGTTCACCATCTTGGACTTCATCGCCATTACCATCAGGTGGGATCGTTGTCAAGCATTAACTTATTTCATATAAAAAAAAAAAAAAAAAAAAATTTAGAAGTTTCGACCTCCATCGATGTTAATTTCGTTACATCAGACTTGTCACGAAAAGTTCACCCGTTAAAATTAAATTAGTTTAAAGATAAATTGGACTTCTAATTTTGAAGTCCAAGGGGAAGGAATTGTCCTTAATGGTCCTCTGAGTTGAATAATTTACGCACTTACTGAAGTGACAATTTGAGACTTAAAAACATAATTTATTGATGACTTAATTTTATCACTTAATTGGTGAAGTATGTGACAAAATAAAAGATGTTCATTTGTTTATTTAGTAGTTTTTTTTTCATAAAAACAATGTGCAAAAGGCGTACTTTATGTTATAATATTCTTTTCTAAAAAAATTATTATCACACACACACACACACACACATACCTCAGAACTGATAGAGTATACTCAATTAATGCTTAAGTCTTGTAAGTAAGATATTTATATAATACGAGCAAGCTACGTTGTATGATGATTGTGTTTTATTTTCAAATTTTCATCATTTTTCACCTTATTAGTCACGATAATCAAGATGAAAATGTATTTATGACCCATGTAATTAATCGATCATTTTCTAGTCTTTGGTCCTGCTGAATGAATGAAGAGTGTATAACAGAAAAGAAAGCTTTTTAAATTGTGTCTATAACGTGAACGACAGATTCACTTTATGTAATCAGCATTATGTACTTCAAGAGTCGCAGAACCAAGCCTAAATTATTAATAAATACGCTCTTTAGTACGAGAGTAATCCGTTTGCGCCCTGACCGCACTCAACCCTCGGTACCTGTTTAAAGCGCACCTGATTGATGGGTGCTTTATCACGCTTCATATTATAATATATCAACGTCGTTTGCAGCTTCGACCATATAAAACCTTTGAGAGCTGCCCATTGTTTAATTGGACATTTAATTTTAGCACAATCAGCCTTACGATTAAGTAGACCTACTACAGTTAAGTATACTTGACTGATCGATCCAGTTGTAATTTAGTTTTAATAAAGAACAATGTAAATAATAAAAAAAAGTTTAGATAATTAGTGAAATTATACCAGTGTTATAAAAAGTTAATTTGAACTCCTCGTCAAAACAACGATGATTAGAGCAATTTGAATGCAAACAAACTCACATTATTTTGGGATGAAAGCATTAAAAAGGTAACGACTCAAATATGAAGGCACAATGGTAGGGTTATTATTATACACCGTAGTATCTTTAAGCTACCTAAATAAATTAACTATTAACCTTTTGATGTAAGCTATGTAAGCTTTACCTGGAAATGGATCATTTCCCGCGAGATGAAAGAACGGTAGTGAAGGTTTGTTAAGAGCTTAGTAAACAATACGCCACCAAAAATGTTTCATGTAAAATAGGTTGGCAATACTAACTAGCACATTAACGTACTAACTCAAAATTTTAATAGTAGTTATATCAGAAGTAGGTATCGATGTCATAACTCTACAATCATTCGACTCATAAGCACAGTTCATAAGTCAGATCAAAAGTATCAGATGTCATGCTCTACAATCATTCAAATTCTATTTGCATCGCTATTTTTATGATTTATCAATTGCTTTGGTAAAGGAAAACACCGAAAAGAAACCTACGTACATGAGAGGTTCCCATAAGGGTCCAAAGTGTGTGAGAAGTTTGTCTATCCGCACTTCGCCACCGTAGACAGCGTAGACCTTTTCCCCGCATATTTTGGATAGTTAAGACAATAATGATTGAATTACACTACAGTAATATTAGAACGCTCAGGTAATACCAAAACAAATTTTCCCACAATAGTTTCCAACCTCAATTGGTAAACTGATAACTAATTTCCATTCGCACATGCACTTGAAAACTACTTTAAACAATAGTTGTGAATATAAGTTATATATGAACCTGCATATCTGGCTCCACAATCAAAAGATTAGCGTTCAAAATTAGCCTGTTACTTAAATAGCATTATTTACATATATTAAACGAATTAACAACAACTTTTAACAAACTACGAGTAGTTCAGTACTAACAATTGTTACGCCTGTTTCTGACAAGTGAAGCTGAAGTACTTTTATTCAGAGTAACGTTTCTAGTTTCTAATTTATGCAACTCAGGACCAGCGAGCTTTTCTGAAGGAGTTCTTGTTTCAAATGCCACCTTTTTAGACCTCAAGCCTTTCAGTTGAGAAGGCATTATTTTGATAATTATATCGTTGTGTTTGAACCTTAAGCGCCCTGAAAACGTTCAAATATATTTGTCAAACTTTACGTTTTGTTTGTACGTTTTCATCAAACATCAGCGCACACATACCAACAAGTTTGTCAAACAAGACTTCACTTTCAAAGCAGTTTTCGCCGTGAAGTGACGCTCCGACGTTCAGATGAGTAACGTTGACAAAGCATTTCTTGCATTAACTTTGGCAATATGTGTAAAAAAGAAGTAAAGAAGACGTTGGACACGAGAATAGTTAAAACTATGAGATAGATTTACTCATGAAATTTTTTTTATCATATAAGTTAATTCTTGACTACAATCCCACCTGATGGTAAGTGGCGATGTAGTCATGGATAGTAAATCGCTTATCGCATTAACTTAGTAAAAGCCTATTCACTCTTGCCTTGAAGACACTCACATTGTAATCGAGCGGAAATAAATAAAAAAAATGATAAAAAAAAAATAATAATAATAAATTGCTGAATGAAATATTGCGCACAGACCCAGATGACTACCGTAACTTTCTTAGAATGAACAATAAAACATTCAACGACTTGCTAATGTTAGTTGGCCCTCTAATAGAAAAAAAAACAATCATGCGAAAATCTATTCCAGCGTCTCAAAGGCTATCGATAACGCTAAGATTTCTAGCAAGTGGAGCCGATTTTGAAGATAGAAGGGATGTAAATTGTAATAAAATACTCCTTGTCACTCAAATCAGACATTTTTTCGCGCGAAAATAACGAGTTTGTTTGGCAAACGTACGCCGTCAATCAAAATCTTCAAACATACAGCCAAACACGTAGTTTGCTTGACAAACATGTCAAACATGACCATAGACTGTCAAATAATTTGCCAAACACGTAAAATTTGACAAATTATTTGAGCGTTTACAGGGCGCTTTACAATATCAAAATAAGAGTTCTCACATTTTAGGCGCTGTCAGTGTTTTTATAAAGTAGGTACTTGTTCCCAACCAACGCGTGATGTTCTAAATTTTGCAGACACAAACCAAGAGCCAAAACAGAAATAGGTAAAATTTGCCTCTATCACATAGTTAATATCCACAATAATAACGACCTTAACAAAGTAAAGCTTACAATTTAATTAACTTCAGCAATCCGAATCTATATTGTACAGTTACTGACAAAATTTTCATATTTTCAGAAATTATTGCAGCTTCCTTCGGTGTAGACGGTTGTATGTGAAATTTTATCTAGACTTGATTTATGAGAGGCGAGGGAGAAGCAATTTCCTCCGCGGAAGTGTTGCAATGGCAGTATTCGGTGCTTTCGGCTTTCTTCGGAGTGCCGTTCAAACGTAATGGCACTTGACTTCGCTTGGCTTTTATACCAGTAAAAATACGCAGCCTATGTATTGTACATGGGCTTATTAATTTATTTTATAGTGTAATTAAAGAAAACGGCCAGTGTTTTTGTTTTTTGTTAGTAATTAATTTTAGATAGGCCATCAATATCGACTTTGTAGCCCAGTAATCACTATGAGAAAAGTATCCCGGTTTCGATTGAATGTAGGGGAAAACATTCATAACATGAAGCTTACAATATTTCTCTTCGTGTTATTTAGAACACGGGCTCTTACGATGTGGTGTATGTGGGCATTTAATTATTTCAACTGGGATGAAATAAATATTGACGCATTATCAATTATATCCATATTATTATACATATTTGACGACCCGCGTGGCGCAATGGTTACCATGCCGGATCGCAGCGCCAAGGGTCCTGGGTTCGATTCCCAGCGAGGTGGAAATTTGAATGATGAGTTTGAATTTCTGTTCTCGGTCTGGGTGTGAGTGTCCTTGTCTTTGTGTATTGTCCATGGCACTCACGACACAGGGAATCCTAGTGTGGGGCTATGAGTGTGAAACGTTAACGTTATTATGATGATATGGTCTTTATTTTTTGTGAATAAAAATTGCAACTCCGCAATTTAATACCTTTCATTTACAATGCTTTAATTTACGAGTTACATTTTGGAAGTCGGTAGTATCACAGACTAGTAAACTTTTTTACGCAGTCAGCCAACGAAGGTATTTAACTAAACTAGGTCAATCGTGCGGGCTGTTTCGGCTGAGAGGCTTTTCCAGATTTGTAATAGCATTCGGGGAGAAGCGATGAGGGTTAACGCATTGTAACCTTACATACATACCAGCTATTCATTAAAATGCTTACACGGTCTATCCCCGTACTAGGATTGACTGTGTTGCCGGTGGCATGGCCCCATTAAGTAAAGCGATCCCTAGACGATCATGCAGAAGATGGATTTATACATATACAGAGCAAGAGACTTCTTCACTGTACGATTTCAGATGTGATGCGTTAAAATGCAGCATGATCATGCAAATTGCTCGTCCAGGGACCGCTTTACGTAAAGCGTGGCATATGTTACGCGGTACATGTCTAGAGGGTCGGATTTTATTCATTTAAAAGGAGAACCCCAGTTTCCATAGAAACTCAGGCCTAAGTAGACAAGACTGGAAATTGGCTGTTAATTAGATTATTGCAAAAAGTTCAATTTCTCCAATATTCACGGCTGCCAGCAATGGCCAACTAAGGAAATCCTAGAATGAATCACCTTAATTATAGGTTATGATTATGTCATACTCGTGTCACAGTGCTATTTAATATGTATGTTACACTTACGTTGGCGGGTGTCTATTATAATATCTACTACTTCAATGGTTTTCACCCAAAACGAATGTCATAAAAAGGTTGTATAATAAAAGCTATTGCATATTTCAAAAGATTTTATTAGTTATCATTATAATATATTAATATTTCGTGTAGTTGTGCAGGAGGCGTTATATTTCGTTAGTACCTTGCCCAATCAAGATACCATAATATACTCATTGTAAGTATGGCCACAGCAACTTCCTGATCTTCTAAAGATGTATAGGGTACGTTATCCAGTGTTCAGGACTTATTCTGAACCTTTGTCAGTCACAATACAGGCGATTAAGGAGTCCATATTCATATAGTATTGGTTTGCAAGAAATTGTAGCGAAACTGCGAAACACATTCACCAAAACACAAGTACGAAAGCGAATACAAAAGAAAATTAAAATCACTGTGTACGTGTCGATGAGTTTCAATAGTAAATAGGACTCCAAATACGCTGAAAATATTTGATAGTAAAAATATACAAGAACACGCGTAGAAAGATGAAAGATCGATGACAAATATGACAATACAGTGGTGTTATTTATAAATACTATGGTTACCAAAATGACATTATTAGGGATTACATCATCATTGTTGTCAATCGATTAATCGATGTCAAAATATTCGAAATGTAATTTAATAAAATTAGCGTAACGATTGAATGGTAATTATAATATATTACATAGTTTTGATTTATATGGAATACGAAAATATGTAAAAAATAAATTAATATTATAATTATAATCACTAAATAATACTTAAAATATATTATTATGTTCCATCAATCGATCATTATCAATCGATTCAATCGATTATAAAATCGTATGTAATGAGGTAAATACTGTGAAAACTTTTTTGCATTATTTTGTTCATTTGGCAAGAGCAGCTGAAGCTAAGATTTAAATATGTTTATCTTATAAATAAGACGAATTTTTTGGTATATAGTTTACTCTTGTCTAGTCCGATGTTCTAGCACAGATTACATATGGTTCGGGGCCGAAAATTGGGGATCTCCTTTATAATTTCTAAAGAATGGTGCGAGCAAGAACTAAGAATGATGTTGCTCAATAAATTCAGCTGTTCGTAAATATAGCGTTGTTAATTAAACCGTCGTTACCCCTCTGATACCTAAAGTTTTTCTTTTCTCACTGCAAAGTAATTAAGTTGGAGCGAGCTCAAGTCGGGGATTAAAAATACGAAATGTTTAGATCTTCCGCAACCGTAAATTGATGCTTGTAGAACGCTTCCACTTCTTTTGTTTTAGTCAAATTGCGATGACAGTTGACAGACGAATTTTCAATTCAGATCAACGTACAACATTTCCAATTTTTATTCCACCCATGGAATGAGGAGAATAAGAGATGTAGTATAGAAAGTTCAGCAATTTTCACAGTTAAAACATGACAAAATGGGATTCGAAGTGCTTGTATGTTTTTTAGTTTTGCCATATTTATTTAGGTTTGATTTCCTATGCAACTAGATGCTACAAGTGGACAAGGAGCCCGCTATTGTGTATCTCCCATATACGTCCGTAATACCAAACGATTCCGTCAGAAAACTTGTAGCTAGAAAGGCAGGTAAAAAGCTCTGCTCTGTATAATGCTTGTCAAATAAATCTGCAGTTGGGCATAATGTTGGTAGCATTGAAAAAGGAGTATAAAAATTTAAATGTTAAATTACTTAAATGTAATAATTTAAATTATCTCCTGATTATTACCTTTGATGCATTTGATAACAACGCTATTATTATGTCCATAAAATTGTTTTTGAAATATAAAAGACACTTATTTTAATGCTACCAACATTACGCCTAACTGCAGATTTAGTTGAAAAGCGCTCTAATCAACATTAATTCAGCATCATGATCAGGAGAGGATGGCAACCTAAGTATGAACAGAGTCTCTTATTTTGAAGTTTCTCATAAAAGTTGATAATTTAAACATTATAGGTAAACGAAAGATATTTGACTCTTTTTGTTTTGGTAGAAAATATGATTTAAAAAGAATCACAATTTATATTCAATTATATTCCATGTTTTCGACGCTTTATCTGTTGACTTCGTTAATCTATGAATTCGTCTACGTCATGCTGCGATAAATTTTGGCATATTTCTATATCGTCCTCGATATGACATGAAATTTTTCAAATACGATTCGCACCGATCCCGACGATATGCGATTGAGCTTCATCAACGAATGCTGACGTGAAAATCTGAATCCGTTTAAAAAATTTGAATTAAATTTAGGTTTATATGAAGAAGATTAAGGAACAATGCCCAACTGCCATACATCGTTTTATTTCATTTTCAACTTTAGCGTCTTAAAATAAAAAAAAAGATTGTGTGGTTTTATGAAACCACGGTATAAGTGAAACTTTTTTTCGTATTGTAGACATTTAACTAAAAATTTTTGGATAAATATTCGATTTAGGGTATTAAAATGGCATCATCCTCGTTGATCAGTTTTTCGGACTGTATGTTAACGGACTGTATAAATGTTGAAAGCTAGGTCATCCTAAGTACTTCCGTTACTGAGAACCGATAAGTACATACCTGGTCATCATCAGACCTTCAGAATGTATCATGTAGTAGCACCCGTACTCAATCAGATAAATGTTGAAAGCTAGATCATCCTAAGTATTTCCGATACTGAGAACCGATAAATATATACCTGGTCATCATCAGACATTCAGAATGTATCATGTAGTAGCACCCGTACTCAATCAGATAAATGTTGAAAGCTAGGTCATCCTAAGTACTTCCATTACTGAGAACCGATAAGCATATACCTGGTCATCATCAGACCTTCAGAATGTATCATGTAGTAGCACCCGTACTCAATCAGATAAATGTTGAAAGCTAGGTCATCCTAAGTACTTTCGTTACTGAGAACCGATAAGTATATACCTGGTCATCATCAGACCTTCAGAATGTATCATGTAGTAGCACCCGTACTCAATCAGATAAATGTTGAAAGCTAGGTCATCCTAAGTACTTCCGTTACTGAGAACCGATAAGTATATACCTGGTCATCATCAGACCTTCAGAATGTATCATGTAGTAGCATCCGTACTCAATCAGATAAATGTTGAAAGCTAGGTCATCCTAAGTACTTCCGTTACTGAGAACCGATAAGTACATACCTGGTCATCATCAGACCTTCAGAATGTATCATGTAGTAGCACCCGTACTCAATCAGATAAATGTTGAAAGCTAGGTCATCCTAAGTACTTCCGTTACTGAGAACCGATAAGTACATACCTGGTCATCATCAGACCTTCAGAATGTATCATGTAGTAGCACCCGTACTCAAATTCAAATTCAAATTCAAAAATAATTTATTTCAAATAGGCCACTTTGTGGCACTTTTGACACGTCATAAATACAATTTGATACATAAAATACATTAAAATAATTACAATAAAATATTAATATACAATTATAAATGATATAGGCACAATTACCTAGATTTCACTTTGGAATATAAATGCAACTCATTCCCACGCTTTCTTGTCGTTAGATGAACTCAAAAGATATGATACTCAATCAGATATGTTGAAAGCTAGGTCATCCTAAGTACTTTCGTTACCTAGAACCGATAAGTTAAGAACCGACCGTCACGCGACATGCGACACACATACCAAAAAGTTTGAGACGATGTAATAAAAGTTTCACTTTAAAAAATCTAGAAATCGCCGCTTTAATTTCTGAGCTTAGATATATAAGAATTTTCAGCAGACACACCCCAGAAACAAAGTATTTTGAGATTGAATTCTTATAACCATTGAGTCATAGAGTAGGGGAGACTTACGGCTGCCTGTAATTTTTACCATTATTTTATTCTGACTTTTTTTTGATTGACAACCGGAAATGGAAATTTGACATCATTACATTTGTCATACCAACATTTATAACGAAATTCTGTCTGTAATATTGACCAGAAGTCTCCCTATATCTTGCTTGATACAAGCTATGTATCGAAGTGAGTGCCCAAATGAAAATTGACATTGTTGACATCATTGTTATTATAGTCAATTCATCACTTATTAATAAAATTATTTTACGCTGGGTAATACGGGTATAGGTATTAATTTTAAAATACGTAAAAAAATAATTGAATGGCTTCGGTATTTTTGGGCATTGTTCTTTTATTCATTTCAACTGGTTGGGAGGAAAATTTGATATTTTCTATATTACTTTTGGAATCAGATTTAGTTTGAGTTTCAGTACCTAATCTAGTTTCAACACCTGTTCATGTTTTATGGTCCCAAGTTTTGTGTAGTTTCCCCGGTGTTGTTGCAGAAAATATTTGCTTTTTGCCTACGCCTAAGTATTTTCTATGTTCCCAGCGAAAAGTTCATTTTCAGCGTATTTGACTGCAGCTTAACCACAAAACATGAGGTAGATGACAATAATACGCAGAAGACATAATAGTACATAATACTACTCGTAGTATCACTAAGAAATTGACCTAGTTAAAGAAAGTGTCTGAAGTTTAGTGGTTTCCCAAGTGCTTTTCGATATCGGCTATTTTCTAAATAAATGGCTAAACCCAAAGGAGTCTTGCTTCTAAGTGAATTACGTCCAACTAATTACTGTTAATGGACAAGGCGTTCTCTGGGAACATGAATCAATGTGCGCTGTTTTTATTTGTAATAATAAAATTCATGCGAATAAAAAATGAACCATGGGATTAAGGGAACACCTACGAGTAAGGATGGTAAGGATGGTAAGTTTACGAAATGTTTAGAGTAGGTAATCTAAATTGTTTTATTTAGTACTTTGCCAAAAAATAAAACACAAATATTTCTTTAAATTTTGTAGTTGTTATAACTGAATACAGCTCAATTGACTAGGTACTTAATCTTTCTATGCTGATCCATTTGCTGTTCCTCTGTAGGTCTGTAAGTCTGTTGTGATCATGATAATCGTTTTCGCAGTCTGCAATGCATGCTCGACTGCTCATATTATAATTATGAATAAAACTAGATACGACTAGACCAACGTAGAAAACAGTTATTAAAATATTATGTGACATTGTAGACACTGTTTAATTTTCTCATATCTCATTTTCCACGAAATTATCTCGTAAATTTCGTTGGAGGGATCAGAAAAGGAAACGTAACTTTATAATGTAACATTATATTATGGTACTCCGCGGTACTTTCACAACGAGGCAAGTAAAAGTCATGCTTCATAATTGTTCGTCATCCTTATAATTATGATTTGAGGCTGGTGAGAAGCCATTTCCCGTGATGTTTTTATCACGATATAAAACTTTCAGGAAGCGAGGTTTCTTTCGAGTCCAAGCTGACCTGAATGCGATAGGCACACCGTACTAAACAAAGGACGAATCTATGGTACTTCGATATGGGGGTTGTAAGGAAAACACTGATTAGATCTCCTGTAGTCCTTATAAATCTGGTGTTTCGGTTCGATTACAATGTATGTAGGTGTCTTCAAAGCAAGAGTCAATAAGCTTTTACTAAGTTAGTGCGTCTCACCACTCAAGACTATGTATCGCCAATTACCATCAGACAGCGTTTTAGTCAAGCTTTATTACGTGCAACTTATAATTTATATGAAAAAAGTGGATTAGTTCTTGATCAAAAATTATACTTAGCATCTCAAAGCTATTTTAAGTTATGGATAGCATAACAGAAATACTTTCTGAATAAAAACTTTTCCGATCTAAATAATTTGAGATAGTATCGAACAGTAGTTATGAGTCAGGAAATGGGTTCATCATCACAAACTTTATTTGTTAGCTGTTTATCCCAGATCAGGTCTCCTCTCGTGAATGTGTACAAACCCTAGTTTTACATTGGGACCATAGTCTTACATAGTTTTCACACATCTTATAACAATTACTGGGCAATAACACAATGATGTAATTGATTAGGTACGATTATTACGATATTGTTTGTGCTTTTAAATTATAAGGTAGGCAGTGTATGCAGAATTCAAATCCAGACTTCCCTGTAAAGGAAATCAGTGTTCAAACCAATATAAACCAGTAGTAATTCAAAAGGTCTATAAGTTAATTATAGCAATACTTTAAAATTGAATCGTTTTTGACTACATAATCCAATATACGAAAAATCTTCATATTAAATTATAAAGGGAAATTAACAAGAATTTTTCTTTTTTGAAAGCTGCTACATTGCACTCGGAGTTGATATTGATATTAAAAAGCCCAGCACAAAATGTACGGCAGTTTCTGGTGCACTAAAACTCCGGGGAACCACCTTTAAAATGTACAGCTTTTGAATTTATGCTACGACTTTTTGCAGCAGGTTTTGCGACTGGTTTAGTTATGTATCATGCGAGATTTGGGTGTATTGTGTTCAAAATTGCTGGACAAATTTGGTTCAGAATTTTATAAAAGATATTTGCTAAGTACTAAGATACATTTTATTATTATAACGTGTTTTTATGGCAACAATATGTACCTAGTAATCATAGTCAGAATTAAGAATTCTTACATCATTTGAAAAATTACGCTTTCCATGAGGTTTCGTTTTATGTATATTTTTTTGGTGATGAGAGATAAAAAGTAATTAACATTTAAAAATACTTTTAAAAACAAGGTATTAAATTTTTGTGTTCGTGCTGTTGGCCGCTGAGGAGTTCTCTCGACTGAAGACAACCTTGAGCGTACTATCAGGTTACCATTATCATAAAAATTTATTGTCATCGGAACCAAATTAAATTGTGATAATATACGTAGGTTGTAAGGAAGTTAAATAAAAGTTTGTAATGTAGACTAATATTATAAAGAGGAAAGATTTGATTGTTTGCATTTTCACAGTTAGGAAGCTACACTATCCCCGGGTGACATAGGTTATATTATATTTTTTTTACTACTTTTCCCGAAGCGAAGCTAGGGCGATTTCCTAGTATCAAATATGTATGTGATCATTTTCAGAGATTCGACGTTTACATTATTATATAGGTTAGTATATTAGTTCATTGATTACCTGTCCTTGCTAAAATATGGTTGTACTAATAATATGTACTTAAAGTATGTTGATAAAATTGTGTACGAGTAATATTAGGTATATTTTCTAGAAATATTTTCAAAAATTCGAGCTGCAAGATTCAAATCACTCTGTAACTCTTCCGTAAAGGAAATTACCGCTGCTTCATGTTAAATTTAATGATGTGGAAAGAAATACTGTAGCTGTATCATCAAATAACATCTTATGTAACACTTTAGATTTTCGATTTCTCATAAATCCTATCCTAGTCTATATACAGAGCGTCCTATAAGTAGTACTCGTATTGTTCACAGAACAGGCAATGAATAATTAAGTATATTTTTCTCAAAGCAAGCCACATAAAATAAAAAGTAATCTTAAACGAAACGCTCCAACCCTAGTCGCAGCTTACTGCACACAGCTTCTGAAATATGTTTACCGCTTAAGGCGCTTGGCTTAAATCGATGCAGCTGTATTAAGCTTAAACTTCGGTCATCCCAGTAAATTTATAACCCAAAATCTAATTCGAAATCATGGGCTGTATTCCAATATTAATATTATTTGGTATATTTTTATTTACTAATTGATGGAATATGCATGCATGCTTGCAAATGTGTGTTAATGTGACCATTGATTTGTAATCCATGGACAATCCCGTACTCGGTATTTATTCTGCCAGCTAATTAAGGGGTTAGATTCGATTCGCGACCGAGGACCGGCAAACGTTTCAAAAACCCGAAGAAATTTGACAGAGCTGTTTAGTTGTCATACGTGTAAGTTAATTTTTAACCGACTTCAAAAAAAGGAGGAGGTTCTCAATTCGACTGTATTTATTTATGTTTGTTACCTTAGAACTATCGACTGGGTGAAACGATTTTGATGATTCTTTTTTTATTGGAAAGAATATAATCATTTCAAATCGGTTTTTTTTGGTAACATTTTAGATTATTATAATTTTGATGTCTTTCAGAAACCTGCGGATAGTCTGGAGGAATATAGGTGGTATAAAGTAAGCAGCCGGCTAGTGGAATTTGCAACGGTTACCATATCTATTCTAAAATGGAATTTCAATATCGGTTTGCGGTTTAGAAATAAAAGTTCTGTTTTAGTATATCTATTCCGTACCGGTAAATATGCTCAGCACTAAAAGTAAAAGCACTTGACCTAAATGGAGGCACCGTCGTCGAAATTGTTTTATTTTTTTCAGTTTTAAGTATTTAAAATATGAAAATATTTGACGCTTAAACTGTTATAATATTGAAAGATTTTTTTCTGGTTTTGCTGTTTTTCAGTGCTCGTTGCTAAGAGCATTTTGAAAGGGCTATGAACTATAGTAAAAATACTGTTTCGAACGCGAGAATCAGACACCGTTGCAATTATAATTATCATTGGCGATACATACTGAAACTTTAAAAATTCTAAAATTTTATTTGGAATATAACTTCCTAAGAAATTTGATGAAATTAAAAACAATATGCCAACTGTAACACAATCATTCTTGTTCATTTTGTTACTTATGAATGCGCTAACTTTTCTATTATAAATTAATAAAAGCAAGGTGACTAGATTCAAGTGTATATGAAATTTTTATAAATTTATGGGCATAAATATATATTAAACCTCTTGTCTCTGTATTCCGTGCATTAAACGTAATGTATCCAAAAGTAAACGTAATTTACAATGATTGACATTATGATATTGTATAATATATTACCTCTAACCTACGTTCATACGTAGTAGATGAGAACGTGTAAAATTTCCTTTGAGATAGAATGAAATTCTTTTTTATTTCCCTTACGAGACGTATTACAAGGCTAGGCATATTTTCGGCAAACATTGTGGTATACGCACCTCGTTGCTGGCGGAGCCATTGTTTACACATCGTTACGACCGTGCACGCGGGACATGATAGCCTCCTTGCGTTTTACTGGCCCTAAAAATGTGTAGAAGGATTGTAGTGCCGTCAAATAAAACCATTTGCCTTTGTATCTGTCTGTCCTAACTGTGGTTTAGTTCAGGTTAGGTCGTTGCAATTCTCTATTGTTAAATAATTTCACTTAGGTATAGCATTTGTCAATGACTTAAGGCTCCGTGCCGCGATATCAACAATTTCAGTCAATTTTAATCACTGTTTGTGTGAACAGGATAAAGAGATTAAGCTTTGTTTTTTGTAACTATAAGAGTCTAATTCTTGTTCTTGCTGATAGCGCAGACGAATTTAACATATTATTTATAATAATGGCAAATCACCACTATTTAAAACCCTTCTTTTCCGAAAAGTAACGAGCAAGTGATTTTTGTCTTCGTTTTACAACGAAAATACAAAATATTCCAAACATTAAAAAATATAAATAACATGAATATACGGTCTATTATTAAGTAGCCTAGCCAGTTTTTTAAATTCCTATCCAAATATAGCAGAAAATTTTTTTGAAATAACGTAATTTCGTTCGAAGTAAGTATTTTTTTCTATTAATTAGAAACATTTTAAGGAAATTTTAAAAAATACACATTAATCTTAAGTTAATCCTTTAATAGAATCAAAATTTTATTTTATGAAAAAATAATGATTTCGTTTGTTAATAATAGTTGCAAACTGAACTATATTATGGACCGCATTAAATATATTAAACCAGTACCGCCAAGGCTATCAACGCGTGAGGACGTATTACTTTTTTCCCCGCGACGCTCGCGTGTTCTACGTAAAAATTTACACAAATTGTACGCCGACTATCACATTTTGATCCAATTATTAAATTAATTATTTTTTATTTTAATAACACCATGCATCATCATGTTTCTATGTATTACAAAATTGGCTGTTCGAAGGGGGGTGGGGTAGTTATAGTAGTTCATAGAGTTAGGAAGAAGATGAATTTACTGAATTCAGCGAACATACCCGAGTGGGGTATCAAATGAAAGGGTTTGATTTGTGTAGTACTAAATTGACTGTTTAAGGGGGGCGGGGGGGTGTAATCAACAAGGGGCCATCCATAAATTACGTCACACAAATTTCATGACTTTTTGACCCCTCCCCCATCGATATCACCCCTAGTGTGACGTCACATATTATAAATTTTACTCCTAGAAATTATTAAATTAAGTTCCATTTTTGTTTTTCAACTTAGTAATTCACTTAGTAGTACTTCAAGTGTTTCAACTTACATTTTGAAGTGAAAACTTCTTTAGTACGGGGGTGATTTGAAATTCGATGAAACGAAACTGTCCAGTAAAAAGAGACAGACACATAAATTCTAAAGTGAGATAGGAAGCATTGTACAGGGGAGGGGGAGGGGAGTTGAGTTGAGTTGGCGCCGCTGTGGCAAGGTTGCGCTCCAAAAATACCGCCCCGGGTCCCGATGGTTTTTCGGGTCGAGAGCTGGTTTCCGCCCTAGACGCCGCAGAGTCCCTGGAGTAGCGACTAAGGGGACTCCTGAATGCCTGTCTCGAGCAGGGAAAATTTCCTAAGGCGTGGAAAACAGGACGAAAATTGGTCGTGCAAATCCAGCAAACCATTAATAATAATTACCGACGTACGTCAAGCCTATTCATGAATTTTGCATCGTGCATCGTGCATTGCCTTGGCGGGACGTACAGCATGATTGGGCGTGTATAAAAGGTTTAAGCTCTGAGTCTGAATAACCTGCTTATGTTTTGCGGCGCAAAACTGAATGACCTGCTTGCTTATGCCCGGTATTTATGGGTACGCAGACGATTGCACAGTGGTAGAGAGATACCTACCAAGTCTCAGGGCCAGTCAGGACGAAATTCAGTCTCAAAGAGAGGCCATGGTGGCCCGTGTGAATCTCACACTTCGGGCTGTGTCCGAGTGGGGCGAAGCCAATCTTGTGAGATTCAACGCCGCTAAAACGCAGACGTGTCTATTTACCGCCAAGAGGAGACCGCTTACCTTGGCTCCTACTTTTCGGAATATGCCCTTGGATTATACCGACTGCCTTCAGTTGTTAGGGGTAGAGATATCCTCGAAACTCAACTTTGGGCGGTTCATTGAGACCAAGGCTAAGACTGCTGCAAGGAAACTTGGTGTCCTTGCAAAGGTGCGGCGGTACTTCACACCGAGGCAACTTTTAACCTTGTATAAAGCTCAGGTTCGGCCGTTTGTGGAGTACTGTTCGCATATTTGGGCAGGTGCAGCCAAATGTCACCTTTCTGCCTTGGACTCGATGGAGAGGCGTGCGAAGAGGCTCATTGGTGACCCAGATTTGGTTGAGACCAATCTGCAAAGCCTCGAGCACAGGCGTAGAGTAGCCAGCCTCTCGGTTTTCTACAGGGCACATTTCGGAGAGTGTGCACAGGAATTGTTTGATTTAATTCCCCCATCTCCATTTCTCCATCGAACGTCACGACGCACGGCGGGGATCCATCCTTTTGTTGTGAACATCCCGCCGGTAAGGACGAGGCGGTTTGCCTCGTCATTTATTATACGCATCGCCAAAGACTGGAATAAATTGCCTTCATCGGCGTTCCCGCCTGCCTATGATGTGGATGTCTTCAAGAAAAGAGTGAATAGGCTTTTACTAAGTTAATGTGCTTACCACCTTGGACCACATCTTCACTCAGGGAACATACCAAAACGTGCCTTATTTAGGGGGGGGAGGGGGGTCTTCAAAACACCACGATTGGTCACAGAGAGGAGGGGGGGGGGGGCTTAGGTTTTTGTCACGTAGTCAATATTTTAGCAACCATTGCGCCACAAGTCGTCAAATATAAGCAAAATTATTATTTTTGCAAAAAAGTATTGAAAATCGTATTTATCATTTACCACGTGAAAACTAGGGGGGAGGGGGGGTCTTCTCATATACTACGAATGGTCACGAAGGGGGGGGGGGAGGGGGGTAAAAAGTTGGAAAAAATGGGTTACGTGGTTTTGGTATGTTCCCTTACCATCAGGTGGGATTGTGGTCAAGCATTAACTTATTTATGTAAAAAAAAATCAACAAATTAAACCTTATGATCATATAGGTAGGGTTGAAAATATTTTTAAGTATAAAACTTAAATTAAAAATTTAAAAAACCCCAACTCAAAAAAGAACAAAAAGTCTGAATATGTAAAAAGTCATAAAATAAATTTTCAAAAAGTCATAAATAACATGAATATTACAAATGTACTAGCTGACCCGGCAAACTCTGTACTGCCTAACAACTCACCCCTCTCGAGGTCTCCCTCGAGCCCCATCTCCCTTCTCTTTCCCCTCTCCCTCTCTCTCGACTGTCAGTTATGAAATAAAAAAGTTAGATATGTCGCTGATGGTTACATTAGAAAGATAATATTATGGTCGTTAAGTTTTCAAAGAAATCAGACCTCATACTACAGCTATGAAACAGACAAATTTCTGAACGCACCTATAAATATCTGACAACCAAATGACAATTTGACAAAAGATATCAAATGTTTCACAGCTAGGAACAATTTGTTTGTTTTTAGTATTTTTCATTACTTATTATTCATATTTTTCACCGTTTACACCTTCCCTGAAGTTTCACAAATATTTCAAGATCAAAATTAGCCAAATCGGTCCAGCTATTCTCAAGTTTTAGCAAGACAAACGAACAGCTATTGATTTTTATATATAGATTATTTAATTTAACTAAATAAAATTTTGTCGTGTTGGGGGACGGCTCCATATTAAAAACCCATCCATCAGTCTTGATAGGTCCACTGCTGGACATAGACGACATTTTTCCGAGACGTGGGCGCCAATAGATTACATTTCTTCCCCAACGGTTATCTTCGAACTGTGTGGCCAGCCTATTGCCACGTCAGCCGGCTAATTCTTTGAGCTATATGGGTTACCTTTGTTCGTCTACGGATCTCCTCATTTTTAATTCGATCACGCAGATCAGATAAATACCAAGCATAGCCCTCTCCATAGCCCGCTGCGCTACTCTGAGCTTGTGGATTAGGCCAATAGTGAAGCACCACCTATCGGATCCGTATGTCATCGCTGGCAACACACACTGCTCGAACACCTTCGACTTCAGGTACTGAGGTAGTTTTTTGGACGACAAGATATGACGCAGTTTCCCGAACGCAGCCCATCCGAGTTGGATTCTACGAGTGACTTCTTTCTCGAAGTTGGACTTACCCATCTGGATCAATTGTCCCAGGTAAATGTATTCGTCTACAACTTCGAGAGCAGCGCCGTCAACAACAACCGGTATGGGTGTGACATGTACATTTGACATGATTTTTGTCTTGTCCATGTTCATCTTAAGACCCACCCGTTGTAAGGCGCTGTTCAAGTTTCCGAGCATTGTACCAAGTTCCTCCAGTGAACCCGCCAGGATAACTATAAATCATCGGCATATCGTAGGTGTATGAAGTATTTACTATTTTTATATACCAGTTTTTATCAGAATTAAAATGTTGAATAACTTTATAAAATGACTGATGTAATGAAAACTGGCCAAGTCAAATCTAACCTACTTTAAGATCTCACATATTTAAATAACAGCAATTGTTATAGATATCCAATAAAGCAAAGAAATAGAGTTTAATACTTGTTCACAATGTTATTTTGTTCCTATAAATACAAATTTGGTTTTTGCATAGAACTTTGCACTCATTTAGATCTCCGTTCTTTTTGCGGCGAAGCCCACAGCCAAGCTTAATTTTTGTATTGAACATGACTCTCCTTTTTTACATATTTTTTTGGTGGGATATCATTACTTTTTATAAAGAAAACTAGGCAATGCCACGTGCCGCAGACGATAGACCGTTGGCCGGTTGTTTAGAGCGCATATTACAAGTTTTTTCTGTGATGGGGACAACACTTATTTTTCGACTTTTTTATTTTTTGATTTTTTCATACGCTGTAATTACCTTACCTCGCTGAATTCCAAATTTCATCCTTCTAGGTCATCTGGATCATAGGTACATTATGTCAGTCAGTCAGTCAGTGCTAAAATTTACGACTTTTTGACCTTCATATCTTTATAACCGTTTGAGCTAGCTTCATGAAATTTGGGCTTCTATATGTCCTTATGGATGTTATTAAACACACGTAGTTTTATGTGTTTAGGTTTTTGTTATAGAGGTTTTGAGTTATAGAAGGGTCAAAAGTGGCACCAAGTGGTTCATGTAATATTACACTCGGCGCTGGCTAGCCAGTTCCTTTGCTTGAACTTGGCTTGACACGCTGCCGCGTGTCTAGGTTTATTGTATGATTTTTTTACTTCTTACCTAATCAGACTTTTTTGTTTTTTTGAGTCCGGGTTTTTTAAATTTAAGTTTATATAATACGCCAATTTAATAGGTTATGAATATGACAACATGTTTAGTCCCAGAGCTCACAAAAATTTTTTATGGCCTAAAATTTTAATTGCATTTTCAAAAACATTTTTTATGAAATCAAGACTCGTTTGATTTTCGGGTAGGTACCAATGAAACATGTTAAATTTGTCTGTACACTCTAAGTTTATCGCAAACATAAATGAAATCTCTGAAGGAAAACACTGAATAACCTAAATATGTACCTAGTGTGTGTTTATCTAAAACTTTTTCATTTTGATTGTAATAAATATACTAAATTAATATAGGTACAAAAACATTCCAGACTTTTATTTCTAAATTGTTCATACTATGCATCCTAAAATTATTATCATCTAAAGGATCAAAATTGTTTAAGCTCGAACTTCAGCCAGGTGTGCGTGAACGATGCACACAGACATAGCTTCGCAATGAATATGACATAACTCTGTCAAATAAATTTTCGGCACGGCCTCTTAAAGTAACTATAGCTTTCGAATCCTTATGTACTCGTACTCGTAGTTATCTTTTGACAGTAATTCAACGCAGTAAATATGCGCATAAATCCGTTTATTCTCCGAAAACATTTTAATCAATGGCAATATTAAAAACTTCAAATTCCTATTTCTATTGCTTTAACAATAATCAATTTTCGATGATAGCTTGCTTAGCAACCAGTAACATTTTATAAGACTTCCTCCTCGTCTCTCCTTTCCTTTCCTGCCCTTACCTGACCTCGCCTCAACTCATCACTACCTGCTCTTCTGTTAGTTTTACTTGAGTTATAGGTAAACTTCCTTCGTTGCTTATCACTACAGATTTCCCGTATTTCATAATTCTTATTTTAAAACTACATTAAGTTATCTAGAGACTTTAAATAATACCAAATCGATACGTGTGTGCATAATTTTTTCTTTAACGTATGAATGTATTGTAACATTGATACATTGTGACATTATTAAATGTTTTTTGCGGAAGAAAACTTATAGATTATTACGTAATTCAGAACAGTGGTAGTGCTAGCTAGATATTTTTCAACAAATATCTTCCATTTGCGCGTTGCCGGCTGTTTATAATTACAGGCTGCACTCAGCGAGCCGCGACACAAAATGTTCTGTAAGTAATCGCAAGTCTCTGTATAAAACTAAAGCTATTTCTAGAAACAGTTAGCTCTATGACGATATTTAGTAGGTTGATCCAGATTCAGTGATGTCAGCGTTGATTAATTGTGGTACATTATTATTTTATATGCAGGAGGAAGTACGTCCAAAATGTCAAGTGTTTTTTAGGTCATAACTATTTATTGATAAATTACAACACTTTTATATTTTACACCAATTATCCTTACTTCTTAGTCTAAAAGAAAGAAAAAATATTAGGGGAGCATGGATTAGATTCTTTGATTCATCAAATTGGAGCGCCTTACATCCATGCCATGTTCCAAATAGTTTTGTGCTCTATGAAAATATAATCTTGATTTTATTCGAAACACCTTGACTATTGTTTTAAATTTCAATAATTTAATTATAACCTAAAAGTTACTGAATCGTCGTAGAAGTTACGACAAAGTTATACAAATTAATACATTTGTTCTCCTGAGAGATAACATTAATAATAGAAACTTCCTTCTGTAATGTGCACGTGTTTAATGTAATGTTCACACAAACTTTTGCATCATAGAAACTTGAAAGTAAGAGATTAAGTTCTTTAGTTTGTTTTGTTTCTTAGTAACTGAATGTTGGTACAGCGCATGGTACAAATCCTTTCATAGTTAGTGTTCTAGATATCTACATCAGGCTGGTATAAAATTAAGCTCCTTGATGATATTGCTTAAGTAAATTTGCTTACTCCAGAGTCCCTTTTGCTTTGCGCAGCGTAATAAAAGAGAACTCGAGCAAATTGCCACAGATTCTATTGCAGTAACAGAATAAGATAGATTTAAAGTAAGTAGTTCGAATACAGAGTAAATAAAATTGAATGTTATTACATGTATTATTGAAGTTATACTACTTCTTTAGGCGCGTTATGAAAGAAATGGAAAAAATGATGAGAGTGAAATTTTAAGATTTGTAACACAGACGGTGACACAAAAACGACGGTGACGAATAACGTTACGCGCGTTTTTAAAAACAGTCGTTTTGAAAAAATGATTATTATTATTTCTAGTATGTCATTTTTTATATTGTTAGAATATTGTTTTTTTAATATTGCTTTTTTAAATATTGTTTTTTGAAAAACTTTTTTTTGAATTTTGTTGTTTTGAAAGGAGAGTACCCATTTAGTATGGAGAAATGTACTGACTTTAACATTTTTGTGTCTTGATAAAAGTACCGTTATTTGATTATGTTATTTATATAAATTACACATACTAACTTTAGTCAATGTTAATAGTAGGAAATACGAGATTTTAAACAAAATTAGTTTGTATTTAGGTTATAGTAAACTCACAGTAATATGGACTCTATGAAGGCGTATTAAAGTCGATTGCGTATGTAATGTCGATCTTTTAAGATTCAAATTAATTTGACAGTCCCCAAACACCATGTAGTTTGTAATGTATTATAATCACAGAGCGCTATTACTCCTGGCTGATTATAATAATTTTCTAATTCATTTGACAGTCCCCTTACGTCATCTAGTTTGTTGTATCATAATTATAATCGAATGCAACCTATTGGCCCGAAGGACTTTAAAAGATTCCTGATTGGCCCTTATCCAAACATAAATGGCCCAATGGTTTTCTTTTGTAAAACGAAAGTAAAAGATACTTATTAATTTCAGAAAATTATTTTCAATAAGGATTTTTTAGGAAATAGGGTAAAATACTTAAAATATTTTAATTAAATTTTTTGTCCAAAAATCATTGTGACACAATTATTTTTTTAAGAGTACTGGCTATGGGCATTCTCCTTTTTATTTTATTTTATACATTTATTTTATGTAACTATTTAAAAAGCGGACAATCCACCTGATGGCAAGTGGCCAATGTCACCCATGGATCTCTGCAACGCCAGCAGATGCTTTGCCGACCAAGAAAGAAGAAAGTGTAAGGTAGAAAGAAGAATGTATAGGTACTCAGTTATTAAAGTACTAAGACAATCCTTAGTGTACAACAGTTGCAATAGCAAAAGAATAACAATGAAATTAATAGTCACTCCCAATAGCCATAAAAGAAACTACTAAAAAGTAAACTAAAAGCTCGCTAAATGGAGCTCGTTACAATAAAACTTTCTTTCTAATGTTTCCATTCTACTTCGTGCCATATACGAAACTTGCTATTCTCAGCTTGTGAGTTTTGTTATTTATAAAAAAATGTATTATTTTAAAGTTAATTAGGTAACATTAACTACCCAAATTCAAAAAGGAGGTGATATAATTTGTCTGTAATATCGCAGCCTTAGTGGAAAAAAAGCATGAGTCACGATACTTTGAATTTTATAAATGTTATTAATATGATTGGAAAGAAGGACAACAGCTGCATAAATGCTCAATTTTTTTCAAATTTTTATCATGAATCTTGACGGTTTTGTGCAAAAAATCGTAATGTATATTCCTTAGACTACTTACTGATATTTTAACAGTTTTGTGCTCTCCTGTAAAATTGCAATTATCATCTGCCTTTTTTCTACTGAGTGTAGGTACGATATTAATATCAGGAAACGAATAATATGATGTTATAAAAGCATTCAATTCTTGCAAATAACATTTTCGCATTTTAGTTAACCTTTCTAGAGATGATCAGTCTTGTGATTTTTTAAATAGATGTTTTGTGGTTTTTAACTTTTTTCCGTTAATCGTGAATAAGCGTAACCGATAACTTTTTATGAAATAAATTCATTTTTGACCTAGTAAACTCATAAAGGTCTGCATTTTATATTTTTTATTTAAGTTCTTTTGTATAAAAATCATCCCTTTACATAAAAAATACAAACATTTATTATTACGTGACACAAAATTTTATTAGTCTTCACATGTTATTTACACAGCAAAAGATGCGAAGTACATATAACTCGTATATGACTCGTTTCGATAACCTTCACGAATCCAATTTACGCGCCGGACGATGCGAATGCGATACTTCTTTGAAAAGGAAATATGAATTTTCTCTTTCATTTTTAGGGAATATTACGGCATCCGACGCCATCTGCGAATGAAAAGACCCACTGTCACAGTACATTGAATAGTAATAGCATTAGTATAATGATTTAGGAGAAGGTAGGATAGATGGCATGGCCTTTGATCGAGTAAGGTTTTTAAAATAACTCCTTAGATTATGCAAAATATTATTCAAAAATGATTAAATATACGCCACACATACAAGTGAATCTATGGTGTGAAGTTAGTCTGGGATATACGTTCAAAACTTTTTTTCAGAACGAAGACAATCGTGACTGAAGTATAGGGAAGTAGGAGTAATGGAAAGTAACTAAACATGAAATAATACATGCTAAATACATTTTTACAAAAAAATATTTAGAACAATTTCCATAAGTAAATTTATTCAATAATATATTGTTTTAAAAATCACTAGTTTGACTACCCTGTGTAATTCCAGAAAGATATCTTGCACTGCATAATACATTCTGTTTTTTATGAACACTATTTTAAATGAAAAGCTTGGCGAAATCAGTAAGCTCTTCTTGCATCCCGCATCGCATTATGGAAATGAATGAGAAGTGCAATTCAGTTAGTCCAAATACTTCCTTAGGGAATGACCATCTTTTCAATGACGCATCTACGTGAGCTAACTACACAAATATTTCCATATAATTCACATAAAATCTGGGAAATTGATTCGTTACTTGCATATTATTTATTTCATTAACGTGTTTAAGGTCGTGCTTTTTAACCATTGCTGTTTTCTTGGGTTCTTGGCCATTAATGCATCGGTGAAGACATATTATTTTCTACGGCTTGGCTGACAGTGATCACTTAATTTTATCAGGTAGTATGACTGCTCAGATAAACAGATAAACTGAGACTCAGATAAACTCTTACGCGCTCACTTGGATTCTCTGCATTATATCTTATCACTAATATTATACGTATTGTATAAAAAGTATAAAAATTATACTAACTCGAAAATTCCCTTATCAAGAGTATGGGTTAATACCGAATTCAAAATTGAAGTAGTTAGTATTTTTCCCTAAAAAAGAAATTGGGTAATTTTATACTACCCGGCTAAGTAAGTTTACTTTTTGCAGCATTAGGTACATTATATTACGTGACTGTATGAAAACATTTTCAAATGGTCAATTACGAACTAATATATAAAATTCTCCATGAACAGTGCGGGTTCTACCGTAGGTACTAAAAGTAATGGACGTGCTCTAACTAGAATATTTTATTTGGCTCACGTACCCCGTATTAAGATATGCAAATGGGCTATTACTTCGAACTTCATTGGCTCCAGAGCACTTCATAGCTCACGCCAATAATTTTAGTTCTGCAAGATAATAGTGAAATTAATCTAGATTTTTTATGGAAAAGAATCTCAAATGGAGAGGGACCTCCCTACCACCTCTATTGCTTTATCCATCTTTAGCTACACATTCTAATATAAAACTAGCTGACCCGCCGAACGGCTGTATCGCCTAACAATCAGTTAATGTTTGTTGTCACTTTGTTGTTACTTTTAAATTTATTGTCGTTGTGGGCGATTAATACAGACTTCTTAAGGGAGACGACTTCGGAACAAAAAAAACTATTGGATCTGTTAGTTGCTAATTATATGATGAACATTGTCAACTTTCCAACTCCACTATCGGCTTATTCAGCTACCTGTTTGGATCATCTGTATACCAATATGCAAGATGGATCCGTCCGGGCTACTTCTGTAGTGACACACCTCATTGATCATCTCGCTGTCCGGGGTGAAATATCGTGCTCTCAGCGCGCAGCCCAACGACTCACTTACCATGCAAGAGACATGTCCAAATCAAACTGCTACCAAGCGCTAATTTCGTCAGGTCAATAGATAGTGTGGATTGGCCCAATAATATGGTTCGCAGCACGTCAGTCGCTACACTGGCGACTTCTATCGTAAATATCATTACAAATAAATTTGACTCTCGTTTTTCCTTTAAACACAAGAAAACTAGTGACTCACCGCAGATTACTCCCAGTGTAAAAAATCTTGAACTTTTATTATTTGACATTGAAAGACTGACATGGATTATTTCCAAATGACACGAAAATTAGGACAATATTGGATGAATTATATATGAAATATGACATGCTCGTTAAAATCAACCCATCATTCAAATATTATTATATAAAAAATAATTCAGTGACATCAAAAGGAATGTGGACGATTATTAATAAAGAGAGAGGCAAGAACAATACGCCTAGACTTAATTTACTGACCTACTACGAGTAAAAGACAATGACGGGAATAAATTCAATAGCTCAAAGGACGCCGTTGACACGGTGAACCAACGGTTTATAAACGCAGCAGCAACATGTGGTGCTTCTGTAGCTGAAATTCATGCTTCACTTGCTGTATTAGTAGCATCTCGCTCGCTCGCTGACCGCTGTATCAGATTTGTGCCGTTCACTACCGAAGATGTATATCAAACTAAAGCTATGAGAATACCTCCAAAACAGTCAAGAGATTTTTACGGCCATTCTATGGAACTTATTAGAATGACCATTATTCCATTGGTCCAGTGCTAGCCTCTTTATCATCTATACTATAATAAAACTCAAAGTGTCTGTTTGTCTGTCCGGGCGTCACATAAAAACCCTTGAACGGATTTCGATGAAAATTGGTAAAATTGTTACTGATACCCTGGGTCATATTTTAGACAACTTTTCATCCCCGAAAATTTAAAGGTTTCCCGGGAAAACAGGATAAAAGTTTGAATAAATTAAAACATAATAATAAACATTTTGTTCGTTTCCTCATTATACCTCGGTCTCAATTTACGTTTGTTGTGCAGAAATAAATAAATTAAAACATAATTTCCGTATGCAAAGCTGCGGGCAATAACTTGTATAATACAGGGTGTCCCAGCGCGAAGTGACCGCCCGGCGTCTATTGATTATGTGGGCAAAACTATCGACAAAAACCATTAAAGTAAAGGTCTTATCGGTTCGGTTTATTTTTTATTAGCTTTTTAATTTTTTTTAGAAAAACCTGACTTGTTGCACTATTTTCAAAATAATTTTTTTGTTTTTACATTTATTTTCATTCTGTTTTTTGTATTTAGTAGCTGTTTTCATAGTTTATCTATTCGAGGCATAAAATCTACCTTAAATTGAATACGACATTTTTTAAAAACAAATTAAGTAATTTTTTTTTTTAAAAATTACCCTTTTTCATTGAATTTCGCTGAAAAGTTAGAAAAATGCCGTATGAATATTATTTTTTTATTATTTATTATTAAATAACATGATATTACCTACAAAATCTCATTAAAATGTTTGTAGTTATCTCAGTCATTTACCGAACTACAAACTTTTGAAGTATGCACCCTATTTTCGATAATAAGAAGAGTAGACTTTTAAAACCAGGCTAGTGGATCATTTAAGTGTCTTACTATCAAGAATACCTTTTGCCCTTTGATATAATAATTTTAAAGGTAAGGAAACAATAAAAACAAATGGAAATTTAAATCATTTATTAAAAAAAAAACAGTAATTCTTTCATAACGTTTTCGAAACAACCGCCATTGGCATTAATACAAGCTAAGGCTCAAAATGACATCCTTTGAGTGGTTCTTTGCACTTCCAAGAGGTTCGCTCCTATTTTTGTAGCATCAGCATCAATACTTTGTTTCAATTGAGACCTTGGAGGACCATGCTACTGGACCACCTGTCTCTCTTGGTCTCCTGATTTAACGCCTCTTAATTAATATTTTTGGGGTCACATTAAACAAAAAGTGTATGCTGTGCCAATAGCTACGAGAGAACAATTGAAACAGAGGATTGATGCTGCTACCATAAAAATAGGAGCGAACATTTTGAAAGTGCAAAGAACCACTCAAAGGATGTCATTTTGAGCCTTAGCCTGTATTAATACCAATAGCGGTCGTTTAGAAAACCTTATGAATTAATTACTGTTTTTTTTAAATAAATGATTTAAATTTCCATTTGTTTTTATTGTTTCCTTACCTTTAAAATTATTATATCAAAGGGCAAAAGGTATTTTTGATAGTAAGACACTTAAATGATCCACTAGCCTGGTTTTAAAAGTCTACTCTTCTTATTATCGAAAATAGGGTGCATACTTCAAGAGTTTGTAGTTCGGTAAATGACTGAGATAACTACAAACATTTTAATGAGATTTTGTAGGTAATATCATGTTATTTAATAATAAATAATAAAAAAATAATATTCATAGGGCATTTTTCTAACTTTTTAGCGAAATTCAATGAAAAAGGGTAATTTTTTTCAAAAAAAATTTATTTAATTTGTTTTTAAAAAATGTCGTATTCAATTTAAGGTAGATTTTATACCTCGAATAGATAAACTATGAAAACAGCTACTAAATACAAAAAACAGAATGAAAATAAATGTAAAAACAAAAAAATTATTTTGAAAATAGTGCAACAAGTCAGGTTTTTCTAAAAAAAAATTAAAAAGCTAATAAAAAATAAACCGAACCGATAAGACCTTTACTTTAATAGTTTTTGTCGATAGTTTTGTCCACATAATCAATAGACGCCGGGCGGTCACTTCGCGCTGGGACACCCTGTATATGCATTAAAGAAGGGTCATTCCCGGGGCCACTGAAAATCAGTTAAATGACACCATTATTTAAAGGTAAAGGAAAAAGGGACAGCATCGATGGATATAGGCCGGTCTCGATTATCCCAGCAATCACTAAGGAGTTCGAACACGGGTTGTGTTCTAGGCTGGAGGGCTTCTTGTCTTCTACTAAAGCGCTACTTACTAACCAAGTCAAATGTAGAGCTTGAATCACATGTCCTTGTAACTAAAATTTTAGGTTTTTGTAAACAGAACTTGGCACCCATTTAGATCTCAATTATTTTTTTTGAACATGCCTCTCATTTCACATTTAAGTTTTGATGAGATATATGTTTATTTATATAGCAGTAGGTAATAATTTATATTAGTTTGAATAATTAAAGGATCCCCCTGAATTCAAATGCAGGATATACGTTAACACTATCCAACACTACAAGGTTATCAACTAGGCACATCAGGTGTACCAGTTGTAGGCGAAACATAAACCAGGTTTATTGTTTCGCCTACAACTCACCACAAGCTGCCTGTTGTTAACAAACCAGGCACGTCGGAAACTAAGTTGCTCTAAAAAGAGAACGAAACATTTTCCTCGGATACCCAATGTCCCAGTGTTCTCTGCTTTCCTTTTGTGTACACTACTTTAAAGTTTTAAACTCGATACATGACGACATGTATCATTGTCGTGAATAATGAGAATTTTGTTCGTTTCCTCATTATACCTCGGTCTCAATTTACGTTTGTTGTGCAGACAATGTTGGACTACTTATGACTCTTATATAATGATCGATGGCTTAATAAGAAATAAGTCAAATAACTAATTAAATCTTCATTCTATTCAAATCAACTCAATTCATTTTCTAGTATAAAATAAAGCATATCGGTTTGACCTAGGAATGTTACGGAGGTTCGGTTCCGATTCCGAAAAGTCGGATTCTAATTATTTCGAATTTCGGTTCCGAAACTTTTAAATTGGAGGTAATCGGAGGTCAAATGATAATTATGATATTTATAATACATCTGACGGACATGCAGTTTTGGATAAATAACTTATAAGGAAGGGCTTAGTTAATGAGTATAATAGAGAAATACGTATCCCTATCAATGACGATCCCTTATTAAGGTGGAAAGTAAATACTAAATTCAAACACGATTGCCCGCAATATCTTGTTGTGTCCATCGAGCTCAGTAGCAAGTGAACAACTTTTAGTGGTGCTGATTAAGTATAACTTGCTTCTTTTGGAATGATTTGATTTAATTTACACACATTTTACTTCATTCACTATTCAAAATCTCATGAAGTTCTTTAACTTCATTCAACATTATAACTTTTACAGCTGCTTATTGACATCCAAAAACAAATCTTAATCTAATAAGTATCACTTCGAATTACATGATACTTTTATGTGCATGTACTGTTTTTTTTCACGCCTAGTTAGGTTTTGTATTGTTAGGTTAGGCGACATGACATATATGTATTTTATTTAACTAAATCTACTTTCTAACACATTTTACTTCAGTCTCCATCTCCGATTCCGAAATCGATTCCGATATCATCACTTCCGTTACATGCCTAGTTTGTTCAATAAAATGATTTCATTTTCGTAATCAAAAAGTTAAAATTGAAACGTCGTTGAGCTAACTAATTAAAACATGAAACAAAACGATTTCAAACAAGTCAACAAGTTAACGTTACGTATATTTACAAACTTGGTGACACTTGACAAACTGGATAATTATACTGTTCCAGTCGTTCAAGAGTTTGCTATAATTTCTGTTTTGTTATTAATAACGGAAAGTTAAAATTCAAGACGCATGTAATTAAATGTTTCAACGTTCACGAGCTGATTAAAATTTTGTCTTTCATTATGAAAGATTAAGTTTTAGAGTGTATGTTGTGGCGTGTAGCGTGTAAATAGCTACACTAACTTGCATACAATTAAATTATTTCGTCAGACCTTTAAATAATGGCTAACTACTTACCTAAACTACCTGGACAAGAAAACGACTGTTACCTGAAGACAATGATATTATAAGTAAAAAAGAGGTAGATATGTCACTAGCGCGCCGAAGATGAAGATCGTAAGAACGGTCAATTGACCTCTATCTGCTCGTAGTCGCTCTGTCAATACAAGACGATAATATGCACACTTTTGTTGTTAGAAGTGCTTGAGATTTGACATACAACGTTATAATGCCTTCGTGTATTATTGTAGTGTGATTGGTGCAGTGAAACAAAAGATAAACGTGTGTGTGTGTTGTAGCTCTTTTCGGAACAGATTTTTTGGTTTATTTGTAAGGACATGACGTATCTATATTTTTTAAAACATCATTGTCTAAATCACCTTGCTTTGGTTGATAATTATGAGTCCTAAGCAGTCCAAATGTAGAAAATGCTGGATGATGATCTAGAGCCGGCCGGCGTGATGTGGTCAGTTAATCCGTCGCAAATTACGAGTATGTAGTTCACAACGATCACGCGCTTCACTATATAGGCAATCGACGGGTGCCCCTATAGTTGAGAAACTTGAGTATATTTCTCGGAAAAGCTTATTTAATCAGCATTACATGAATATATTTTAGTAGCGCGTACTCGTTCGATGTCAAGGGGTCACTCGTAATATAATGGTGGATGTCAGATTTCTTCTGTTATCACTCGGCGCGATCGCTACGCCGCACGTGGCTATATCGGGAGCAATAATTGCTCACTGACGAAATTACAACTCCTTACACCACATCTAGCGGCGTTAGGTAGCACTCTAATGAGCGAACCAGCTGTAGTAAGCTGTTTAATTTTAAAAGGAATTAAAATTAAGGCATTAAAATTTACCAAAAAACATAATTTAATAATTGAAGCAGTAGTATTTCAACAGTGTACGAGTACTTTATTCATCTCGTGTAGAACAAGATATATGAAAGAAAGAACTGATAATGTTCTCATATTTATATTTTTTTCTATTGATTTTTAGGTTTAGAGTAGGTTTGTTTGTGGAATTTTAATATTTTTTTTCATTTCTTTGATACAGATATAAAATATTTTAAGTTTCGATTTTTAGAATATTATACATCTGGAACTTGACAGAAGTTTGTCATTCTAACAAAAATAATTACTACAAACGTACATGATAAATACAACTACAAAGTACACAACAAACAAACAAATTCAATACAATGCAAGTGACTGGTATTTAAACCAGTTACAATTTTTATTTGTTATTGTTTTCCACAACTCTACATTGTAGTTGTTGTCCTATTACGAATTTATACAGTGAAAAATCGTTTTGGATTCAATGGCCGAGATAAAAATTTCAGACTTGGAAATTTTCGAGCTCGGACAAAGAATTGCATTTCCTGTATTTCAGTACCAAGACCCGGGATTTGTGCTGCAATAGGTGTCTAGTCACATTTTCCTCAGGAGAATAAAGTGCAAAGTTTGGAAATATATGTTGGATGTTCCATCTCGTATTTCTCTTCGGTATTTTGAAGATAGAACTTAACGCTTTATCTATATACATATATGTATGAAGTACAAAAATGTTTGTATGGATGTTCTCTATAGACTGTGAAACCATCCAACCGATGTGCCTCCAACTATAATACCACTTGTTTTACTTTCTATTGCATGTTGCATTTACTGCATTACTATTTGTACTGTAAAACATCTTATAACTATGTATAAATATTACTAACTACTTAAAAATTGTTTACGTGTTTTGGTTATGTCATCGTGTTGCTGTACCTATGCAAGAATGTTTTATAGAACTTTGAGAATATTTTTAATAATGTAGTAGCCATAGTAGGATACATCGATAGACGGATACATTTGGGCTGGGCAGCATTTTGAAAGTTTCGTCAGATATTCTCGTCCTCAATACCACAACGTCTTAAGACCAGTGCGTCTTGCCTGTTATGACGTATGCGGCTGAAACGTGGACTCTGATATTGGGACTAGTCCACAAGCTAGAGATAGCTAGAGCGAGCTATGCTCGGCGTTTCTTTGTGAGATAAAATTTGAAACGAGGAGATCCAGCAAAGAACTAAGGTCGCCGACATAGCCCGAAAAATAACTAAGCTGAAGTGGCAGTAGGCTGGGTACATAATAATATGTTGAAGAACTGATTGCCGTTGGGGTAAACGAGTTCTCAAATAGTGACCACGAACCGGCAGACGCAGCGTGGGCCGTCCACCAACCCGATAGACCGACGAGCTTAAGAGGTAGTAGTTGCTGGATGAGATCAGCGGAGGACCGTGGGTTGTGGCAGCAGTGGATAAACAAGGACTAATAATTATGATGATGACATTAAATCCGTGGTGAGGAGTTTATTTCGTCGCTGCTGATAATGCTTAAATAGATGCTTTGCTAATATTACTGTGAAAGATAGAAACATAAGTGCAGTGACAACATATCTATGTGAATGAACGATTTAGATTTGTGGTTGAATGCTCATTTACCCTCACCACAACCGCACCTCATTGTAGACAAACACATTGTTCGTGATGGTGCTTTGTGGTTGCGATGTATGGTTAAATAAATGTAAGGTAAAGGCACCTAATACCGGGGCATTTTCCACACCTCGCTAGAGGTGGTTATTTTTATCAGAAGTGTTATTTATCTTATTTTTGAAATATCCTCACAGTTTGACTATAAAAGTTTATTAAAAATGTTAAATTATTCAAAAACGAGAAAAACGAAAGGCACCTAATTCCGAGGTAAAAATCCTAATTCCGAAGCATTTGGTTCCTAATTCCAAGAATACAGAATACCTACAAAGGAAACGAGGAGGGAAGAATGATACATGATGTTCAAAAATCAAGTCTATTTATTGTCTGGATTATTGTCTTATAGTACATATTATCCCACCAAAAACATAAATGTAAAAAAGGAGAGCCAAGTTCAATACAAAAATAATGCTTGGCTGTGGGCTTCGCCGCAAAAAGAATGGAGATCTAAATGAGTGCCAAGTTCTATGCAAAATCTAAATATGTATTTATAGGAACAAAATAACATTATGAACAAGTATTAAATTCTATTTCTTTGCTTTATTGGATACCTATAACAATTGCTGTTATTTAAAAAAGTGAGATCTTAAAGTAGGTTAGATTTGACTTGGCCAGTTTTTATCAGACTGACTTTAATGACTGATGTAATGAAAACTGGCCAAGTCAAATCTAGCCTACTTTAAGATCTCACTTTTTTAAATAACAGCAATTGTTATAGGTATCCAATAAAGTAAAGAAATAGAATTTAATACTTGTTCATAATGTTATTTTGTTCCTATAAATACATATTTAGATTTTGCATAGAACTTGGCACTCATTTAGATCTCCATTCTTTTTGCGGCGAAGCCCACAGCCAAGCATTATTTTTGTATTGAACTTGGCTCTCCTTTTTTACATTTATGTTTTTGGTGGGATATCATTACTTTTTGTAAAGAAAAATATACCCTGTTCACAAATCTTAGAGACTAAATTGACGTTTCATGGGTGGAAACGCGTAAAATTACGGGTGGGGCTGCGGTGCGGTCTACAACAGCTACGTTCGAATATCTATTTGGCGGACACTAACGCCATTGATTAGGGTGGCATAACTCAGCAAACTTCACTCCGTTTAAAACAGCCATGTTCATATACACAATAAAGGTCGTACTGAAAATCAGTAGCCGTCGTTACCCTTTTTGTTTCTCCAGGGGGGAAAATGCATTACGCATACCACCCGGGCGCAGGGGGTACCCGAGTGGTTATGTGGGACTCCTGCATAGGCTAATGAGACCCACGGTATACCCACTAAAACCCCCCCATCTTCCTTCTCGCCGCCTGTGACGGGGTTACGGGAACGCTTTCACACACATCCGCGACCCCGCCAGCGGCAGCTGCCCACAAGCGGCTCTATCGCGAAAGCCGTCCACGATGGGCGCACCAGATGGTAAGGTGCGCCTCCCCCCTCAGCCTCCACCAGTACTGTAGCAGACTCCCCCCGAGTCAGTTACTAGGAGGCCATGGATACCAGATAACTGGTACCCGGTGGAAGATTAGGTCTGTGGTTCTTCCACCGACCACACCTCGGCCGCAGAGGACAGGGCAAGCGGCGCACCGTAACGGTACGTTCACACGGAGACACGATTTGCCGAATCTTATTTTCATCGGATCTGGAAAAACCGAATGTTGTATTCACACAGCACATCTTGCTTGGCCGTATCCGACGGCCTCGTATCGGGATCTCGTGTGAACTCACCATCCGGCTTTTATTAGCAAGAGCGCGCACAGTTCCTCACGTTGATTTGGAAGCGATGGACGTGAACAGTCTTGCTATACTATACTGGTATTATCGCCGTCAGCGTCGTAGAAAAAGATTGTGGTTAAACCCAATAGTACAAAGAAGATCAACAGTTGGTGCCTTTACAACTCTAATGCAGCAGTTAAGAAATGATCCACAAAAATTTTTTAACTACTTTAGAATGACTATACCTACATTTGATAATCTTTTGAAAAAAGTGGAAAAAGATTTGAAAAAGCGTGATACAAATATGAGGAAAAGCATTAGACCAGAAGAAAAATTAGCGATATGTATAAGGTAAGATTGAAATACTGTATTTTATTATAATTAAATTATTTATTAAAAATATGATTAAGATATTATAGACAATCGCTTGGTAGGTACACAGTTTGAAGTTTCCCAACTACATATTATGAAAGTCTGGTAAATCAGAAGCATTCGATTGAATACTTTGAGACTCTGGTGATGCTTGGTACTGCGATGTAAAATAGCCTTGTGATTGTGCCACATTTGGTTGATAGTTGTATGTTGATGAGTGTGCAGGAGACCATTCATTTCGGTTCTTTATATTTTGCAATAAATTTAAGACGCCTGATTGAAATTCTAATGTTTGATTATCGTTTAGCGTTGCCAATGATGGAAGTAGACTTTTAAAGAAAAACAAATTACGGTCTTCTTTCATTTCTTCTTTCTTCTTGCATTCCATTTGATAATCTATAAACTCACTCATTTTCTTATCAAACACGTTTAAATTCTGCCTCGATGGTCTGCTTTTTTTTCTTTTCGAACCACCCACTAAATTTTCATTATTACTTTCTTGTTGACTTTCATCTGTAGCATCTTGATTATTTGCGACATCTTCACCGAATAAATTGTCCAGAGCCATCGCACTGTCATGGGTAACATCTGATGTAACTGTAGCGGCTGTACTATCGTCTGCTGGGTTTGGTGTAACAATAGTTGCACTATCATGTGTGTCAGCTGGCGACACAATTTTTTTTAAGAACAACATTTGACGATGATAAACGTAGGCTCTCGGACATGTCGCAGACGATCCTGATTTTTTTGATTTCTTTTTCTCATTAATACTCCTCATCCAGCTGTCTCTAATATTAGTCCACTTCTTTACGATCGATTTAGCTGAAAAATATAATTAAATTTACTTGCAGATATATGGCTTCTGGGTGTTCATACAAGGATTTACATTACGCCTACCGAGTCGGAGTGTCTACGATCAGTAACATTATTAAGGAAGTAACGAATGCTATTTGGAACAATTTGCATGGGGAGTTTATGACATTACCCAACACAATATCTGACTGGGAATATATCGCCAATGGATTTAATACTAGAGCAAACTTTCCCCATTGCATTGGTGCAGTGGACGGTAAACATATTAGGATAAAAAAGCCAAACAACAGTGGTTCCATGTTTATGAATTACAAAGATTTCTTTTCCATCGTATTATTAGCAGTGGTTGATTCATATTATAAATTTACATACATCTGTGTGGGCTCGTATGGAAAAGAATGCGATTCGACAATATTCAAGGAGTGTACTTTTTGGAAAAAACTAATAGATGGTGATTTGCAATTACCGGCAGCATGTCCACTGACAAACGATTCCGATTTATCGATTCCGTTTGTAGTAATAGGCGATGAAGGTTTTGGCTTGCATCAACATTTGATGAGACCTTACGGCGGAAACCATTTGGATAGAAACAAAAGAATATATAACTACAGATTAACCAGAGCTCGACGCTATGTTGAGTGCGCCTTTGGGATATTAGCTAACAAGTGGCGAATATTTCATCGTCCACTGGATGTTGATACCAGCACAGCAATATCGATTGTAAAGGCTTGCACTGTACTTCATAATTTTATAATAGATATGGAAGGTGTACAGTCGAACATAGAAACAACAAGCAATGTATCATCAGTGGTTAACGTGTTCACAGATGCAGCCAATGAACAAAATAGTACACGAGGTGGACGATGTGCTAATGTTATACGATCTGAATTCACAAATTATTTTATTTCTACAGCAGGAGCTGTGCCTTGGCAAGACGAATCAATCTAACGTTAATTTTGTAACACACTGCTAATGTACAAATACTTAACCTGTTTACTTTAAAAAATTACAAACTTACCATAATCCTGCCTGTTTTTCTCCTCCATTTCTTCAAAATCTTCATTCAAATTTATACATATTTCTCGCCAGCCAGCAGTTCTCAAGTTTTTATCCTTGTATATTTCGAGAGTTTTGTCCCATAAAACTGGCCGATTTTGGACAAGAGAAATTAAATTTTCAACGTTTATATTTTTCGTCGTCATAGCGAGCGGTCAGTCAAAGCGGGCGAAAAGAACTGGCGACTGGCAAGCGCACGTGCAGTGTGTCCCTCCCGCCCACCCCTCCTTCCCAGCTTGTGCGACGCATTCGGTTTCAAGATCCGACAAAAAACCGAATCTACCCCTGCGTGTATCGTATGAACGCATGTATTGAATGCCCTATACCACTGTATCGGATCTGCATTTTGCAGTATCGCCGGATCGGTTTGTAGTCGCAAAATCGGATGTCAACTTCAGCAAGATTCGGCTTTTTTGTCGTGTCTTGAAACCGAATGCATGTGTGAACTCCTTCATTGAAATACTTATGCCACTAAACCGAATCCTGCAAAAAACCGATTCGGTAGAGAAACACTCGACGCCGTGTGAACGTACCGTAATACCGACATGCCTCTTCCTCTTCTTCTTCTCTTGAAATATAATATAAATATAAATATAGATATAAATATAGATATATGTAGATATAAATATAAATATCAACATACATGTAAATATAAATATAACTACAACTAACAAATGCAAATGCAAATATATTATTATTATTATTTATTTATTAAAATCACAAGTAAAGTAAGTCAATATATAAGTAAATATACCAAATATTTTTTTAAAATAACTTATCCAATAGTTCCGCGAAATTCCCACATCACCTTCTATCACCATCTACATAATTCTCTTATCTTCACAATAATAATAAACGTCGTAACATAATATATACATATTGTAGGTAATTATAAAAATAAAAAAAAAACATTGTCGCCTGTGAGTCACCAGAAGGGCCCACTGAAAATCAGCGCCGTTGCAAACGCTGCGGCAATACGCTGAGTGGGTACCATTCTCTGGCACAACACACGCGAACATTGTAACATAGTTTATAATTATGTTAAATATGTTACCTTAATTACGTTGTGTGTGTCAGAAATAAATCTTTTCTTTCTTTCTTTCTTTCTTTCTTTCTTCCTCTGCGGTCCCACCTCCACGCGCGTCCGCAGCGAACTTGTTCAGCCCGCTGGGAGCGCCCTCCTCGGGCCAACCGGCGGCCCAAACTGGCCGGCCCTGGTTGCCTCTTAGCTTCACCGTGGGTGACCAGTCCACGGTTACTAAGCCCCCCGCCATGACAAGGTGGGCAACCCTCGGGGGGAGCCCGCGGCATATGCTGAGTGCGTACCTTTCTTGTTGAGCAGTGCTGCAGCAGGTTATGTCGATTTTATAACTTATAATATTTTGTAAATGATTTATTTAGTGTAAATTTTATAACTTGTTGCAGTGCTTAGCAAAATAAATAATTTCTTTCTTTCTTTCATATATCTATTTGTCACCCACTAGCGCCATTTAGAAATGGCCATTATTGGAACCTCTATTTTTTGTAAACAGCTGGAAACTATTTCAACATTCCCTTCATATGAGATGGCCCTCGTTCTACCTCAATACTCCATGCGCTGAAGTATGTCATATTGAGCCCCGCGTGCACAGAGGCCTTAGTGCGAGTTTTACGTGACATAACGGGCTCACAATGTAAAAGCGAGTTGGCTAAGGTTTGTATGGGACCGAAGCTTTTCTTTTCACTGCCGCTAGATGGCTCTGCTTCGGTCCCATACAAATTTTGTATGGGGACACCACTTATTTTTCGACTTTTTTTAATTTTTTGATTTTTTTCTTCGCTTACACAAAATTACCGAGCTGGATTCCAAATTTCATCCTTCTAGGTTATCTGGAAGTAGGTTAGATTTAGGTACTATATGTCAGTCAGTCAGTACTAAAATTTACGACTTTTTGACCTTCATATCTTTGTAACTGTTTGAGCTAGCTTCATGAAATTTGGTCTTCTACATGTCCATATGGATATAATTAAACACACGTAGTTTTATGTGTTTACGTTAAAGAGGTTTTGAGTTGTAAAAGGGTCAAAAGTGGCACCAAGTGGTTCGTGTAATATTACACTCGGCGCTGGCTAGCCAGTTCCTTTGCTTGAACTTGGCTTGACACGCTGCCGCGTGTCTAGATAAAATGAAGTCCCCCGGCCGCGTCTGTCTGTCTGTGTACACGCGATTAACTTAAAAACTACCAAACGGAATCCGTATTGGGGTGCCTTAACGAAAATTCTCCTAAATTTCAACTCAGTCTATCCGTGATTTCAAAATATTATGGGTTAACAAATATAGCTATGGGAGTTATTTTAAATGCGTACCAAAACAAGCCGGAAACACTTCGTGACGGTAATTAACAAACATTTGTAAAGGGACGGCAGGAAATTTGGTTAAAAGCAGGTTTAATTTTCATTCTGTAGCGGTTTTCAATATTCAAGGACCCTCTAAGGTTTGCATGACGAAAAAAAAATATTAATTTCTCTTTAATTGTGAGGTTAAGAATAGAATGATGAAGAAGAATGCTGCGATTTTGATTTTCTAAACATTTATTTTAAAAAACACCTCAATATTTCAAAATTGTGGTAGAATCAAAAAAAGAAAATGTGTGCAATTCACACGTGGTAGAAGTGAAACTTTCCAAAATTTTGGTTTCAAGATAATGATATGAAAAAGCAATAAATCAAAGTCAAAGTCAAAGTCAAAATATTTTATTCATATAGGTATCACTGATACACTTATGCACGTCATTTTTTGGCTTTTCGGAAGGTGCTTTATCGTGGAGGAGAAGAAAAGCCTAAAGAAACTCCTCAGCACATCTTTTAAAAAATATTACAAAAAAAAGATAATAATACAAAAGTATTTACTATTCTGAGCGGAACTGGTTGCAGAGCTGGTCATTTCCATGCGTCTTTGTCATTTAAATACTCGTCTACACTATAATATCCCTTGCCTAACAATTGTGTCTTTACACGTTTTTTGAAAGTTTCTATTGGCAAGTCACGTATTAATTTTGGGATTTTATTATAAAAATGTATACCAAGCCCTATGAAAGATCGCTGCACTTTACTTAGGTGGAACGAAGGCGTAACTAATTGATGCATTCTTTTCGTATGGCGATTATTAATATCAAAATTTTGTTTATACGCGTTTATATTCTTCCGTATAAAAACTACATTGTTAAAGATATACTGGGAAGCTACTGTAAGTATACCTATTTTCCTTTCGACGTCTGTATACTGCCTTATTTTCCTAACAGCAAAAACAGCCCTACCGAGTTTTGTCGCGAGATTTGTTATATGTGGGCCCCATTGAAGTTTACTATCTAAGGTCACCCCTAAAAAGACCGTCGATTCCTCCATATGCAATGTTTCGTTATTTAGTTTAAGAGATTTGCTGACTTTTTTAACATTAGGTAGCACAAACTCTATACATTTCGTTTTTTTTGCATTTAATAGTAAATTATTGATAGTGAACCAACGCGATACATGCGAAAGAGCACTATTTACGTCGTCGAAATTTACTTTATTCCTTTCACACTTAAATATTAGTGATGTATCATCAGCAAATAGTACAATATCCGCTTGGTTCTTTACATAATGTGGTAAATCGTTAATGTATACCAGAAAAAGAAACGGACCCAAGATCGAGCCCTGCGGTACACCCATCACAGCCGGTGACCCCGATGACTTAATATCGTTTATGCTGACTTTTTGTATTCTATTACTCAAATAAGACGCGATCAAGCTAAGGGCCTTGTTTTTTATACCATAGTGGCCAAGTTTAAACAGCAATGTTTCGTGCTCAACACAATCAAATGCCTTAGATAAGTCACAAAATACTCCTATGGCATTATGTGACGCCTCCCATGCTTCAAATATATGCTTTAATAGCCTAGCCCCGGCATCGGTTGTACTACGGCCTTTAGTGAAACCGTATTGCTCAGGATGTAATAATTTATTATTGTTGAAATGGGTTAGCATTTGATTCAATATTATCTTTTCGAAAATTTTACTAAGGGTTGGTAAAACAGAAACTGGTCTATAGTTATTAAGATCAGTTTTTTCACCTGTTTTAAAAAGTGGAATGATTTTGCTGCATTTCATAAGATCTGGAAAAATACCTAGATCTATACATTTATTAAAAACTACGACCAAATATGGAGCTATAATACCTATAATATGCTGTATTATTTTCACCGAGATGCCCCACAAATCACCCGTATTCTTTACCTTCAGAGACTGAAAGGCCTTAATTAAGTCTCTAGCGGTTATATGTTGAAATTCAAATAAAATATTACATTCATTAATATGATTTTTTAATATAGAAAGTGCTTCCGTCGGTGAAGAAGCTAGTGAACTGGTTAATGTTATAGGAATATTACGGAAGTGATTTTCAAATTCGCTTGCCACGTCTTTATCAGCACTGATTATATTATTATTAATCAATAATTCGTAATTGAAATCACAGGACTTTGCGTTACCGTTCTCACTGTTAATTATATTCCAAGTGGTTTTTATCTTGTTATCCGAATTAATAATTTTGTTCTTTATGTACATTGATTTCGCCTGAATACAAACAATTTTAAATATTTTAGAATAATTTCTCACGTGCTCCTGGAAAGTTGGAGAAAAATTGTATTGTTTCTCGGCGTAAAGGTCATACATCCTGTTCCTACTTTTATAAATACCTACAGTAGCCCAATCACTAAATTTACTATTTTTAGCTAGATCTACATACTTAAACTTGAATATTTTATTAAATTCGTTATTTATGTTATTAGACAATGTGTTATATAGTTTTATTGGATCTCTTTGTTGTAATGTTAACTGCGTTTGCATTTCCGAGTGGATTTTTTCTTTAAAAGTTGAAATCTTATTTTTAGTTATTGGTCTACATTTTATTATTTGTTTTTTCTTAGTGATTGAATTATACAACGAAATTTTTTGTCCGCAGTGGTCTGACTTCAACTTACTGAATATCTCTTTATTTAAAATCTCACAATTGCAAAAGATATTATCTAAACAAGTAGCTGTAGTTTCAGTTATTCTGGTTGGCTCATTGAATAATGGATTTGGGTGAATTTCCCAGGTGCATTTTTGAGACGGCGAGGTTGAAAATTAATGTGTGGAGGTAAACTACAATTACGCATAATTTTATATAGGTAGTTTAAGTAGTGATCTACATGATAGTGAAGTATTCAGAGGTATTTAATACATAGATTCTTAATAAAAAAATATCTAAGACCTAAAATCTAATTCCGGTGTACTGTCCAAACTGCGTTTATTTACATATTTTATTAATTTTTTTTTTTTTGGTAAATAAATTTCATTGAAAGGGAATGTTTTTTAGAAATACATTAAATAACACAACTAATATATATTTATGGAGTAATTTAAGATTAAACAACAGCTCTTAAAACATCTTTTAAAAATGTCCTACAAAAAAAAGCAATACCGGTGGCGCATTTTGTATACTTCATTACTTGTTACTTCACGATTTGGAAGACACCTTACTGGCTGTCCCCGCACCGTTCAGTTGTGCTCTTGCAAACTGCGTGTTAGGATGACCGACTGGCTGCGTAATTTTCCTGCCAAACACGTAAGTACTAACTGCGGTGGCGCAGGAATACAAAATCATCCAATTCCGATGTCATGTATATTAGTAAAAGTGCAAAGCAGATTATCTAGAAATTTTATGGAGGGTTCCATTAACGGTTTTCAGCTACAATTGTGAAATAAAAGTTAACCTGTGACTAAAAGTTTTCTTTAAAATTCAAGTTTTGTCTCTGATTCTAAGTCCGGTGGCGCAATCTCGGTGGCTTCGGTGGCAAATCAAAGCGTATAGGGAAGTATAGGCCATAGAAATACAAGCGTGTCTCCATCTATCCATCAGCCCTTGGAGGTCCACTGTTGGACATAGGCTTCCCCTAACTTGCACCACTCTGACCGGTCCTGAGCCTTCTGAATCCAGCGGATGCCCACTGTCTTCTTCAGGTCGTCAGTCCACCTGGTCGGGGGGCGTCCTATCATCCTATGCTCCTTTTTCCGAGACGTGGGCGCCATTCGAGGACCTTTCTTACCCAACGGTTATCGGTCCTTCGCACTATGTGGCCCGCCCATTGCCACTTCAGCAAGCTAATTTTTCGAGCTATGTCGGTTACCCTTGTTCGTCTACGGATCTCCTCATTTCTGATGCGAACATGTAGAGAAATACCAAGCATAGCCTTCTCCATAGCCCGCTGCGCTTCTTTCAGGTTGTGGATTAGGCCAATAGTAAAGTACCACGTCTCGGCAACACACACTGCTCGAACACCTTAAACTTCAGGCACTGAGGTAGTGTTTTGGACGACAATATATGACGGACTTTCCCGAACGCAGCTCATCCGAGTTGGATTCTACAAGTGACTTCTTTTTCGAAGTTGGACTTACCCATCTGGATCACTTGTCCCAGGTAATTGTATTCGTCTAGAACTTCGAGAGCAACGCCGTCACCAACAACCGATACGGGTGTGACATGGACATTCGACATGATTTAAGACCCACCCGTTGTGAGGCGCTGTTCAAGTCCCCCGAGCATTGTTCCAAGTTCTTCCAGGGAACCCGCCAGGATGACTATATCATCGGCATATCGTAGGTGTGTGATATATTCGCCATTGATGTTAATGCCATGTTGTTTCCACTCCATCAGCTTGAACACGTCTACCAACACAGCGGTGAACAGTTTTGGGGATATGACATCCTTGTCTGACGCTTCTCTGCAGTTGGATGGGGTTCGTTGCTGTGTCGTGTACTCTGACGGACATGATGGCGGATGAGTACAAACACTTCAACACCTCGATATACCGGTAGTCGATCCGCCACCGCTGGAGAGAATCTAGTACCACCCAGATCTCGATAGAATCAAAGGCCTTCTCACAGTCCACATAGGCTATACATAACGGCAAGTTATAGTCCTCGGTCTTTTGTATAATCTGCCGCAATGTGTGTATATGGTCTATGGTGCTGTAGCCTTTTCGGAATCCTGCTTGTTCGGGAGGCTGGAAGTCGTCAAGCCTGCGTGCAATGCGATTTGTGAGGACCCTCGAAAACAGCTTATAAACGTGGCTCAGAAGTGCAATGGGCCTGTCTAATTACCGCTAAAAGGAGTCCGTTCATCTAGACTCCTATTCTTCAAAATGTACATAATATCTTTAAAGTATTAAATGATCCTGCCTTTATGATTTCTCATGGGCATAAATCAATTTCGGTGGATCAAATTCTAATTCCAGTGGTCCTAATTTCGGTGGCATTTGATAGTGTAATTTGATAATATCTCCGGAACAAATAAAGTTTTTTTCAATCTCTACTATATGACTAATTATCACTACTTTTACATATTATTTATGCCAAATAAAGTGTATTAGAAACATCAGGTTTAAATTTAATCAATTTCGGTGGCTTGGATTTTAATTCCGGTGGTCCTTTAATAATTTCGGTGGCATTTGATAATTTCAAATGGAAATATCTCATGAACTAATCATTTTTTTTCGATCTCTAGTATATGATTAATTAGTACTACTCTTTATCTATTATTTAGGCCAAAAAAATTTATCAGAAACAGCAAATTTAAATTCGCCACTGTAATTAGGCAAAATTCGAGTTTGTTGAAATTCACCCATTTAAATTAAAGCATTTAAACAAACTTAGTAGCCTAGTAGCCATAGTACTATCTGATAAAATGTCTACGTTGAAGTCGCCACATATCACTAATCCTTTTCTAGAAACACATAACCGTTTAAGTACATCCTCCAATGTATCTTCAAAAATAGTAAAATCACCAGAGGGGGGTCGATACGCGCAAACTATAACAAACCGCTCCAGTTCCACACAGGCCAGTTCAATAGTGCGCTGAATAGAAAGACTAACAATGTCTTTACGATCTTTACAAGACATATTGTTGTGCACTAATATTAGTGATCCACCATGAATTGCAGTCTCTCTACAGAATGCACTTGACAATTTATAATTACCTATACTGACAAGATTTTGAGTGCTTGGTAACCAATGTTCCGTTATACATAAAACATGTATATTACAGTATTTTATAAATAATTCTATTTCTAATCGAATCTTAAAGCAATAAATCGAAGCGCCATCTATGAATACAACTTAGCACTTTTTTAAAATCTATCTAGCAATAAAACGAATGTTCTATCTTACTCCTCACGCCATCTATGAATACAACTTAGCATTTTTACTGTCTGTATAATCGGCTGGTCGATCTACAGAATGAAAGAATGAAATTCTTATTTTTTGTTGATAAATTCTTTGAAAATATTTAAAAGAGCATTTGAAAGTATTTAAAAACAGTAAAAAATAAAACTAAAAAAAATAAAACTAAAAAAAAATAAAACTAAAAAAAAAAGAAATATTCTGAGACGCGAACCTGCGCATCATCATGGCATCAGCATTGTGTGTCTACGTCCTGACCATTGGGCTACGGACAACTTAAATTGAAATACGAAATTAGCGGTTATATTATCTTACCTGTCGTTTTTCCGTTGCATCCGGTTTCAAATCACTAACGGTTCTAAAGAAGTTTCACTTCAAAAATGACGAACATAAAAGTGTATTGACAAAATATCTGTCGAAATGATTAAATGAAATAAAAAATACACATATAAGTTTTTAATCAGTTCGTTTGTTTACGTAACCAATCTGCAGATTGTAGCACGGATAAACGGAGCCTTAAGTATCTAACGATTTATACCCTCCAATGATTTTATACTTGAATACCTACTGTACTAGTCAATGGACTGTAGAAGAAAAGGGCTACTGTTAGTAAATGTTGGTAATCGTCCAGTTAAGTAATCGTTATTGTCCCAATCGAAGTTGGTCACGAACGCGTTGCGGAACCCCTGAACACAGGTGGTCTAATTGGGTAATTGGGCGTCCTAGTGCTGGGATATGAGTGAAAGAACTTATTTTTTAGAAAGGGTCAGCAAACCGTCGTCGCCCCTTGCGCTATTGATCGATGAGTTTTACTCATTTTACTAAACAACTCAAACTAGTAAAATAAATTTCTTTCTTTCTTTTTCTTCTCTCTTTCTTGGCCGGCAACGTATCAGGGATGCCTTTGGTGTTGCTGATGTCCATGGGCGACGATAGCCACTTTTATTTTCTATTTCCATAAAATAATGGATATAAAAGGTTGTTAAAATGTTTTTATTTATTTATTTAAGGTTCACCAACAGAGGATACAGAAAAATTTCTTAATTCTAACATATCAGCAATCGACTGGTTTCGTAGTTACTTGTGTGGACGTCGGCACCGTATACACGTTAATGGCGTTTTCTCTGACTGGTCGCAAGTAAGTGCAGGCGTTCCACAAGGTGGCGTGTTGTCTCCTCTCCTATTTTCAATTTTTATTAACTCCATAAGTTATAACCTTTCTTCTCTCTACCATCTGTATGCAGACGACCTACAAATCTACCAGCAAGCTACGCTTTCAGAACTACCTAAAGCTGTGGATTTAATTAATAGGGATCTGAACTGCATCTCTGACTGGAGCGAATCACATGGCCTTGCTATAAATCCATCTAAAACACAGGTAATTATAATAGGTAGCTCGAGGCTTATGACTAAAGTGGACCTAACAAATATACCATCAGTAAATTTTGGCGGTGTAGCAATTCCATATAGTAAATATGTGAAAAATTTAGGCTTAGTCATGGACCAATATTTGTCTTGGGGTCCACAGATTGAGGCTGTGAGTAAAAAGCTATTTGCGGCTTTGGGATCACTCCGCAGGCTCAAGAATTTTCTTCCAACTGCTACTAAAATTGCACTCGCTCATTCCCTACTTCTACCTATCTTTGACTACGCCGATGTATGTTATCTGGATGTAACTGAGGAGCAACTAGATAAACTTGAGCGTCTCCAAAATATTTGCATAAGATTCATATTTGGCCTCCGCAAATATGACCATATCTCCGAATATCGCAACAGTCTCAAGTGGCTCCCTATTCGTTTTCGCCGGAACGTCCATATTCTTTGTACTTTATACTGTGTGCTGTTCAATCCAAACGCTCCTTTATATCTCAAAGAACGCTTTAAATACACTTTTCAGGCCCATAATCTCACGCTCCGTTCCACTCACAACCTTTCCCTCTTGACTCCAACTCACTCTTCTTCCTTTTACGCTAAATCTTTCACTACTACCGCTGTACGACTCTGGACATCTCTTCCATATAAAATTCGTTGTGCTCAGTCACTTGATAGTTTTAAAAAACAAGTTAAGGATTTCTATCTTGCTTTGCAATAAACTTTTATTCCGCTCCTCACAACCGTCATCATGTTATCATTTCGTTTTCTTTTTTCTTTTATACTTTATGTACACCGCTACCCCTTTTTCTTTCTTTCTTATCCTCTTCTGTTGGGTTGCCTGGAAGAGATCGCTGCTTTAGCGATAAGGTCGCCTTTTGTATACCGTACCTTGTTTTATTGCTATGTATTTGTTTCTGGTGTACAAATAAAGAGTATTTGTATTTGTATTTGTATTTGTATCTGTTAGTGCCCAAAGGTGGTCTAGGGCTTAGGTAAATAATAAGAGTGGACTGTATATATAAGAATTTACTATTGTTCCGAACAAGTACAACGCAATCGCGATTAGTGTGCTGCCGCGGTGGCCGCCGTAGGTCGAGTGGCGGGAGAATGGCGATGGCTGCCCGGCGCCCGCGCCCCAGCTGTAGCCACGATGGCCCGCGCGACTGGTTCGCGCGAACATACTCCCGCCCTTGAAGCATGTAGTCTTCAACACGATGGTAGAGGGCAGATGTTATTGAAGCCCCGTCTGATGGTGCCTCGCTTCGTCTTCACGTCGACGACGCGAGTGATGCCGTCGCTGCCGGGGTGGACCGCGACGACGCGCCCCAAGCACCACAACAGCGGAGGGAGCGCCTTGTCCTTCACCAGTACGAGCGCGCCCAAGGCCAAGTCGCTCGAAGTCGTCGTCCACTTCGTCTTCTGCTGGAGTAGAGAGACATATTCGGCGTTAAAACGTTTCCAGAAATGTTGTTTTATACTTTCTACTCGCTGATAACGTTGGAGCCGGGTAATTTCGACATCAGCGACGGGTGGATGTGGTATAGACGTCAGTGATCGACCAATTAAAAAGTGGGAAGGAGTAAGGGCTGTAAAATCTAATGGATCAGAGGAAAGTGGGGTAAGAGGACGAGAATTTAGAATAGCCTCTATTTGAGTCAAGCACGTACACATTTCCTCGAACGTAAAATGAGTTAATTGGAGTAACCTTTTTAGATGGTACTTAGTTGATTTAACGGCAGCCTCAGCGATACCGTTAAAGTGCGGTGAATAGGCAGGAACGAAACTAAAGTCGATACCCTCCTGAGCTACATCAGATGCAATATTGGATTCCTGTAAGAAACGATAGATTTCATTAGACGCTCCTACAAAGTTAGTCCCGTTATCGGACGTTATGCTACGAGGTTTACCGCGACGCGCTATGAAACGGTTAAGAGCGGCCATGTAGGCTTCTGCAGTTAAGTCCGATACGAGCTCGATATGAACGGCTTTAACGGCTTGACAAACAAAAATACTAATGTACGATTTTAAGAGCTTACAGCCACGACCCTTACGGTCCGCAATCAGTATTGGCCCGGCGTAGTCAACACTACAATGCAAAAATGGATATTCTAAATTTGTTCTGTTACACGGTAATTGACCCATTAAAGGTTGAATGTTTTTAGCTCGAAACCTGTAACATTTTAAACATTTATTAACAGTAGATTTAGCAATACTTTTATCTTTAAGAGGCCAATAATTTTGCCGAATATTTGCCAAAAGCAGTTGAGGACCTGCGTGTAATAATTTAATATGTTGTGTTTCGAATATACGTTTTGTTAATATGTGCTTGTTACATAATAGTATAGGATGCTTTGTGTCGTAATCATAAGGGGAATTATCAAGCCTGCCGCCCACACGAATGATTTTATTAACGTCTAAAAATGGGGATAATGAAATTAATCTGTTTTTTCGAGGTAAGGGTTTACCGGCTGATAGAAGAGCAAACTCCTCGGGAAACATTTGGATTTGAGAGTGCTGTAAAATAAGAATAGATGCATTATTTAATTCTTGTACAGATAATGGACCCGAAAATTTATTTGATTGTTTTTTTTTATTTTTAATTGAACAATTATGAATGAATCTTTGTACATAGGCGATCACTCTTTGTAAATAGTTATAGTTTGAATATTTGTTAATTAGATTTTGTATTATTGATATTTTATTATTAGATTGATTACATATTACATTTGATTGATTGCAGATTGCGCTTGATTGATTACATAAATTAGAACAATAATCAGCCGTCGTTTCTGGTAGGTCACGTTTCTCGTAGTTAGTGGGCATTTTGGGCCATTGACTAATATCCAATGAAAGGAATTTGGGGCCATGCCACCACAAATTAGAACTACTGATTTGATCACCTTTGAGCCCCCGGGAAACGAGATCTGCCGGGTTGTCTTTAGAAGGGACGTAGCTCCACGTGTGACCACTGGTACTCTCTTGTATCTCATTGACACGATTGCGTACAAATGGTTTGAGTTGATTGGAAGGTGAAGACAACCAACCCAACACAATGGTAGAATCACACCAAAAGTAGCATTTTGAAATATTTAATGTTAATGATTCTAAAACTTTAGTGCACAATCTTGAACCTAACAAAGCACCGCAAAGCTCTAGACGCGGAATGGTTGTAGGTTTAATAGGTGCTACACGACTTTTAGATGCAACTAATTGAGTGTGTGTATTATCTGAATGATTTAGTGACCGAATGTATAGGCATGCTCCGTAGGCCTTATCGCATGCGTCAGTAAATACATGGATTTCGTACGATGAATTATCACACAGAACCCAGCGAGGTATTTTAAGGCTATTTAAAAATGGAAGTTTATTTGCAAAGGAATACCAAGCCTTTTGAATAGATTGTGAAACTTCCGTGTCATAATCATATTTTTCAATCCAAAGTCTTTGTAGTATACACTTTGCTTCGACAACGCAAGGGCCTAGGAGGCCTAACGGATCGAAAATTTTGCTAATTACTGATAAAATGTACCTTTTAGTAATTTTACATGTTTGATCGATATTAATAGAAAATGATAAAGTATCTGAATCTGAAAACCAGTACAACCCTAGAGTTTTACATGAACTATTATCGCCGTCATTATTTAGATCTAGATTTTGACTAGCGCTACTTGAAGATTTATCTAATTCTGACACAATCTGAGACGAATTTGACCGCCATTTTCGTAAATTAAATTGAGCTGATGATAAAATAGATTTTACTTGCCGACAGATATCTAATGTATTCGCAATTGTAGACGAACCGCTTAAAAAATCGTCTACATAGAAGTCATGTTCGATGCACCGCTTGACTTCTTGATTAGATGTACTACACCCTAAACTTACTAAACACTTAGTGGCCAAGTATGGAGCTGACGCAGTGCCGTAGGTAAGTGTTCGTAAAGTGTAAGTTTTAAGCTTTTGCTTCGGATCCGCACGAAAAACAATACGCTGTAACGATTGTTGATTAGGGTTGAGGTTAATAGACCTATACATTTTTTCGATGTCTGCTGTGACTACTATTTTATGTTGTCTAAAACGTATTAATATAGACAGAAGATCATCTTGTACGACAGGGCCTACTATTTGAAGGTCGTTAAGAGATACACCCGAGGTAGTGGTCGCGGACGCGTCGAATACTGTACGTAACTTCGTGCTTGTGCTAGAAGTACGTAGGACACAATGTTGACATAAAAAATGATTTATTTGAGTGTTATCCAAAACATCAGATGTAGTGTCCTCTGTCATGTGTCCTAGATGTTCGTACTCACGCATAAAGGCTACGTAACCGTCATTTAATTCAGGATTACGTTGTCGACGTCGTTCCAACGAGAAAAAGCGTCGCTTAGCCATTTCGAACGAATCCCCTAACAAACTGGGATCATGTTTGAAAGGCATTGTGACCACGAAACGACCATCATCCTGACGGACAGTATTGGCATAAAAACTGTCTTCACACGCCTTCTCTTCAGGTGAAAGAGAATGTGAAGGCGAGATGGTGTCTAATTCCCAAAACCTCGTTAGATCAGAATTGGTAGAACCTTGTGTAAAATTACAATTGTGTGAAGAAGATAGAAATGAATTATGCCCAATATTGCCTGACACAATCCACCCTAATTTGGTTTCACATAATTTTGGTTGATTTTTACCTAAGTCGATGACATTATTTTCTAAGAGGGACCAGAATAAGTCTGCCCCTATCAAAATATCAATAGCCGATGGAATATTATAAGACGGGTCAGCAAGTTGTAAACCCTTAGGAATATGAATACTATTTTTGTTTATTAAACGCGACGGCAAAAGCTTGGTTATTTCAGGTAAAACTAGACATTCTATATTAACCCTATAGTCACGGCAAAAAGACTCAATTGTGAGAGTACAAGACTGTGCACTATAAGAGGTCTGATTATTGATACCTGTCACCGTAGAGCTCGCCTCCCCTTTTGACAACCCTAGCGAGTTGCATAAGCTGGCAGTAATAAAATGGGTTGTACTTCCGTTATCCAATAAGACCCTGGCCGTGGTCTTCTTACCCATGTTGTCCACGACTTGCACCAGAGCTGTGGAAAGTAAGACGGAAAACACAGTAGGCTGCACAGCATTGGATGATAAAACAACATTATCATGAGATGAAGATGAAGACGGGGTGATGATGGAGTTTGAAATGGGGTTTTGATTCGATTCTAAGTGCAAAAGCGTGTTATGCTTATATTTACAATATTTGCAATGGGACAATTTACATTTTTGATGAAAATGACCTGGACGCAAGCAATTCAGGCAAACCTTTAAGTTTTTGGCTTTTTCAAGGCGATCCTCAATGGATAGCTTTCTAAATGTTTCACATGTATATAGAAAATGCTTTTTAAAACATAATGGGCATGAATATGTTGATTCGATTACAAAACTTTTAGGTCTGCTTAATTCGGCTTTATTTTTATGATTGTGATTGTGAATTTGATGATTATGATTTTCTAATGATTCTAAAAGTTCAATTCTATTTGTAATGAATGTGGAAAATTGATTTAAAGAAGGCTCATCCGTCAAAGTATTGCGATATTCTTGCCAATGACGACTAGTAGTTATATCTAGTTTGGTAGACATCATATAAATAATTAGTGTATCCCAATACTTTGTCGGTTGATTTAATGTAGTTAACGCTCTAATGTTTTTATTTGTTACGTCTATTAAATTACGCAAGCATCTACTCGATTCTTTAAGAACCGGTTCTACGCTAAACAACGCCTGTACATGATTATGAACGAGTATGCGGTTATTATTGTATCGCTCGCACAATAAATCCCACGCGATTTGATAATTTTCACCACTAAAATTGATGTTTTTAATGACAATTGCGGCACTACCTTTCAAAGATGCACGAAGATAGTGAAATTTATTTATGGGATCGACACAATCGTTTTTATGAATTAATGAAATGAAAGTATCTCTAAACTCAAGCCAATACTGATAGCTACCATCAAAATGGGGCAAATCAATCTTAGGTAATCGTACAAAATTATTTCTGTTTGTCCCACCTGATGCTGAGCCTGGTATCGAACCCGGACCGTCTCGAGGCTGGTTGTCGGCCAGCAGGCTGCGCGCCAGGGCTGCCTGAGCGTAGTACTGCTCCTCGAACTGGGCTCGCTCTGCATACGCCTCGTCTGGATCTTCCGATAACATCTCAATCTCGGTCTGTAATTCATCGAATTCATCGTATAGGGCATCGTATTTATTAAAACGTCCCTCCAAATCCAAACGTTGTAAATTGGATAAGGAAGCGCAGCTATTAAGTATGGAAAGATAGTTCGTGAATATAGTAATCTTTGATTTCAATGACGAGCGTTTCTTAATGAGTTTCAGTTCAGCCATTCTTAAATATTAGCTTGAATGAATGCGTGAAAGAGAAAAAAGTTTATTATGAATGAAAAAATACCAGATGTTTTGCTAATTGCAACGAAAGAATGCACGGCTCGGGCAATGACCTTCACTACGCTACGTCGGTCAAACGGCCGGCGCGCGCGCCACGCGTGCGAGATAACAATGCAACGCACAAAGCAAGTAATTAATGAACAAAAGGGTGCTAATAGCAGGTATAGATATGGTGCAAGACTATGAGGAAATGTTTATAGCACTTGATTAAATATTGGCGAAAAAAAGGTAAAAAAATTGGAGTACCAAATTGGCATAGATTTGAAAATTTTTTTGGATAGAATAAGGGAAATTAATTGGAACGACTCACGACGCCTTAACCAATTCTTCTCGCTTCCCACGATGTGTAGACGACTTCAACCTCGCAGCGCAGATGACGCGGCAATGTGCACGAAGTCCAATAACGCCGATCCGATATATACTCTTCAAAACGATTATTTATTCTTCTTTTCGGGCTACTGCTTCACTTTTTAATTGACGGACGAAGGACCAAAATTGTTAGTGCCCAAAGGTGGTCTAGGGCTTAGGTAAATAATAAGAGTGGACTGTATGTAAGAAGAATTTACTATGTTCCGAACAAGTACAACGCAATCGCGATTAGTGTGCTGCCGCGGTGGCCGCCGTAGGTCGAGTGGCGGGAGAATGGCGATGGCTGCCCGGCGCCCGCGCCCCAGCTGTAGCCACGATGGCCCGCGCGACTGGTTCGCGCGAACATATCTATAATCTAAAATCAATGATATTATAACTAAAGATACGTTATGCCCTTATAAATCAACTAAAAAATCTGTTCCGATCGAGCTTCAACACACACACGTTTATCTTTTGTTTCATTAAACCGATCACACATTGATAAATTATGTAAAAGGGATGGCACTACTAAAACCATAATAATAGTGAAAAAGACAGCTAGTGTTTGTCGCTCGAGGTCGCTCGCGTCACAGCGCGTCACGAGATCTATGACCAAATGGCACACATTTGCACACTTAGCACACCAACAAATTCAGTACGGAACAGTCAGTAAAAGTTAAAAGAAATATTCGAAATTAGTACCAATATTTAACATAACGTTTTATGTACTTACCTATGGTATGTAATCCATCATTTTTATGCTATTTGGAGATATGATTTTTTCGAAATCTCAAAACAACTCGGCATTTTGGTGAAACTATAGACGGCCCAAAGACTGCCTCACTCACGGCAGCTATCAACTGTATGAATTGAAATCGCTATACTTATGCACATTCGACTGGCGTACTTCTAGCGCCGTGTTGGCATGTCTTGTATATAATGTCATTGTCTAAAATTCATTTTCCTGTAATTATTATTAGGTAAGTTAAATACAGCATGCAATGTTGGTTAAAATGAATCGGAACAAAGGAAGGCAATGTACATAGGAAACCTCCAAATGCACAACAGGCGAATATTCCAACCGGATAATCTTCAGCACTGATGTCTTACAAATACGACTTGATTAACATTTGTCTAAATCCACAAACTGTTCGTATATCTAATTTCTGTCGCCGAGAAATCCTCCGAGAAATTCAATTCAGAATTCCGCCATTAATACGCTTGCGACACGTAAAATTAAGAGGCGGAGTGTACGCAAATCCAGTTAGTAAAACCTATATAAAATTATGTATGAAATTACCGTTTTATGTCAAAAAGGACAATTACATTTTGTTTGGAAATTATATTTTATTTATAGGACGTTAATTGAGTTGGCGTAAAAAAATGTAGTAAAAATTCATTTATTTCAAGGCAGTTAAGACTGCTTCACCGGTTTTTTCTTTTAAGATTTTTTTTTTCATTTTGGTTCGTTGATTACTTACTGACATTATCGTGGTCTACGTGGCTATCTACCTACTTCTGGTTTAGTTTTTTAACTTTCCGAACTGAATAAGATTTTAACATGTGATTGATTTTCACTTATACCTACTTAATCGCCTTTCTAATTTTATTGTAACTATGTAGTTTGTAATGAATCTATTCTCACTATCGTGTTCAATTCGATGTCAACCTGTTTTCGGTAGTTTTAATAAAAAACTACAGAACGGGAACGTTGGAAACAAAAACGCATCGTGCGTTCGTTAGCGGTGTCTGGTGCAGCTATATACGACCTTTTGATCCTTCGAGCTGTATGCAGCACTGATGCTTGTTTCATGTTCTGTTGAAAAATAAACGTGAACAGTTTCGAATAGAACCAATTTTGAACAGTAATTTTGTTTCAAGTCTTAATAAAGAATTTGGAACTTTAAAGCAAGCGACACTTATTTGAGTCGTATTAATAAGAACGATCGTTCTGCCTGCGTTTTCCGGGATAGTATGTACATAAAGTACCGTATCTTATTCCACACATATACACAATAACCTATACGTACAAAACAAATAATATCATATTTCAAGATCGTAAATAAGGAAAAACCGGATAAGTGCGTGTCAGGCCACGCGTAATTTTGGGTTCCGAAGTAGTAAGTTTATCGATTATTTCTTATTATCTTCTTATGCTTACATAGACGTCATAGTTTTCCTTGTAAATTCATCATACTTGTAACCTATTTTTGAGATTTTTTTCCCTTGTCCAACTCCAAAAGTTTAGCCAGCAGGGGACACTTGCCTCTTACCAAAATTAGCACTTTAAAGCCAAATATTTCACAAACGGACCTCTAATTCCAAAAATGGTCTTATAAGACCCATAATATTTTTGGAAGACCTCTTCAATACCGACCTTTTAAAAAAAATGTTTTTCAATATTTTATTCTGCGATTCTGGAGTTTTAATTAATATGTTTATCCATGCCAAATTACAGCTTTCTAACACTAAGGGCGCTTTGCTTCGGACAGACGGATGGACAGACGGACAGATGGATGGACAGACGGACGGACGGACATGACGAAACTATAAGGGTTCCGATTTCACTTCGGAACCCTTGAAAATCTATCTTATTATTTAGGTACTCTACAAGAACAAACGAAATGAATACACCCAAAGAACAATGCCCAAAAATTATTTTTTATTTTTGTTAGCGTCTTAAAACGTCAGTTATATCGAAGCAATTCAATAATTTTTTTACGTATTTTAAAATTAATACCTATACCCGTATTACCCAGCGTAAAATAATTTTATTAATAAGTTATGAATTGACTATAATAACAATGATGTCAACAATGTCAATTTTCATTCGGGCACTCACTTCGATACATAGCTTGTATCAAGCAACATAAACGGAGACTTATGGCCAATATTACAGACAGAATTTCGTTATAAATGTTGGTATGACAAATGTAATGATGTCAAATTTCCATATCCGGTTGTCAATCAAAAAAAAGTCAGAATAAAAAATAATGGTAAAAATTACGTTCTCCCTTACTCTATGACTATTGAGTCATATAAGAATTAAAGAATATTTATAAGAATTCAATCTCAAAATACTTTGGTTCTGGGGTGTGTCTGCTGAAAATTCTTATATATCTAAGCTCAGAAATTAAAGCGGCGATTTCTAGAATTTTTTTTATTTTAAGACGCTAAAGTTGAAAATGAAATAAAACGATGTATGGCAGTTGGGCATTGTTCTTTATTTTCCATCAAAACGATTGAGAATCGCTCTAAGCTGACAACTTTGACATATTTTATTGATGGCGAGGATCTATTTTATTGTTTTGACATCTGTAGAAGGACAAAATTTTCTCAAAGAAAACAATTTCAATCTCCGGTATTTTTGTCTAATGTGTTTGTGATGTGTTTTCGCCATAATATGCATGATGACAGTAAATAAAACTCACTAAAATTATGTATTTGATGAAACCCTATTAGTGGATTATGGAACACGCATATATCGTATTATTATGTGCGAGATTAACAATATTTTTGATAAAATAAAACTACAGAATACGGCAAGTCGCCATGATATCTTGAAACGCCAATCAGTCTCAATCAGTGCGAATTACGTTACGCCTCAGTAAACAAACGAATATGACAATACTGATAATGTCATCATTTACTGAGGCGTGACGTCACAAGCGACGCCATTACACTTTGAAATGTTTTGGTGCGAATTTTAAACTTATAAATTGAAGTGTATTCCAGACCAGGGACCAGTCAGAGTGGCGCAAATTAGGGGAGGCCTAATGTCTAGCAGTAGACCTTCAAGGGCTGATGGATGGATGGATGGATGAAAGTTTATTTTTTTGAGGAAATATGATATACGTTGTGATTATAATATATTTCCTAACAATATAGAAGAGTATTTCAAAATCTGTCATCGCGATCGCGCCTATTGCCCAGCGAAAAGTTCTTCGGAACGGAAACAGCATTGTAATTTTAATATCTCTGTACAAGCATTATAAATATACTTAATAAAACTTTAGAGACAATGATATTGTATGTTCAGAGCTTTTGAATAGAAAGGTTTTTTGTTCTAGCCACTGAGACTTTGTTTTATCGGATTTGGCTGGGGGCGGTATTTTGGTGCTGTGTATACAAGAAGAAACCGAAGTTTATCATCTCATCAAGTCAATATTTCGTATCGACACAGACGCAACAAGGTTTTGGTTAACTAATTTGTCGCTCCGATAATCTATAGATTGTTGGGTGTAAACGGAACCCGGGCGTTCTATACCGTAAGTAGTTACTGGATCAAAATTATAATTAATTTAATAAACACATTTTTAGTTACTTTTAAAACGAATTCCGAACGGTTTCCTATTGAGAATTATTGGAATGGAATATTCAATTCGATAAGTTTTGCTCATTCATTTTTACGCTTAGTTGGTAAGAATAGGATGGCAAAGAATATTATATTTTTAACCGACTTCACAAAAAGGAGGAAGTTCTCAATTTGAATTTGTTTGTTACCTCAGATTTTTCGACCAGGTGAACCGATTTTGATGATTCTTTTTTTAATCGAAAGCTGGTGCTTGTCATGTGGTGGGACCACATCGAATAACTTCATATCATGCATTTGCATACATCGTAGTTTATGTATTATTCACTTAATGTTCAATGTTACTTAACTTGTTTCCTCGCTGAATTTCGTCATTGAAGAGGCACATTCCACCATACTGCTCCAGCGGTTTGGTGGTTGGGTTAGTGGCTAAATAACCAAAGTTTCAAAAATGCTTCACATTACTTAACATGAGTTAACGACAGTTATCTTACGATAACTCCGCAGCACGGAAGCCCTCAAGAAATTGCCAGCAATCGCCCATCCAACTACCGACCGTACCCGCTGTTGCCCAACTCGGTTGATGATCGAAACAAGCCGCCGAGCTAGAAGCGTTTAACACAATGGAAAAGTTTCTTAAGACTTAAGTAAGGTTTCAAATGTTACTATTACTACTTACGCTTTGGTAAGTGGGTACATTCGAGTAAGTAATCGGGTTAGCGGGAGACTAGTTAAAGTTTGCTCTATGTGCTGCTAACAGTAAGTACTCGAAGTTTAAATCGTGTGAATAAGCACTTAAGTATTGTTGTATTTTAGTTAAGTTTAATAAATCAAAAAGTATTGAGGTTTAAGTTATCTATACGAATATTATAAAGCTGAAGAGTTTGTTTGGTTGAACGCGCTAATCTCATGAACTACTTTTTCGAATATAAAAATTATTTTTGTGTTTGATAGTCAATTTATCGAGGAAGGCTATAGAGCATGATATATGTATTTAAGTAGTTAGTTTTTTCCACAAATTAACGCGGGTGAAACCACGCGGCACAGCTAGTATAATATAATTGGCTTACGTCCCAACTCAGAGTTACTAACGCTTACTTTAATCGCTCTTTAGTAAAGAATCACCATACAAATTCTGTGCTAAGAAGCGATTTAAATAACCATTAATGACTCTGAGTTGGAGCGTTAGAATACCATAGGTGGTTTAGAATACTAACCCCATGTCGGCATACTAAGGTGTCAGAAGAGGCGACAGAAGCCGAACCGTTTGGTGGTACGGCTTCACATAACAAGTGTTATATACAGATAATATTATTATCAATATTAATGTTAAGTAATTAATATTGTTACTGATATTAGGTTCACAGTAATGTGAGAATTTTGTTTAAAAATTTAAGATGTATGAAGTATGGGGAGTTGGGGAAATAGGGACCCCATACAACAAACCTAATATTGCACGGAATTACGGAACACTTCGTGTGCGAGTCCGACCGCACTAATCCGGTTTTTCTTCGTGTTTGAACTTTGTTGTTTAGGGGAAATAGAATATGTTCATGCTTGTGGCGTATACTTTCTAGGTATACCTTCTAAGCATTTCCATAAGATTAGTTTAATTTCCTGTGTGTCTATCCTAAAGCGAATGTGGTCAATTACGGTCCATTTACTAATCCCTTATTAAGTCCTAAGATATATAAACATGTGTATGTGTAAATGTATGGCATGCATAGTAATGTATTGCAGTAGGTAATACGATAGGTATAATTCACATACTTAACTTTTTGTAATCTATAATAATTGAAAATCAGGATACATCTAATAATATAACAATAACAATAATAACAAAAACCGATATTTAGTTATCAGATTTAGGTTACAAATTACAATTCCTAAAATAAGTGACACAAAACCATGGTAGCCATTTTGTGGGCTATTCTAAATAACATTGTAACTATTGCAAGTAATTACATATTCATCAATATGAGTATGTTAATAAGATATTAATAATCCGGCTTAAACTATTCAGTAATTAATCCCCGATTTAACATCTCTTGGTTAGAGCTAAGTACGTAGTTAATATCGGAGCTCAATGTTGTAATCGTAAATTAAGTATGCCTCAACCGGACTTATTTCTTTATTAGTTCTCTGCCCGCGGCTTAATGGGTTGAAGCCGTGACTTTGCCCGTTTTCCGGGATAAAAAGTGCCCTATATCTTATTTCAGATCAACCTGTGTGCTAAATTTCACGAGAATCTATTCGTATTTTTTGCGTGAAAGAATAACAAACATCCAAACATCTAAACATTTATAATATTACACATTTATAATACTAGTGCTCAGCTCTGGCCGCTAGAAAGAGAATAGAACATGAAAATGGTTATTTTTCCAGTTTTTACAAAGAAAATATTTAAACTAAAATTATAAATATTTTAAATAACAATAAGATAAGCATTGATTTTTTTATGGAAATAACCAATAAACGAGCTGAAGATCCACACACACTGACACAACAAAGGTTGCTGGATGAGAAGGAAAGAAGAAGAAAGAAAGAACGATCGAGTATGTGCTCGATAGTAATAATATTGAGAATATTATTATTATCTGAAGCCTTATAACCAAGCGGGTCGGCTTCTGTCGCCTTTTAAGAAATCAAAAATCCACATTGAAGCAGTGTGGTGATGTATGCTCAAGGCCTCCACAAGAGAGACCCGTGTCCAGTATTGGGCCAGTTAAAGCCAATGCACAGGCAATAATAAGATAAATATAACGCTAACAAACAAATATAATAACAGTCAATAAATATAAAAACATGATGTATGATAGGAAATTTTCGCTACAAAGGTTCTCTTTGTTGAGTTTTTATTACAAGTAATAAAATAGTCTATAACAGCTTCGGCTATTCTTACACCTGTTTCTATAGAATTTTTCCATCACAAAGTCATTGTCATATTTTTAACCCCTACAAAAATTTGTATAATGATTGTTATAGAATAGAAAATTTTGTAAAGATTCTTCTCATACAAATTGTTTTCATTCATATAGCAATATTTTTAACACAACAATGGAATTGGAAAAACCTTGTTTGTTGTCTTCTGAGATAAACTCTCACCATTGCAATTGCCATGGCTTGACTAGCGTGGAATTGAATGCTAGGTATATACTAAACTAATTCTTAGGTCATACGGTCATACCTAGCGAGAAACTCTTGAAAAGTCGTTATAACAAAATTATTTTATATATTTTCATTTAAAGAGATTCGTTATTATTTAGGGTTCCGTAATAAATAAGAAAACCTTTTTTATAGTCCATCTAACCGCGGCTTAGATCGGAGACTTATACAGATATTACTATTACTAGTATTTAATATTAGTACTAGAAGGGTGCTTTTCCACTAGAGATGTGCTATGCAGCTATGCTGCGAAGATGTGAAATCCAATAAATATGATTGGTTCAAGAAATTGATTGATTTCCACCAATGAATATGATTGGCGGATATCAAACGCATCCATAGCAACGCATACATAGCACATCTCTGGTCGAAAAGCACCCGAAAGCTGTAGTCAAGCATGGTATCTAATAAACATCCCATCGACAAAGTGATAAAATAAAATCTAAAATAAAAATGATTATTAAGCAATCCCCTACGTGTAAAGAGCGGAGGATTTTTTTTACTAGTTTATCGCATGATGTGGAGAGGTCGTTTAAAAATATGGCGAGTGTTTCAAAATCATATCTTCCGACTCAACCATCCGTTTGCAAAATCTTTAAAATAATTATTATTCATGACAATGATAATAAATTAATATGATAGGTGGCCCTAAGAAGTTCACGAAAATCATCTGAAATACACTGAATGAACCAACAGTAGTTAGAAGTCTGATACGCACTTGGCTGGTTTTTAACACGTTCGCTGCGTTGTGAGGTCATATTGGCTCACAGCGAACTTTCATCTGGTGCGGCGAGCAAAATAGCGTTCTTTCCCCTGGTGCGGAAGGCTTAACTTTGTGTATTTTTATCGTAGGAAAGAAATTTATATACCATTGCAATTGCCGCTTTAACGTGAACAATCCAAGATTTTCAAACACTCGTGAGCCAATGTGACCTCACCCGCACTTAAAGAAAATTGTTTTACACTAGTGCGGTGTGAGGTCAATATGACCTAGCGCTCCGCGCACTTCACATCCGCACTGAACGTTGCGCTAGCGACATTTCGCGCGCTTGGTGTTGCGCCACGCGATCGATAAGGAAGACGTTACGTCGCTTTGAGCCATTTTTCACGCGTACGAAATATATGTTTTGCAACTTTTAATTTAAATATATTATATTAGTAAAGTAGTGTGGTGTTGTCGTCAAGTCTTATACCGGGACCAGATGAAGTGGAAAGAGTTACTTCATTGTGTGCCTAAACATACAGTAGGATAGACACAAAATCTATTTTTTTTTTGTTATTTTTTACGTCTGTGACTTACAAGGTTAAAAATTAAACTGTCAATAAAATTCTGGAAAAAATTGTCGAGTGCTATAATACAACAAAGGTGTTTCCCATCACTAGTGTTTTGATATCTTCAGTGCGATGTGTGGTCAAATGGACCTCTCAAATTGTTTCTATTTTAGATGCTAAACGAAACGTGCGAGCTAAAAACGCAGCTAGGTATATATTGCTTGGTTATTAGTCTTTGACCTCAAAATAAAATATATTCAATAATAAATATCCCCATTGAGAAAAACCTATATCAAGACAGAACTGAATGAGGGCTTATTTGACCACACGACGCACTGAAAAAAGGTCCTCTGTGAGTCAATATAACCTCATGACGCACCAGCAAAAAGTACACAAAAAATCGTTACGCAGCGAACGTGTTAATTAATTTTATTTTCATTACATTTGAGTTCATAATGAATTTAGTGCTGAGCTAATAAGAAATTTACAGTTTTTAAAGATAAATAATATTTATTCTTTCGCACTGCACGAATTGAGGTGGCAATTATAAAAATATGCCACGTTTATACTTTTTAAAAGGCGACTATAACAATTATATCATGTCTCAAAATCAAGTGAAAATGAAAATAAAATCTCAGTGTTTTTTTTAAAACTAGCCGAACTAGCTGACAAGTGAACTGATGGTGAGTGGTTGCCGTCACCCATGGACATTAGAAACATCAAAAGCATATTATTTACTTAATGAATAATAATAATATCGCATTATTTTTATTACAAACAGTGTGTAGGTATACAAATTAATAATTGCATTCAATCAAAGGAAAATAATATCCAAATTATTCTTTATTATAGTTGGAAAATGTGAAAAAGTATAATAGATAAATTATCCTGACTGTTAGTTAGGTATTTGAAAGAAAGAAAGAAATGTTTATTTCACCTTATAAACAATATAAATAAACAAGTGAACAATATAATACTTAAATATAAGGTGAAAAGGGGTCACTCTCAGCATTATGGTCGCGGAAAAACCACGGCCGCTGGTTTTCAGAGTGACCCTCAAATTGTGCAGTTCGGATGATTGAGGGCAATACATATTACAAAACAATATCCGACTCACAAACAGAAATCAACATACAACTTATAATAATAAATTATACTAATACAACTTAATTTATAGAAATGAACTTGATTGTCATATTGTGTGTGTGTGTATGTGTGTGTGCGCGTGTGTGTGTGTGTGTGTGTGTGTGTGTGTGTGTGTGTGGGTGTGTGTTAATAAGTATGTGTTTTTATAAATTTATATTGCACTTGTGTCATGCCTAAGAGTTTCCTGCCTTTATTTCTGTTCTGTTCAGTTGAATGTGGGTACAATGTTACTTTTGTTCAATATTTCCATTAATACTGAGATTCCCTAGACCACTTAATGAATAGAATTAGTCTATTGCAATGATAAAGCACCTATGACGACAAAATTTTTGAAAGAGTGCAGACATAATTCTTTATTTGAATAACTTCCATAACCGGTGTAATAATGTATTATGAATGTACCCACAAACCGTTAGGGCATTTAATGCGGCCTTAACGACAAAATAAAAACGAAAATATTTGTAACCATTCTGGAATTGTATTCGCGTAAAGGAGAAAAAGGTCTACTAATTGTCGGCCATTATTTGTTTCATAATATAATATAGTAAACATAAAAATTTTTATTTTACTCTTTTTCTCTTGACTCATATTCACTTTGACTCAGTTCTCAGGCAGGTGGGCCAAAATCAAGATGTTTTGGGAGAGATTAATCATGTTTCTTATATATCTAGATACAAACGTATGGCAGTGCAGTCAAACTAGGTAACTAGATTAATACAAGAACATGTAAAATATTTTTTATATCTACTTATATAAAGTCTGACTCTTAGCTAACGTCTCGGAAAACATTTAACGAAAACAATATCGAATATTAAATTAGTAGTAAAAATTTGAATGAACCATTTTTTAAAATGTAATGAAAAATACGAAATCTAAACTAATATTATAAAGCTGAAAGTTTGTTTGTTTGCTTGTTTGTTTGGTTGGTTGAAGGCGCTAATCTCAGGAACTACTGGTTCGAATTGAAAAATTTATCGAGGAAGGCTAAAATAGGGGTTTGAAGTCACTTTCATACAAACCAACTTCGTGGTTTTATAGTTATAAACATGATTTTTTTATGTAAGTTTATAGTTACTAACAAAAATTAATTTTAAACAATTTTTTTTGGATTTTCTTCAAGGGTTAATTTAGGGAATGGAACTTAGTACGCAACTTCGTAATTTTTGAAGTTAAAAATATGAACATTAATAATATAATAGCTCAAGATGAGAAACAAAATTTAACAGTAATGCATTTTTTTTTAAATCATCCCCAAATAGTTAATTAAGGGGGTGCAATTTAGTATGGCAACTTCGTCAGTTTTGAAGTAAAAAGGGTGAAAATTTGTATATGTATAAGCTTATAGTTAGGGGGAGGGGAGGGGAAACAGGGAGAGGGACAGGGAGTGGTAGAGGGAGTGGTAGAGGGAGTGGTAGAGGGAGTGGGAGAGGGAGATGGAGAGGGAATTTAATAGTTTCTGATTTGTTAAACCTACCAAAATATAAGTAAGATTTAAATACAATAAACATTTAAATTTGAACGTGTTTCACAACTAAACGAGGAATGAAATGAATTAAATATTATAAATGGTTCATTCGTTTGCTACTGACAGATTTTTGGTTTCAAGTGAAGAGAATCGTACTTCAATAATTTAATTTATGAATATAAATAATTACTTACTCAATTATTTCTATATTGAGATTTACAGAGTGTTCATTAATTTGAATTTAAGCCTTCTTTTCAAGTAAGTTATGTATGTTGAATACATTTACGCTCGATTTAAACCAATTTAATCATCAAATTAAACAACTCATACTTAGTGCAATCTTCCAGGCATGCCAGGCAGCAAAATGGCCGATTTTTGGCGCAATAATGTGTCTTCAAAAATTGTTTTTCTCGAAACCTATCAAGTAGGGTATCGTTGAATAGGTATTCAAAAATTAATTTTAGGTACCTTTTATTATTTTTCATTTTAAGTAACAATTTAGGATATATAATATAATGTTTTAAAGTTGTTTAAGCAATTATTCTCGCTAATTTATTAACTCCCTTAATGAAATGACAACATTGCGAATAATAATTTTGATTGATAATTTTTTTTTGAGCAAGTGATGTTTAAAGAACAATGCCCAACTGCCATACATCGTTTTATTTCATTTTCAACTTTAGCGTCTTAAAATAAAAAAAAATCTAAAAATCGCCGCTTTAATTTCTGAGCTTAGATATATAAGAATTTTCAGCAGACACACCCCAGAACCAAAGTATTTTGAGATTGAATTCTTATAACCATTGAGTCATAGAGTAGGGGAGAATGTAATTTTTACCATTATTTTTTATTCTGACTTTTTTTTGATTGACAACCGGAAATGGAAATTTGACATCATTACATTTGTTACCAACATTTATAACGAAATTCTGTCTGTAATATTGGCCAGAAGTCTCCCTATATCTTGCTTGATACAAGCTATGTATCGAAGTGAGTGCCCGAATGAAAATGGACATTGTTGACATAACTGTTTATAGTCAATTCATCACTTATTAAAAAAATTATTTTACACTGGGTACTACAGGCACAGGTATTAATTTTTAAATACGTAAAAAAATAATTGAATTGCTTCGGTATAACTGACGTTTTAAGACGCTACAAAAAATAAAAAATAATTTTTGGGCATTGTTCTTTAAATTTAAGTTTTATATTCTTCGTATTTTGGAAGAGAAGAGGAAGGAATGTGATATTTATTGAGATAAATGAACTTTGTCATATTTCCTTTATACGTATATTACAATGTTACCAGCGCCAAATTATTTTAGATTTCAAAATACTTAGTCGCGGCTGTATTCAAAATCACCATTGTGAAACAATTTAAAATCAATATTGGTTAACGGGTAACGCTCCCCTCTGAATTGAATTCTTTCCTGTAATTGAATTATTAAGACCCAACCAGAAAAACGAATAGGCTAAAGGGTTTCACGAAGCGCTAACAATACATTTAAAATTCCTTGAAATTAACGTATAAGACCCTCTTACAATTTGCCCTAAATCAAACTTAATTATATAAGTAGAATTAATTTAATTTTCATACATCACATTATGATATCATTTTCGCGCGTCTCATTACGCGCGTTTGAGTTACACTAGGTAACTCAGTACGTGATAAGGTCAAGCAATTTTCTCGACTTCAATTGCTATTATCACATATACATTTTATTTATTTATATTACTTTAAACACCAACATAATATCGTAACATCATAACCTGATTTATCCCGTCGGTAATCATGCATGGTGTCTCTTCCCCACCTAGTACTAGGTAAGTAAGCAAACATTCTAAAATCGACCCTGGAAAGTTATTCCCATGATTTGGTACAGCTATACATAATGTGGGTTCCTGCTTCTTTTTGTCTGATAACACAGTTGTGGATCTACTTGGTACTGATGATGTTAATTAGGTATTTTATACTCAATACTTTCAGCCATTTTGAGGCATACACTAATGTTAAAATATTTTCATGAAGAAACAATCGATTAAAAATGAGTTATAGAAACAAATTTCAAATTTACTTTTTTGCTGTTAACAAAAAGCAAAATAAAATTTAAACTTTAATAATATTAATAGCGAAAAACCAAAATTAAAACGAAATTTAAAACAAATTATCTTAAAACACGACATTTCTTATTAAATTTATTCCGTAAAAAGAATTTAATTTCAGCGTATATTTTTCAAATACACGAGCAGGTACAAATGGAATGGATTACAGCGGAAATGAAGACTGTCAGGAAAACATAAATGGATCGAAGCGAGATGTATTTTGAAAGAACGAAAACGTCAACTTTGTAAAGAGAAATGATTCTGTTTTATGTTTTCGCATTGTGATATCTTTTTGTTTATTTCGCTAGTGGTAATTTTTTCATTTAAAAAAAATCTAATGAGGCCTGGTTGCTTTATTATTGTACGCCGTATTGGGGCGGCTTAGAATACTAATTCCACTCCCACGCCGGATGGGTGTCGTAAGAGCGACTAAATCCGGCCCGCTGGTAGTAGGGCCCCTCGAGGGATTTTATTGCTATTAATGATTTTAATTGTAAATTACATAATACCATTATTACTATTATTATTTCTCCATGGGGTTCGCCTGGATAGCTACCACCCTTGAGCATGAGTCAGCCGCCAAACGACTCGTCGTGTTCCGGCTGGAGGCTTGAGAGCCAGTTCTTTCTTTCTTTTTCTTCTCTCTATTAAAAATTATTACCTAATACTGTAGTGGTCAGTGATGTCCCACGAGACATCGTTCTCATTTTTGATTCTTCCATCGTTCTGTAAAGGACAGCAACTTTATTATCACTGATGATTCGCAAAAGATAGGTACTTACTCCTTATTGCATAGTACATTGGTCTTGTCTTTAAAAATTTAATTGGTGAAACAAGAATTCAGCAAGACCTTTTCTATATTCAATTAGCAGAAATAGATTGATTAAATTTGAATCTTTAATCACAGCATGTTCCTCAACCTCCGTCAATATTATTGTTTTAGCGAACTCTGTTCTATTATTCAATCAATACAGGGGCTTACACACTATTCATCATACGATACAGTATCTTTGTCATTTACAGTACATACAAATTAATTTGACTTTGCTTTCAACCCCATAATGGCCCACTACTTAATACTACTCTCTCTTCTACAGGAGTGTGGATTGGTGGTGGGGTTAGTAGCCGACCCAAGAGTCGGAAGTTTTCATGCCACCCCAGACTGACGGCTTTAAGTGCCCTCCGAAGCCCGGAAACGCTCTCGGAATTTAAGGATAAATAGACCAATTTTTGTATTAGTATAGCACGAAAATATTGGTCCACAGAAACATGATCATGATGTCCTAAGTATATTATACACTAGCAGTTGCCCGCAGCTTCGCACACGGAAATTATGCTTATCATATTTGTAATTTTATACCCCTCACAGAAGAAAATTTAATAACAGGTTAATTTTATATTGAATTTAGGAATTTAAAAAGTAAAACCTACGATACAATCACAAATCATTCCTCCGGGAGCGGGTTTTGAAAAATAAACAATATTCACATTAATTAGTTTTTTCTTTTTCGTGAAAAATTCGAAAACATATATTTCATCAATTAAAGGAGAAACGTTTGTTGCAAATTTAAAGCAAATTGTTGATATTTTAAAAATAATCCATACAAAGTTTCATGTTGTTTCCGGGGAAATCTTATAATTTTTCTGGATGAAAAGTTTTCTAAAACATGACCAAAAGTATAAAAAACATCGAGCACATATAAGAAACAACTCAACTAATTTAAGTCGAAATCAGTTCAAGGGTTTTGATGTGATCCAGTCAGACAAACAGACAGACAGACAGACAATAATTTTAAAAACAAATTATTGGTGCTCTAACACGTTATTGAAGTGTTATTTATTGATTATAAATTTCAATATTAATCCTCTCTCTCTTTCTCTCTTCCTCTTCCACTCCCAGTCCCTCTCCAGCTTCCTGTCCCTCTCCCTCTCCCACACCCGATCCCTCGCCCGCTTCCTGTCCATTTCCTTCTCCCGCTCCCTGTCCCTCTCTCTCTAACGCTCCCGTTCCCTCTCCCGCTCCCTGTCCCTCTCCCTCTCCCAGTCTCTCCCAGCTTCCTGTCCCTCTCCTCTCCCATCCGTAAAGTCCCCTACGCAAAATTTTCTTTCTCACTATAAGCTTACATATTAATTTTCATAATGACGAAGTTCCTGAAAAACTTGCAACCCTTTTATTTACCTCTTAGGGGATGAAATTCCAAAAAAAACCTGTTACAATTTTTTTTTCTTAATTATAAGCTTACAATATATCAAGTTTTACATTACTTCAGTGTTCAAAAATGACGGATTTTCTAAAATATTTACATCCCCTTAGTTTTGCCCCATAGGGGATGAAAATCGAGAAAACCATGACAGTTATTTTTTGTGTCTAACTATAAGCTTATACCTATACAAATTTTCACCCTTCTTACTTCAAAACTGACGAAGTTGCCATACTAAATTGCACACTCTTATTTAACATTTTAGGGGTTGATTTTCCAAAAAAAAACAAATAAATAACTTTTAAATTTTGTTTCTAATCATGAGCTAATATGTAAATTTTCATGTTTTTAACTTCAAAAATGACGAAGTTGCATACTATGTTACATCGCCTAAATTAACCTTTTAAGGGATGATTTTCCAAAAAAAACGTGTTAAAGTTAACTTTTGTTTATTAATATAAACTTACATACAAAATTTCATATTTATACCTCGAAAACTGGTGAGGTTGATTTGTATGTAATTGACTACCAACCCCTATTTTTAGGGGATGAATTTCGAGAAAACCGTGATACAGTTATTTTTTGTGTCTAAATATAGGCTTAAATAGAAATTTTCACCCTTCTTACTTCAAAACTGACGAAGTTCCCATACTAACTTGTGCTTCCTTAATTAACACTTTAGGGGATGATTTTCCAAAAAAACGTAATACTACAAAATTTAGTTTTTAATTTTGAGCTAAAATATAAATTTTCATGTTTTTAACTTCAAAAATGACGAAGTTGAGTACTGACTGTTGTCCTCTAAATTAACCCTTTAAGGGATGAAATTATTACTAATATTACTATAAACTTACATAAAAAAATTCATACTTATAACTCTAAAACTGACGAAGTTGGTTTGTATGAAAATGACTTCAGACCCCTATTTTTGCTAGTTAGGGGATGAATTTCCATAAATCCGTTCTTAGCTGACGTCTCCTTAGCACAATCTATCTCCCTGCCAAATTTCATCATAATCGGTTCGGTAGTTTCTGAGATTTTTTGTTTAATCAGTGGTGTGTCTCTTTTCAATTTTATATATATAGATAGATAACCATGTAATTACCTCATTGATATCATTACTCATTGATATCAAACTCATATTTATTGCGAAATTCTTGTTCATGTACCCAGATATATACATAGATTCAACCGAACCTAAGAATACAGATTGGAACATGCGCAAGTGGCTTAACGAATGAGATTGAACAAATGCGATTACCTATTTATTCGATTAGTACCGAACTAATCAGGTCGGTTCGCCATTGTACGGCTGGCTTTGTCTTCATTGTTTGGGAGTATAACAAATCTAAGGCAATTTTCACTATCTAATGTAGCCGTATTAATGTCGATTTTCGAAAGTGCGACATTTAAACAAACAATGGCTTTTGATTCTATTATCGATAATTATTATCAATTTTATTTATCGTAATCGCATTGGGGCCGCTTAGAAGTTAGAGCACTTATTCCAGTCACTCGTAGGATGTGTGTTGTAAGCTGCTAAATCCAGCTCGCTGGTGGTAGGGACTACCAGCTACCAGTAGGGGATTATATTGGTAAAATTAATTTTAATTGTTCATTAATACTATTTTTACAATTATTATTTCTCCATGGGGACCATCTGGATAGCTACCAACCTCTTGCTTAAGTCAGGCACCAAACGTGTTCCGGCTGGGGGCTTGAGAGACAGTTCTTTCTTTCTTTTTTTCTCTCTTTCTTGGCCGGCAACGTACCAGTGATGGCTTGGGTGTCACTGATGTCCATGGATGACGATAGCCACTTACCATCAGGTGGGTAGTCAGCTCTTTTGTTGGCTATTTCCTTAATAAATATATCGGTAAAATGAGGCGTTCTACCGTTGTCACTAGGAATAATTCACTTTTATTTGAGGTTTATTTTAGATTAATCGGTAAGATCAAGTATCAGTAAGATGTGTATAACGAAGTAAATTATATAGTACGCTAATCTCGAGTGCCTATTTGCCTGGCAAGTGTATAGGTATCCAATCCATTACGCTCTTGACAATTCTTGACAAATCAGAATCTATGCGACTACTGGCAAATCAATCAATAGACCATCGTAGGATGTCTTTGGTCGCAATAGAGTCTGCCTACTGCAGCATATCAAAACATGACGGCGTCTATGCCCCAGAATTTTTTACGCTTCATGCATGACATGCTACGGTGTTGCGCGCTAACGGAAGGGTCTATTGGGAATAGTGTCATACTGTAGTAAGGCATGTGATATCGGAACATTTTCAATATCGAAACTGGTTTACGATATTGAGCCCTGATTCCGGAATTCCGGAACTGGTTTCGATATTGGTTTTTAAAAAAAAAAATTGAGGATGAAATAAAAAAGTTTGAAAGTATGTTTTATGAACTTTAATTATTTATTGAAAATTAAGTTGAACTTAGAAAAATTTTAGCTAATCACGATAACATATAATTATGATTAGCTAACTTTGTTAACCTGTTTTAATAAATCACATTTATTTTTTGTCTTTATAGTAAAAACACAAATAATCAACAATAAAAAAACAATAGCTCCAGCTATAGTCTTGAGCATAAATCACAGTTTTTGAAGCTACATATTAAATTCTATATTCTTTGAATAATTAATATAACTATACTAACAATTAACACAAATTAACACCATCATCGCTATCATCTGCGTATGGGTACGCAGATGATAGCACAGTGGTAGAGAGATACCTACCGAGTTCCAGGGCCAGTAGGCATGTAATTCAGTCAGAAAGAGAAGCCATGGTGGAACGTGTGAATCTCACACTTCGGGCCGTGTCCGAGAGGGGCGAAGCCAATCTTGTGAGATTCGACGCCACTAAAACACAGACGTGTCTCTTCACCGCCAAAAGGAGTCCGCTCACCTTGGCTCCTACTTTTCAGAATGTGTCCTTGGGTAACACCGACTGCCTTCAGTTGTTAGGAGTTGAGATATCCTCCAAGCTCAACTTTGGGCAGTTCATCGAATCCAAAGTTGAAGCTGGTGCAAGGAAACTTGGCGTCCTTGCGAAGGTGCGGCAGTACTTCACACCGAGGCAATTGTTAACCTTATACAAAGCTCAGGTTAGGCCATGTGTGGAGTACTGTTCTCACATTTGAGCAGGAGCAGCCAAATGTCACCTTTCTGCTTTGGATTCGATGGAGAAGTGTGCGAAGAGGCTCATTGGTGACCCAGATCTGGTTAAGACCAATCTGCAAAGTCTCGCGCACAGGCGCAGAGTGGCTAGCCTCTCGGTTTTCTATAGGGCACATTTTGGAGAGTGTGCGCAGGAATTATTTGAATTTATTCCCCCTTCCCCGTTCCTCCATAGAATGACACGACGCACGGCGGGTATCCACCCTTTCGTGGTAAACATCCCGCCGGTACGGACGAGGCGATTTGCATCGTCATTCATTATGCGCACCGCGAAGGATTGGAATAGCTTGCCTGCGTCTGCGTTCCCACCCACCTATGACGTGGATGACTTCAAGAAAAGAGGGAATAGGCTTTAATTAAGTTAGTGCGCTCACCATCCTGGACCATAACTTCACTTACCATCAGGTGGGATTATGGTCAAGCATTAACTTATTTTAAGTAAAAAAAACATAATTGTTATATTGCAAAGTACCTATAACCGATATTTGAAATAAATGAACACACGTTCGAAATAAATGAACACTCAAAATCACTACTTTGTATAAAAGAAAAGCAAAGCAACAACCCATAATTGTCCCACTGCTGGGCTCGGGGTCTCCTCTCACAATGTGAGGGGTATAGGCCATAAGTCTACCACGCTGGCCAAGTGCGGATTGGTAGACTTCACACACCTTTAAGAACTTTCTTGAGAACTCTCAGGTGTGCAGGTTTCCTCACGATGTTTTCCTTCACCGAAGCAAGTGATAATTAATTTGTAATACGCACATAATACTTGAAAATTAGAGGTGCGTGCCAGGATTTGAACTCGGGCCCCTACTTTGTATAGTAATAATGAATATCGAAATTTCGATATTGAAATACTCAGTTCCGGAACTGAAAAATTGTCCGAGATTCCGGAGTTGCGAAATCTCGAAAGTCCAATATCGACGCCCTATACTGTAGTATATTTGTTTAGTCTGACACATTCCTAACACGGGCATGGTGTGGTACAGTATAGTGGGCAGAAGGCTTTATTTGTTGGTACACTTTATTTGGCTAGAAAGTAACACAAAAGTTCGATTCTATTTCTATTAAAAAAAACCTGCGAAAAAAAAAACAATCTTATTCTTCGAATTTCGCAACATCATACTGTTTCCATTTAAGGTAAGTGCCACTTTACGTACGTTAAAACGTTACGTACATACAGTGAACGTCAGTTCGTCAATTATTTTTCCATTTTCACGTACATCAATGGTACAGTCGTGCAAAACGGAGCTCCGATATTCGGACACAGCTCTCCTTGTAATTGGAGCATCAATACATGAACAACCGTTTTGAATTTTCTCTTTGACTGTACATATACTCGTAATGGCGTTGGATTTTTCTCAAGTGAGTTCATGTGAGCTTTCCTTTTATGTTTTGACATCTGCGATGGTTACCTATTTAAAATTTCAGTTACGTACATGAAGTCTTTCAGGATTCACATAGTTGAGAATTTTTTTTACTATGAACATTCACATATTTTGTTTTAGAATGAATAATAAATTCATAACTCTATTAACACCAAAATATTTTTTACTTTAGCAAAATTTTCGTTTTGACATTACCAAAATTTTTCTTACGTTTATTGTTTAATCTTATGAGTTAACTAAATATATTTAATTTCTCATTTACTGTAAGTATTATATTGTGTGGTCTCGAAATAATGTAGGTAAATATCAGTTACGTGCATTATGTTTGACTATTTGTTGATTTTATAACAATAAAAAAATCAGATTATCTTGTTAATCAAAAGATTTTTTATGTATGTTCAACTTACATGTAGTTTTGAATATTCATGTTCTTAAAGATGGCCGTACATTCCTACTGCAGTGGGAACAAAACCATACTTAAGCGGAATCTTAATTATAAATTATAATCCTAAATTTCTGAGCGCACGGGAAATGAAATAGATGATTATGTAAAAAGAATATTAAATTACCGGTTTGGCAGAAAGCTTCTACGCACTTTAAAATAATTTTCATGTACCTATATATCTAATTCTGCTAATAATGTCAATGTTTACTCGTTTTAGCGAGTTTTTCAAACACAATAATACTGTGTATCAAAACTCCTACGCTCACAAACACATACACATGTGATTCACAGCAGCTAGCGTATACTTAAATTTTCATACAAATATAGTCGTTTAATAAATAAAACTTCAATGTTCTGAAAAGCTTAATATCTACCGGGCATTCGCTACAGATTACATAACTCAATGAAAAACTACTTTTCTCTCCGCTCCCGTAGCCCATAAGTTATGATATGAACGAAACCCAACAGGAAAGTTGTTAAAACTTTTACCGTCAAATATGCAACGTATGAACTTAAAATTCAAATTTGCCTCAGTTTTACATGTAGTTTGAGATAACCTGAAAATATTATGAGTACGTTACAATGTTTGAGTTCTAATTTGTACTTACCATCAATAATATAATGTAATAGTATGTAGTAGTAAGGGTATTAGATTGGCTTATAGCTTGACTTATGTTTGACCTTGAGGGCTTGGGATTTGAGATGGGAGTAATGGGACGAATTTGTTCTTATACCTACCTACCTTTCTTAGTGTCAGCCTAGGACTTCTCTCCAACCGCCAAAGAATCGAAATAAATTGATTAAGGGCAGTGTAATGTAAGCGATAGAAATTATCTTCATCCGATAGTGTAGTGAGATGAAATGTTTAAAAACAATCAACAAATTGACGTATTTTTATGATAGTAAACGGACAGACCTCTCTTAATAATGTGACAATCTGTGATATTAAAGAATAAATAAATAACAACTTATTACCTACGTAAGGTTGGTAGCTTGGTAAGAATATAGCTAGGTACATACAAGATTGTATCATAAATATGTTCCAAGTATAGACATCAATTAGTTACCCGCAGTTTAATTACATGAATAACTTAATCATACAATGCCAATCTCAACATCCACTTTATGCCTTTGCGCGACTGTTAATAATTTTAAAAATTATTGTGTAGCGAACAACTCTACATCGATATACTCGTATGAGTAGTGCATGTTCAAAGTTCTTATTAATGATATGATTGATTGGGATTGTCTCCAAATAGGATTAAGTTCAATTAAATTTATAAAATTGGTTTCCCTGCTCCGTTTAAAATTCCACTTCATAAAGAAAATGAAGCAATGAACGTTATATAGAAAATAAATTAGTGCGGTCAATACCAGCTTTCAGATTGATGAATTTTATTGAGTCTGATAGTGTAAAATTGAGAACGGAGTAATAATTTTCGGCGTTGTTTTATATTATCTTAGCTGTTAAATTATTATTTTTCAATGAGAATATTTGAGCAATTAGGTATTAGGTACTAATTTCCGCAGTTGTCAAATATACTGAAACACAAACAAATAAACAAGCATTAAGCTCGCCATTTGGACCGTGATATTTTTATTGAGCCATACATAAAGGTTAAATATAATATTTTTATAATATATTTGTAATATTTTTTTAAAAGTGTGCTGAGGAGTTTCTTTAGGCTTTTCTTCTCCCCCATGACAAGCACCTATTCGAAAAGCCCAAAAAAACATGACGTGCATAAGTTTAGTGTATCAGTGATACCTATATGAATAAAATATTTTGACTTTGACTTTGAATATTCATCCCAGGGGAACATATAACCGGGATAAAATCTATACTTGTTTATATACCTGGACATGGTTTGTCTGTTTGCCAAGTTTCAATTAGCATGTAATGGAAAGACAAACATCGGAACATCTAAATATTTTCATAAACTCTCACATTTATAATATTAGTATGATAAATAAACGTTCAACTAATTACACCTGAGCTCTAATTAACTCGTACACCCGTGTTAGCTAGTGTAAATGAGGCACAAAAACCACTAATCGATATTAAACATTTGTCTAACAATTTGCTACGTTCGGTAGCCAAACCTAAGAACGCTCGCTTTTGTAGACTCTAATTGGGCATTAATTCTATGTCAAGGTAAGCTGGGAAGACACTTAACATGATACTGTTGTTATACCTATACTTATCTGTCCTACATGGTTATTTTAAAATATTTTTAAAGTAATATGAACACTATATTTTCAACATTCATCGCTCAGTGATGCAGTTTTGTTAGATGAAAGCATCTATTTTCCGAGAAAATTTCACGTAGAAGGCGCCAAAGGCGTCTCTTCGTTTCCGCTTCCTTTGCTGTGCACCGTGCACCTAAGGGAAAATATAGGAAAGAGCGGAAAGGATACAGTGAAAATTTTCTGTAGGTACTTGTAATATTACATTGAAGTCGATTCTGCAGAGTTCAATAGACTGTCGCAGTCATATTTAATATCCGGTGTCAATAAATGTGATGTGTGTGATCCCCGTCTATTCAATAGTAATATCATGAAAATGTTGATTTATTATCTTTTTCATTTATTAGTTTTGATGCTCTGTTAATCCTACTAATATTATTTTAATGTGAATATTTTTTTCAGGTCAAATTTACTGAACGGATTTTCAAGAAATTTTTATACAGGTAGAGCATTACCTGGTAAACATATAGGATACTTAGTACTTATCCAGAAAAACGCAGGCAAGCCGCTAGCAAAGCGCTAGTAACGTATAAAAATCTTCTGCTGAAAAATATTCTTTCTTTATAATATTTTAAGATCATCCTATATCTAGTCTATTACATACATCTAGTCTACATTCTATCTGCATGATTAATATTTATTTAACACAATAGTAATAATAATGTCATTTGGGGGCACAGGGATAGTGAACAGACGAACCTATATACACAAATATGTGATAAGTCTGAACATAAAATAATTATAGGAAAAATGTATGAAAATATTGTATGTACATTGAGAGAGGCTGCAATGTTTAGTCATAATTCTGTACGGCACAACAAAAAACCTTACATTGTCGGATGGAATAAGCATGTGAGGCCGGCTCATGCCTGAGCTCGTCTTTGTTTTCAGTCGTGGGTATGTGCTGGAAGGTCAACGTGCGGGACCGCTTATTTCATATGAGAGATTCGCGTAGGGTTTTTAAAAGCAAAGTGAAGGATAATGAAGAGCAAATTAAAATGGATGTACTGGCATCATCGTATGAGGCTAAGCAATTTGGTAAGTTCTGGCAACATACAAACAGACTGAATGCAAGTTCGAGTCTTCCGGTTGAAGTAGAAGGCGTGAGCGGGTGTCAGAACATTGCAAATATGTTCAAGACGCAATTTAAGGTAGAACCAGGCTATATAAATTGTAGGATGGAGGAGGATGGCGCTGGGGATATCGTGGATACTGGAGGTAGCCCGATGCGCTTCACAATCGAGGAAGTTGGAGCGGCGATTAACAATATGAAGCGTGGGAAATCACCAGGTCACGATGGCCTTAGCGTCGAACACCTTAGGTACGCTAGTGTGCACCTCTCCCGGGTCCTCAAGTTGCTCTACAACCTTTGTATAAGTCATGGTTACTTGCCGGATTCAATGATGAGGACAGTTGTCGTGCCTGTTCTTAAGAATAGAACTGGTGATAGACCTATATCCTTAGCGACCATCTTGGCTAAAGTGCTGGACAGTATGCTTGATACACAGTTAAGCAAGTCAGTTAAAATACACGATGCTCAGTTTGGTTTTAGGCCTGAACTATCTACGGAGAGCGCAATACTGTGTCTCAAGCAGACTGTTCGGTACTATACGGACAGAAAAACTCATGTGTATGCGTGTTTCTTGGATTTGTCCAAAGCTTTTGACCGGGTGACATACAAAATCTTGTGGCAAAAGCTTAGAAGTGAAAGCAGCTTAAGACCGGAGCTGATATCCTTGTTGGAGTATTGGTACAGTAGACAGACGAATGCAGTTAAATGGGGCGACGCACTTAGCGATGACTATAAACTGGAGTGGTGGAGTGAGACAGGGGGGCTGACGTCACCCAGGCTGTTTAATCTATATGTGAACCGACTGATTGAGAGGCTCAGCGGGGCAGGTGTTGGCTGTTCAATAGATGGAGTACCAATGAATAACTTTAGTTACGCTGACGACATGGTTCTGCTGAGTCCCTCGGTCAGTGGGCTTCAAAAATTACTAAGAATCTGTGAAGAATATGCCGAGGAGACTGAACTCAGCTACAATGTGAAGAAGAGTGAATTTATTATCTTCAGAGGTAATAACAAGCCACTTAATTTCAACCCACGTGTACGGCTATGTGGGACTCTTCTGAGGCAAGTGGCTGAGTTCAGGTACCTCGGTCATGTTGTAACTGAACGCCTGGATGACGACAGCGACATTGAACGAGAGCGCAGGGCTCTGTCGGTCCGGGGCAATATGTTGGCTCGCAGATTTGCACGTAGTACGACACAAGTCAAATTAATGTTATTTAAAGCTTATTGCCAATCATTTTACACGTGCAGTCTGTGGGCTGACTATACGCAGCGGGCCTACGGAGCTCTGCGTGTTCAATACAACAATGTGCTGAGGGCGATGTTGAGGAAGCCTCGACACTGCAGTGCGTCGGCTATGTTTGCGGATGCTCGTGTAGACGATTTCTACGCGATCATGCGTAAGCGTGCCGCGTCCATGATGGGCAGATTATTGAGTAGCTCCAATACCCTTCTAAGCACATTGGCTGTGAAGCTGGACAGCCCTCTCTGGAGGACTTGGAATGGGGTGCACACTAGCACCAGGACCACCCCACCTGGTGCTTGTTTTGTTTTGAGGATGGGTATAGGTTAAGTTAGATTATAGTTTTAATTAAGTACTAACATAGAATAAGATAAATTGTTAAATTTTTACAATATAAGTTATTTTTTAATTTAATTTTTAATATAAGCCATCTTGTTGTGGGGGAAAGCAGCCAGTATAGAACAAATTTTCATACTACAAAAAAGAGCTATTAGGCCTATTTATTTCAGGTCTCGGGAAAAATCAAAGAAATAGGTATACTTACAGTAGCTTCACAGTATATTTATAGTGATATAGTTTTTATACGGAATAATATAAGCGCGTATAAACAAAATTGTGAGATTCATAATCGCCATACAAGAACAATGCACCAATTAGCAACATCATCTTACCGTCTTTGTAAAGTGCATCGATCATTTATGGGGCTTGGTGTACTCTATAATAAAATCCCGAAGTTAGTACGTGACTTGCCAGAAAATCTCAACTCTTAGGCAAATACTGTAGATGAGTAATTAAATAAAAAATACGCATGGAAATGACCAGCTCTGCAACCAGTTCCGTTCAAGTTAGTGATATTTTTTTTGTAATAAATATACCTATGCATTTTTATTTTTACACGCTTTATATTAGCTTCACCTGTATGTTTGTTTGTTTGTTTGTTTGTTTGTAACTTCTCTTTGGACTTGATTTTGACCCACTTCGAACGGTCAGATTTCTTTCAAACTTCGTAGACTTATCGAGTAGCGATGACAATTCAATATTTAAAGAAAAAAAGAAAGAAAGAAAAACCTAATTACATGCTTCGATTAGCTTTAAACGGTCAGATTTCTTTCAAACTTCGTAGACTTATTGAGGACCGATGACAATTCAATATTTAAAGAAAAAAAAGAAAGAAAAAAGAAAAAAACTTAAATTTCATTTCAAAAAATCAAACTAAAAAATTAAAAAATAAATAATAGTAAAAAAAAACTAAAAACACGCTTTTATAGAAAATCCAACTAAAACAAAATAGTGGGGTGCTTTTTAAGATATTATCAAAACGATAATCCTTCTACTCATTGACACCATGCACCCCACGCTTTTATTACAATTACACGATTCTTAATTCAAATTTATTTTCTATTTTTTTAGTTCGATTTTCTATAAAAGCGTGTTTTTTAGTTTTTTTAAACTATTATTAAAAGATGCGCTGAGGAGTTTCTTTACGGGGTTTCTTCTCCTCTATGATTTGTCATTTTCACCTTTCCGAAAATCAAAAAATGATGTGCATAAGACAAGTGTATCAGTGATACCTATATGAATAAATTATTTTGAATTTTAGTGATTATTCGAACAGAAGAAAGTTATGGATTTTGTAAGTAAGTCTCGGTAGGTACATACTTAGTTAATAATGGAAAGATGGCGCATTAATAAGCAGGTGTCTAGACAAAGATTTATGAGATAAAGAAATGGAGCGCTAAAATTAACGACTGAGAGGTATATAGCTATCTCACTCGTTTACATATAGATAAACTGAAATTATTATAGTCTGTCGAGTATACACACTAAGGACTTCAATGTTTAAATTCATAGTTCATATTATTTCGGCATTATTACTATTATATATATGTACTATTATTTCTTCTGTGGCATTAATCTATATTTTTTGTTTAATCATTATTTGTTTAAAAATGATACTAATGAAAGTAATCAATGATAACTAGCATTAATTAAATAAGTAGAGTCCTAAATCTGTGATTAATTTAATACATTCTAGTGAAAAAAGCGGCAAAGATGAACAAAGTGGTGAACTGAAAAGTTAATCTTTTGACACAAAAGCTTAAGATTAATGCACAGGGCTTACTAAATGGCGGTTTAATGTCTCAAGTCATTCCTCAAAGAAGAAGCACGCATCAGAAAGCACGTTGTACAGCGAACAATGGCTTAACCGTTAACGCCCCTGTGAGCGCTCTAAGCTGTATGTGTGAAGGAAATCTACGAGTATACGACGCCTGTGTGGATTTTCCTTAAAGGTAACTTAGCAGAATTAAATACACAAACATTGGACAGTAGCCAGAAGATAAAACCGTACAAGCAAGCGAGGAATTACGTCTGAGCTAATCACGTCGATAATTTTCGATCATTAATACATTTGTGGTAAAAGAAATTCTATTTATAGTCGTAGTTAAGGCCAAGCCAACATCCATTGCTCGTGGCGCATCTTACTGATTATTATTATCAAGCACTAGAACCTTTAAGAGGTGTCTGGGACGTCTAGGCTTTATGCTATCCCAAGAAAGTATTCTTGCTACAGCTCTTCTCTACAGCAGTAGATTTATACCTGGCGTTTCTGCCATGTCTATCTGCTACAAGTTATAATACAATGACCCGTTAATGAGCATGCTCCATGCTTTATTACCTACTGGTTGACAAAGCACCAGTCGAGCCGGTGTTCTAGATATTAAACCCTATGGGGGGTAATATGGTACAATAACATTCATAGGTTAAGGTCGCTGCATACGTAACGTGGACAGAACGGGGACGATACGTGCGTGTTCCGTTCTCGTCCCGTACGTGCCTCCGTGGCGTAATGTGCGATCGTTTACATTTTCTATGAAAGATGTTTCCAAAATTTCCCATCCCATCCCGTACGGGGTAAAAACACGTTACCTATGCATCGACCTTCAATCTGTAAGTTGGTGTTAGTAAGGTAGCTCATATTATTGTTAGTTGGCTGTAATGAAAAAAATACTACTTTTAGACTTCAGTCGGGATTTACTTATATTATATTTGCTAATATACAAATATTTACATATATTATAATCATATTGCTCGCATATCGTATATGCTACCTGTATATTATTAACAATATGACAGCATTTAAAGCTGTGGCTGACAGCATGAAGCAGCAAAAATCAGAGAGATGTTTATGTTACGACGACTAAAAGCGACATCTAAAGGATTGAACATAATATGTACTGTGTTATGTTTACGTTGCTTTTCGTTACTTTTGCCTTTTATAAATAACTAGAAATATAATTTTTCATAATAGCAAGAAAGAAAAGATCTAAATAAAAACAAAAGACATTTGATAACTTCGGTTGCAATTTGCAAGGAAATGTGTCTTGAAACGAAAAAAATCTGATTGCTCTGTAAACTTTGAATACGAAAAGTTAAATAGAAATTTCAGGCATACCCTTTTAAACTCTTTAAAGAAAAAGGAATCACTTTTTTTTACACTGAAGAAGCGAATTAACATCACCTACTTTTGCCCCGTCAGGGTTTTAAAAGGAATAATAACGAATAAGGATTATGCTTTTGCAAGCACTTACATTTTGCGCTAAAATTTTTAAATTATTAAAAGAATGTAAGAGCTCTCATATAACACAATTACCCCCCGAACCAAATTACTTTCCTGAAAGTATTTTTGTGTCTCTCAAAGTCGCGCTGTCAAGAAAAAATCTTTAATAAATAAATTCTTTCACAACTTAAGATTTCGTAAGGGATGAAATTTTTCCTTCGCAATTTATGTTTATTAGGTTAGCGTAATCAGGATAAGTTGATACTTAGACAGAACTGTAGGTACGGGTATAGCGTAGCAACCATGTGAATATAGTACCTAGATTTTATTTGCATATTTGTTATGGGTGTATATCATAGCGGTGTAAATACACACATCATCAAGCCCTAACCAACCTCATACTGCTAGGTACTCATGCAACCTCTTAGAATTTAGGCGTATTAAGGCAGCTTAAAATACTATCCCCAACAACACGCCGGACGGGTGTCGTAAGAGGTGATTAAATCCGGCCTGCTGTTGGTAAGTACCCTCGGAGGGACTATATTTGTAATATTGATTTAACACGTTCGCTGCGTAACGATTTTTTGTGTACTTTTTGCTGGTGCGTCATGAGGTTATATTGACTCACAGAGGACCTTTTTTCAGTGCGTCGTGTGGTCAAATAAGCCCTCATTCAGTTCTGTCTTGATATAGGTTTTTCTCAATGGGGATATTTATTATTGAATATATTTTATTTTGAGGTCAAAGACTAATAACCAAGCAATATATTCCTAGCTGCGTTTTTAGCTCGCACGTTTCGTTTAGCATCTAAAATAGAAACAATTTGAGAGGTCCATTTGACCACACAACGCACTGAAGATATCAAAACACTAGTGATGGGAAACGCCTTTGTTGTATAGCACTCGACAAATTTTTCCAGAATTTTATTGACAGTTTAATTTTTAACCTCGTAAGTCACAGACGTGAAAAATAACAAAAGGAAAATAGATTTTGTGTCTATCCTACTGTATGTTTAGGCACACAATGAAGTAACTCTTTCCACTTCATCTGGTCCCGGTATAAGACTTGACGACAACACCACACTACTTTACTAATATAATATATTTAAATTAAAAGTTGCAAAACATATGTTTCGTATGCGTGAAAAATGGCTCAAAGCGACGTAACGTCTTCCTTGTCGATCGCGTGGCACAACACTAAGCGCGCGAAATGGCGCTAGCACAACGTTCAGTGCGGGTGTGAGGTGCGCGGAGCGCTAGGTCATATTGACCTCACACCGCACTAGGGTAAAACAATTTTCTTTAAGTGCGGATGAGGTCAAATTGGCTCACGAGTGTTTGAAAATGTTGGATTGTTCACGTTAAAGCGGCAATTGCAATGGTATATAAATCTCTTTCCTACGATAGAAATACACAAAGTTAAGCCTTCCGCACCAGGGGAAAGAACGCTATTTTGCTCGCCGCACCACATGAAAGTTCGCTGTGAGCCAATATGACCTCACAACGCAGCGAACGTGTTAAATATTTAAATAGTTCATTAATACTATTATTATTTCTCCATGGGTACCTCGCCTGGTCAGATACCACCCTCATGCATGAGTCAGTCGCCAAACGAAAAGTCATCGTACCGCGTACGAGCAAACGATGCGTTCATCGTCGTGCGATGAAAATGATTATGATTATTTATTATGCTCGTGCGATGACTAATTAGGACACATTTATTTAGTGTGTGTCTAATTTCGTCGTGCGACTAAATCGCATCGTTTGCTCGTACGATTGCTGCCAATTAGCACGACGCCTTAGACATCATTGTGGAGTACCTTACCTTAGAGTATTTGCGCTGTTGAAACTCCAACTACAACAACTATGACACGAGGATAGGTGAGACAACGACGCCATAAATGTCGTAAAAGAGTGTGTTTGCGATGTCGATATTGGCGAATAATGCAATTCAAATGAACTAATAGCTGCATAGCACGTGCGCCATTCAATTCCAACATTTGCGCGAAGCAAATAACAAATGGGCGAATTTGCTCGTGGCTAGCAACGGGCGCCCGGGCGGTCGGTGCATTTATACAGCTTCGGTCATAAATATTACAAGCTAGTTCTGCATGTATAATGCAAATCTATGATTTATTATATTTAATATTCGATGCTAACATCCCAATACGTATTGGACTCGACTTATGCTGACCATACACGATCAAGTATACTTGTCAAGTTTGCAGCGGACTTGACGCGGCATCCAGTAAACTTAACGGTGTATGGCCACGGAATGGCTACTTAGCCATATAGCTATCTCATGCAAATCAAACTGAAAACTTGGCAAGTACACTTGATCGCGTATGGTCAGCTTAAGGTGATAAGTATCAGTGTAAACACTCAAGCATGAACTCAAAGCAAGAAAGAAGTTGTTAATCTACTAATTATACTCAGGATTATTAACGTGAATAAACTTTGATGTCATATTAAATTTATAACCATTCGTTTTTGTTTCAATATCAATTAAAATGATATTATGGAAAATGCACGAATTTAGAAATGAATATTTAACAAATTTAATTGTTCTACAAAGTTTCAATAATTTATAGTAATGCCATACAACTCCGTCGATTCCCGTAAAAGCTTTTACAAGTCACATTTATCTTACACGTTACTTTCCTGTTTCAAATGTACCTACCGATGGAAAATTTCGTCCAACTTCTGTTAAGTTTTTCTTGATTGATTACTAAATATCTAGCTATTGAAACGAATTTCGACCTTAAAACCAGGGTTACAGGTCAAATTTGGAAATGATAGAAATTGCCTTGTGCAATAAATACGGATTTCTCTTCTACTCAGTCATTATTTTCATGATTTATATAGTGCATGTTGCATTCTTCATGTTTTGAGCGGTTTATTAACTTTTTTTAAACTGAAACATCTTTATCGCAGTTGCAGAGGTAACAAAATTTAAAAACCGGGCAAGTGCGTGTCAGGCCACGCCCTATATAGGGTCCCAAGTAAAGCAATATAGCCGTGATATTTTTCATCTTATAACCTATTTTTGTGTATTTTTTCACTCGTCCCACTCCAACCGTTTAGCTGTTAGGGGTAGGGGGACACTTGACTCTAACCAAATTACTTTAAAGCCAAATATTTTCCAAACAGACCCTAAATCTGAAAATTGTCTTATCAGACCCATAATATTTTTGAAAGAACTTTTTAAAGATACCCCACTTTATGGAATACACGACCAAAAAAAATGCAACCTCTCGTTACCTGTAAAGGTTACCCTGAAAAAAAATTCTATATTTTATTCAACGATTTTGGAGTTTTAATAAATATGTATTTAAGCATGCCAAATTATAGCTTTCTAGTACTAAAGGTCTCGGCGCTATCTATGCTTCAGACCGACGGACATTTTACTTCGGATTTTACTTCGGAACCCTAAAAAGTGAAACATTTTGGTGAAATCTTTTTACCCAAACGTTTTTGGTGAAACCTTTTGATGGAGACATTTTGAGTCAAAAGTTTATTCTAGATGGAACGCAGAAGGTATATTGAGAGATTTCTAAATCACGCTGTCTTCAAAAAAAAGTTGAGGTGATGTTGTTTTGAAATATCTTTTTCTCATTTGTCGGTTTACGGTTTTCTGTATTTAGATAAGTTAGATAGATTTCTGTGTTTAGATATGTTAGATAGATAAGTTTTTAGATAATTTATCACCGTGATTAACGATTATAACTCGCCCCAATATGAATTAAAGGGTTCATAGCAAACGTCTGAATTTATTCTGTTTAAACGTCGGTATTCGGAGCCGATGATTTCAGTTCGAGACCAATACTTTTGCCAGTTATGTGTTAGGCCAGATGGTTTATTCCATCTGAGAAGTCCTGAGGTAATTAAAAGTGTGTCAAGTCTAAATATCCTCATTCTACAGAATTGTGAATTCTATTGGCTCTCATACTTAGTAAGAGGAGACAACTTAGTAACAGACGGGTTGTTTTTAATTTTTAAATTTATTCTTGTATGTTATTACAATTATACCCGGTAAGATCTATGCCTATAAATATATAGACAATCAAATTCGGTTCGAGGCCATCGATCAACATCCACACCGGTCGGGCCATTTGTAAGCAAGCTGACAGCGACGCCCTCGTCAGGAAAACAGCTATTCAATTATTACTGAGTGACTTAGGCAAGAATTACATATGTGGAAATACATACATACCCGGAAGAGTGCTGTCATACCTATATTTGTAAACATTCAAATTATCCCACAGGAACATACAACCAGGATGCACTATTCTGTATATTAAATTTATTTTAATCTCAACGGTTAGTGCATTATTGAAATACGCATCCATATAATATTTTAAAAACTTAAATGGTAAATTTAATTAGAGTGTAGTGTGCTGCAAGTGCAATAATTTAGATAGTAAATTCATTACTGTTAATGTCAAGGAATTAAAGTAATTAAGTGGAATTATTGGTAAAATGGTGAATTTTTACCGCAGAGTGGAAGACACTATACTCCGTTCAATTAATTATTATTATATTTTACTTTCAGTTGAGGCGTGACCATGATTCATGCAACTGGGTTGAAATGAAATATCTAACTGCGTACAAAATAAATATCGTCAGTATCCGTAAATAGATGTTGCATTCATAAAACAAAAAAAAACTTCCTTCAATAATTCAGTAACTTCGAAATTATAAGTTCTTTGTATCATTCACACCAACACTAACCACGAACACTACTTGGATACCTGGCGTTCGTCGACACTCCACACTTCTCACGTCATTTTCTACCTCGCACGTGTAAACTGTGGAACAAACTACCTGAATCGGTGTTCCCTCTAAGCTATGACATGGGGTCCTTCAAGAAGCGGGTCTATCGTCATCTTCTTGGCCGACAACGCGTTGGTGACGCCCCTGGTGTTGCTAATATCCATGGGCGGCGGAGATCATTTACCATCAGGTGACCCGTCTGCTCGTTTGCCTGCTCAAAGTATAAAAAAAATTCATACTAGTCCGTTTTAAAACATTTCCGTTACTTGAACGAAAGCATAAAATGGAAGTAAATTTATGCATAGAGAGCTGGTCTGTAATCAGATGATGTGCGAATGAGCTACGCACAATCGCACAATTTAATAGTTCGATACTAATTACGTAGCGTGAATTTCCCCACCGATGCTGTGTTCAAAACGAAAGTTATTGCTGGAAATTAATTTATGCGTGCGAGATGTATGAAACATATTTGAACTATGTATTTTCGTTATAAATACTCGTATGATTGTATTCTCAAGTTCTTATTTTAATATTTTGTCAAAGAGTTCACATTGATAGGATTGAATTTTCTATTTTCTTGTGTTAATGGCATTTAAACGCTTGTTTAATAAACATAGAACATAAACTTTGCACTTATTATCCATCTTCAGGTCGTTTCACATTTCTCTGCGCGACGACATCTTCACACACTGATTTGTCAGCTTAGTATTAAAAACATAAGCACTGTATTTTCTTATTTATTGCTTACAGGATAGTTATGAATAGGTGCAGCAGGGTGCGAACGAAAACTAGTAATTTAACTAATTTATCGATTTAATTCCAATATTAGAAATTACATTTTTAAAATACTTATAACTAGGGTGATTACGGTCGATGTTTGTACCGGAATGGTCCGAATGCTTAGGCGCGGGCCACACAGAAAAGACGTAAGACACGGACCCGTCGCAGTCGCGGCGCCCGTTTAATCTACTTTCATACAAAATGTATGCAGCCGTCGCGACGTAAAACATACAGAAAAGACGGGACGCCCGACACGACGTTTTCTCGTCGGCGCCCTATTGCAAAACATACAGAAAGGACAGGACGCGGGCGTGCGTAGGCGCCAGCGGGGGAGCGGAAAGGACGCGGAGAGCAGGTTCTAATTATTATAGAGATTAAGTACTCTGTGGCCGGGAAAAGCCCAGTGTGCACCGACCGTCACGCCCGTTCCTTGTCTTTTCTATATGTTTTAAAAAGTCGTGACGGCGCCCTGTCTGCGACGGGTCCGAGCCCCGTCTTCGTCTTACGTCTTTTCTGTGTGGCCGGCGCCTTAGGCGCGGGCCACACAGAAAAGACGTAAGACACGGACCCGTCGCAGTCGCGGCGCCCGTTTAATCTACTTTCATACAAAATGTATGCAGCCGTCGCGACGTAAAACATACAGAAAAGACGGGACGCCCGACACGACGTTCTCTCGTCGGCGCCCTATTGCAAAACATACAGAAAGGACAGGACGCGGGCGTGCGTCGGCGCCAGCGGGGGAGCGGAAAGGACGCGGAGAGCAGGTCTCTTAAAACGTAGTGATTAAGTACTCTGTGGCCGGGAAAAGCCCAGTGTGCACCGACCGTCACGCCCGTTCCTTGTCTTTTCTATATGTTTTAACGGCGCCCTGTCTGCGACGGGTCCGAGCCCCGTCTTCGTCTTACGTCTTTTCTGTGTGGCCCGCGCCTTAGGTGTTTAGGTTCCCAGGCTCGTTTCCGCGAACCGTCACCTGATATCTTGCCTATACAAGTGGTGGATGCGGCGATGTCTGTTTTATTAATTACTTTTCGATTGTATCTTGTATGTACGTATATATTGTATGTACTACTCGTATATATATTAATCATATTAGGCATATGTAACACCTTCCTCCCGAAGACCAGCAACTATTTGAGTTATCCCTGAAACGAAAATGTTGCTGGAAGCTCATGGCTTTTATCAGGTTCTTCTGTTTCTATGATCGATGTATTTTTTCATCTTCTTCTTCTTTGAGAAACAAAGATTGGAAAAGAAATAATTCATCTTCTGTAGTCGTCGGGATAATGCAGTGCTGACGTCATCTTTCAGTTGTACCAGGGTTTGTAATTAGTTATTTCCTTAAATCTTTACTTATTGGATGACTTGGCTTCGGGCATTCAGCCTCTATGTACAGGTAAGAATTTTTATCGATAGTTATCCTTGAATAGGGAGGTATAAGGGATCGGTATTAGGTAAGTGCTCATTGGGAAATATAGTACCTAAGTCTATATGGGCAATTATTACATTCAAAATAATGTTACTGAAACTATTCGACTATTCGGAGTACTTTGGTAAAAATTTTGGATTAATTTAATAAAATAATAATCATAAAGAGCAAGTTTAAATGAATAATTATTAATAAAAATCATCATAGCTTTCATTTAATTTTAGTTTAAATTATTTTATTTAAGAAACTTTATTTAAAATGGTTATATAAAATCTTGGTTCCTTTTATGTAATGTAATTTAGGTAGCTAATTTAAACGAAGTTATTTCATTTTTAAATTAATTTATAAGAATATATAATGTAATGTAATTTAGGTAGCTAATTTAAACGAAGTTATTTCATTTTTAAATTAATTTATAAGAATATATAATGTTAAGTACCTGAGAAATAATAATTTTGAGTTATAATTATGGTATAGACTAGTAATTATCAGGTAACCGAATATGTACTAAAATGTTAATTTAACAAATATTCATAAAGTAAAAAAAATTAAGTCATTCATTACATCACCCTAATTAAAATTATTATAAAGCTTATTTCATTATTACATAAATCATGTAAAGTAAAGATTTACTTTTCATTCAATGCCTACTATTAAATTATTACAGAGCAAATTTTAATAAGACAATGTATAAAAAGGATTTTATTTTAAGGAAAAGGATTTTAGGATAAGAACACGATAAAATTCTAACTGTACTTACAATAAATTAGTAGTCATCGTCCAATCGCTTCAGTATCGATTTTTGGATCCGAAATCCTGCTGCTGCCTTCCAGGTTCTTTGTTCTTCAGTCACCAGTCCGAAAATTCGATTTTGGATATTTTTGCACCGATTGAAGATCCTTTTCGACTGCGCCAGTTATGAATAGGTGCAGCAGGGTGCGAACGAAAACTAGTAATTTAACTAATTTATCGATTTAATTCCAATATTAGAAATTACATTTTTAAAATACTTATAACTAGGGTGATTACGGTCGATGTTTGTACCGGAATGGTCCGAATGCTTAGGTGTTTAGGTTCCCAGGCTCGTTTCCGCGAACCGTCACCTGATATCTTGCCTATACAAGTGGTGGATGCGGCGATGTCTGCTTTATTAATTACTTTTCGATTGTATCTTGTATGTACGTATATATTGTATGTACTACTCGTATATATATTAATCATATTAGGCATATGTAACAGGATATATCTACAAATACAAAATTCTATTATTTCTTTTTACGCGTCGCGAAAATTACGCGTCGAATTTATTATAGTCTGGTTTTATAATCTTAATTTTGAAACATATTTTTTAATTCTATTCTCAAAACTAATAGAACCGGTAAGTATATTTTTAAAGTAGGTAACGTATCCAAGTTACCGTCAGAAACTTTCCGCTTACCTGTAACGTTACTAACGTTGGCAATTTTTGTAAACACCACTTATCCGTTTAATCTGCAACGTTGCGAATTTTTGACGGTAAAGCGATGCTTGAATGTCAAACAAATTTTATTCGTACTCCGTGTTCTATAAGTTCAGCGAGTATGTGCACGAAACTTAAATTGAACTCTGCATTCTAAACGCTTCAAAAGGTGTACACAAAATATTGCCGTGAAGAGAATTTGAAAACGAAGCGAACCTTTGTGAATGTATCGTACTAAAATTTACTTTTTGATGTAGGTACGCAATTTCTGAACAGATCTAGATGATTTGGCAGCAGCCTTTACGCTAGAATTTGTAATATATTGTCGATTTCATGTTTAACTGGATTCAACTTGATTGATTGTATGAATTTTTTTAGCCAACCCACTCGCAATATATTTTTAAGTATAGTAATCTGGATAAAAATAACTCATATTCATATTTTCTTGGTCTTCATTTAATTTAATATTAATGACCCTTTCGGTTGGTATCATAAAATACATCCTATTTTATTTTTCACATTTCACCGGTTCGATTTCCAGCTCAAGCAGGTGATTTTTCAAAAACCTTTGAATGCAGATTTACTTATTTTTGAAAATAAAGGAGTGTGTCCTTTCAGTAAAATTTGTCATCATTAATATTCAGGGTATTTTTCCTTCAAATACCGTCTTTTATTTCCATCCTGTATAAAAGCAAAAAAAAACTTAAGTGTATTTTTATAGAAATAAATATCATTAACTTAAATAAGGATCATTATTATTACTGTGATTATCTCAAATTGCTGTAATTAGTTTCCATTTGTTACCTTACAAAATCTAAGATCTGCTGTAGCTCCAACTTTTTAGCGTTTAAAAAAATGCTATAACTTAAAAGGCATTTGCAGTCATTGAAGTATAATATCACAGAACAGACATTTCGAACAAAATGTATGTCCCAATGCACTGGCGCCACGTGGCTTCAATCTTTAATGGATTCGTTCGATTTTGAAAGGAGAACGGGGGTAAAATTTTGAAAACCGAACCTTCCGGGCGGGACGCAGATTTTGTTCGAGATGTCTGTTCTATGACATTATACTTCAATGTTTGCAGTACCATTAACATAGCATTGCTATTGCGCGGAAACCAATTCCTAAAATAGTATTCTGCTCCCAAACTGGTCAGAAGTGAACGTTTAAACTCACCCAGTTTCTTAAGGACGACCACTTCTAAGTCATATCCATAAAGTAGTGTAAGTATATCAAATATTTGGTACACCAATTACTGAAAATTGCAGCTTTATAATTTATGATAAAATAAACGAATACATAAGTTGATTTGGTTTAATCAGACCTTGGTCATTAATATTAAAATTTTAAATTGTCAAAGTACCTACCTTCTACGTGAAAAGGTACATACTCTTACTAACACCACTTTCGGTTACCGGTAGGATGGATTTATAGATTATCTATTGATGGACTTAATTAGGAACCTATACAGAGGTTATAAAATATTCATCTTATTAATAGGTCTTTACCTATGAAATAGGAAATTTTATAACCAGCATTTTTAGATTTAATTATCTGTGGATTGAATAGTTCCACGCATTTTTTTTTTCATTTAGACAATAATATGGCGTCTGGTTGTCCCTGTGATAATTTTTAATTATTGTCATGTCTTTATGACACTTGCAAGGTTAAGACGAATCGATTGACGTAAGAATCATCAAAATCGGCCAATCCCTTTGGTCTCTACCACACCACATAGGAATATACATACATACATAGACTGATAAACACATTACCCCCTTTTGCGTCTCGCAGTCGGGTAAAATTAGAGTCTACACACTCGGCTTAACAATCGCCCGATCTGTACCTTGGCGCACGCATCTTTTCCGCTTCCACAATTTCATCATTAGTACCTATGGCCTTTCCGTACGACCGCCACACAATGGCCAGTCATCAAATATTGTTGTCGAGTTCCGTATTAGCTGGCGGGAAATACTTCCTTCGTACATCTCGGACTAAAGATTAGGTATGCGAAAGAAACTAATTTGCATTTTTAATTAAATAAAAAGGATAATATAATATAAGTACCTACTATAATAATATTATACTACACCTCAAGCGATTTATTATCAAAAAAATATATTTTGCGTTTTTTAGACTAACAGCGAACTAACTACAAACAAAAAATCTATGCATTTAACATTTTTAATAATACGTCTAATTATTTTTGAAAATTCTCATATAAAGTATAATATGTATGTACATATATAATACATACTTATACATAATACATATATGAAAATTTTAAATTTATATTAAACTTTAACATTAACTTATTTTTCATCTTATTTAAAGCATTAACTGATTTTTATAAAACTTTATAATTGCATAATTCTTATCCCTAGAAACTTTATAAAAGAAAAAAAAGTAATTTACACAGACAAAATAAAAGGTGTCCGAGTAATTTTATTCAGTCCAAAAAGAGGTCAAAAGGGCTACCTCAAGGACTTGTGTCATAGAAAAATGTGAGGCCAGAGTCAAGTAAATAAGAAACCCGGCTCGTTAGTTCACTACACTTTACTCCAATCACTACTTGTCTTCAAAACGTGTGCGTATTCATGAAAGAAAATAGGTCACCTGTCTTTAAAAATTGAATTTGAATACTGCGCCATCTACCGGTTTAAAACCCATCGATTCAAAACATTTTTTTATATGGATATGGCGATCAGATACGTTTTTCCTTGTTTCTAATGTCTCGAAAGTAAATAATACACTCGAGTTTTACCGAACCTACGGGATGAATAAACAAATACGAATGTATTTTACAGTTACTGTTTAGTTTACCTTCATGCACTATCTATATCCAAATGGGCTGAAAGCATGTTTGTATTTCATTTAACAGTAAAACTAAAGGAAAATATGGAATACAGAGCGAAAATTGTAATATTTTATTTGAGGCACAAATTTGATTATTTTATCATTTCAACCAGACGTTGACACAGTATGGAACAGCTAGTTGTAAAAACAAATAAATGGAATTTGCAAACAGTGTCGGGAGTGTGGCTCGGAGTTAGTTATTTGTTGGCGTAAAATACGAGTAAAAGAGAACACAACCACTCTAATAGTTTGTTTATTCTTTATTTCATGCTATAACGTACAAGCTTCATTCGTTACTTTATTTACGTAAAAATGTACAGTGTACTCTGATAAGGGTTAGGTCGATACCTCGTCGCATTGTGACACCTTACGACGATGGCCATTGGCCATGTTGCAAAGGTGTGTCATGTCGAGGAAAATAATGCCGTTCCATAGCACCGTGACGGTGTGTAACTTAGTATGTATTTAGCGTGTGTATTTTAGCCCTAATTGGATAAAAATGTCGTCGTTTAAAAGTGAAAAGAACAGTAATCAGAAAGAACAGATCCGTAAAACAAAAAGGACTAAAAATCTTGACGGACTCATCTGGGAATAATTTTCTGTCAAGGATACTGACGTCTGAAGTACTAGGGCAGTAGTTAACTAAAGAATCGGTTTTCAAGATTTTTTCTTCATTAACGCAACCTCGGTGTGACCATGATACGAGTGTATTATGTCGGTAATTTGGTCAAAATATCAACACGAAAACGTTGATTACCTAAAATTAAATGAACGAGTATCGAGATTCTGCGGCGACTGATTAGTATACTCGTAATATCAATTGTGATATTAATTTAATAATGTTAATTATAGTTAGAACATATCCAGTAACAAATTAAAGTTCAGTAACTAATTATAACAAATGCTGTCGACTCATTCATTCATCGACTACTGGTATGAAGTAAAACCTTTTGTCTGTCGGTAATGGGTATGAATGTCACAATGATAAAGATTACCAATACTGATTCGTTCGTGTTCTACAATTTGGCCATAACAGTTTGTAAGGAAAGTTATGCATGTACATCGAGCACAGGAATACCTATAAAACGCTAGATAGAAATTGGGCAAGTGCGTATCAGGCCACGCGCAATGTAGGGTTCCAGCCGTGATAGTTTTCCTTGTAAATTCATCATATAAACTAATTATGACATTTTTTTCACTTGTCCAACTCCAACCGTTTAGCCAGCAAGGGGGGACACGACTTTAACCAAAATTACAAATTAAATTAAAGCCAAATATTTCGAAAACGGACCCCTAATTCCAAAAATGGTCTTAGAAGACCCATAATATTTTTGGAAGATCTTTTCAACGATATCCCATACGTAGACAGACGATCGGACAGACGGACAGATGGACAGACGGACGGATGGACATGACGAAACGATTTACTTCGGAATTTTTGTGGCAATATTAACAAGTACACCACTATAACCTCCTTTACAGGTTTAACCTTCTCATTTATGCTTACTTATGACAACCCTATCAATTAACCTGGAAAATTAGTACTAAACATTATTTCATTGTTTTCCTGAATAATTTATTATACTCACCTGCCGTATTAAAACGTATCTGTATATGATAAGTACCTAAAACCATAAATTTCAGGATTCCAAGGTATCAGAATGAACAAGGTTTGTTTAATAGGAGCGGCGTTCATCCTACTCATGGTATAAATGTGAAATTATTATGGATATTTGTTCCTCTTTCACGCAAAAACTACTTACCGGATTTAAATGAAAAGCAACATGTACATCATGATCTGAAATATGGTACTTATTATTCCGAAAAACGCGGGTAAAGCCGCGAGAAGAGAACTAGTACTTACTTCATAAAATTGAGAAACGTCGCGTAGCAGGAAGAAAAAGCTTTCGAAAGTAATTTTAAGTAAGCTTTATTCTTACTTGTTCTTCTTCTTTATTCTACTTGTTGTTCTCTTACTTATTCTGGTAGAGAATGCCATTTTAGGCATTAAGTCCGCCCATTGTGATCTAGTTTTTTAGGTTAACAATAAAGAGTGAAATAAATAAATAATAAAGTTAGGGAAATTATCATCACAAGCAATAATGTCAACCAGTCGGTCGGGCTAAAAGTGTGTAGGCGTGATACTCATGCATTATTAATATGTTTACACGAATAATACGATAACAATAGCGACCTTCGGAACTTAGACCAACAAAAAGCGCAATGACTATCCAATTAATAAGTTGAATCCTAAAAAAATTTTTTTTTTAAACGCTTTTATTTCAATAATGTTTAGTTTATAAAATTAGCTACAAGTTGTGAAAATTTCAAGTCTCTACGTAAAATAGAACATAGAGAATTATGCGTCTAAAGTCTGAAAATCGTTTTTTTTAATTTAATTTTTTTTTTTTTTTTTTTTAATTTTCGTGTATTGTCATCGGAAATACACATGTCTGCCAAATTTCATCAATTTTCATTAAAGGGAAGTCATTCAAATTAACGTTACAAGATTTGATCCTTTGATGCTTTGATGCTCCGAAGTGAAGCTAAATAAAAGCGTTTAAAAAAAACCAATAATGTTCTTTTGATACATTCGTGAACATTTAAAACGTATTAAAAGTATAGGCGAGTATGGACAAAAGACTTTTAGTTGATTGACTGTATGTGATCAAAGAGTTCCCGTTTCGATTTTGAGAGACATTAAAATATCTCTTTAATATTTAGAATGAATTCTCCGGTGAAAGTTGTTGTGTATTGTATAATATAATTTCCATGTCCTGGAAAATCATGGTAACATTATAATTCTATGTATATTAACATACCAGGATTATAATAATCTGTATTATGTTATAATTACTGATATGTACGCCAATTAAGGCTGTTAAGGAAAATTTTGTTTAAAATAAGGGCATGGAAGACAAATTCTGGAATAATCCAAGCATTAAACTGTGAAGGCTAAATTACAGTTTAAACTTTAACGATCGAAGGATATCATTATGTAGATTAATAAATTCTGATTAGTTTAATCAGGTTAGAGAGTGTATTATCGGGAAAATTTACATTGGAGGATAAATCAAGACAACAAGAGGTTGAAAACAATACCACATGTTATTTTAAAACGCTTATTTCTCGAAGTTTTGATAAGTTCACGGATATTTTTACCCATAATTGTCCCATTGTTTATTTATTTAATATTTATTGCAACAACCTAAATATAGGCTTACAAAGGGCGGACTTAATGCCTATTGGCATTCTCTACCAATAAAACCAGGGTGTTGCTTTGTTGGGCTTGGGTCTCCTCTCTCAATGTGAAGAATACAGACTGCGGTGGCTTCAAACTTTGAGAACATTATAGGAGAACTCTCAATTATCCTGGTTTCCTCACGATTTGTTTCTTCACAGAATCAAGTGATAATTAACTTCTAATACTACTACTTCTAATAATGTATGTACATTAGAGGTGCGTGCAGGACCTCATTCCCCGTATTCGGCAAACCAAAATTCAAACCGCTAAGTTATCACTGTTTACTCTCCTTTAGGTCTATTAATAATTTTCACCATATTTTCAATTCATTTGGCACCTTCACCACCTTGATGAAATGAATATATTCAAAAGGTTACTTTTTACCGAAATATTATCTAAATAATGTTTCCAAATTGTTTCTGTAAAGACGCCACATCATTTTGTTTTACAAGATGTTTTGCGTGGGAAATGATATGATGTAGCTTTGTGGGTATTTTTAATTCGGTTTTAGACCTAATTAATATCTATGTTGTATAATCAACGTGAAATGAAACGTAAATTCAGGTATCTATTTCAAATGGACCAATTTGATTGGCGGGCGCTACTACCGCCATGCTTCCCTTCCCGCACCCCGATTCCTCCCACACACTCTCGAACTACCGACGTTACGCGCTCACGCAAGTCCATGGACAAAATTTTAAATAATTGTGAAAAGTGTGCTTTTGTGCCAAATTCCCAAGTCTCCAGCATCCCGAACCAGCACGAAGGTAAGTGGTAGTTGTTTGTCCATCATATGTGATAAAAATAAGGTTCCTTATAATTACCCTACATAAATTCCATGATGGGATTTGAACTTATGATCATGCGTTTCAGCATCCAAACCAATAACTTGCCTGCGTCGGCGTTCCCGCCTGCCTATGATGTGGATGTCTTCAAGAAAAGAGTGAATAGGCTTTTACTAAGTTAATGTGCTCACCACCTTGGACCACATCTCCACTTACCATCAGGTGGGATTGTGGTCAAGCATTAACTTATTTGTGTAAAAAAAAAAAAAAAACCTTTCCATGCTATTGTAAAGTAGAGCATCTATCACGCCACAACTACTTAATTTGGCTGAAAGGAATGGAGATAGCCTACACTCTGGATTAACACATAGGCTACTTTTTATCCCGAAAAAATTCAGGGTTCCCGCGGGATTTGTAAAAAATCGATACACACGCGCGCCAAGCCACAGGCATAGAAATCTAAATTAATTAATTTAAAACTTGCTGATCCGGCGAACGTCGTATCGTCCAACAATCAATGAATGTACTTTGTTGTTATTTTTAATTTGAAGTTTGATAAGTTTGACAAATCAGAGACCATTAAAATCCCTCTCCCTCTCCCTCCCCTCCCATCCCCCTCTCCGGAACAATTTTTCATCAAACATCAAACCATCATACTCGATTTTTGCGTAAATCAAACCGTTAACGCACGCAACGGAAGATCTCAAAAAGAAATAATTTTTCCCGTTTTTGCAACATTTTCCACTGACGCTTCGCTCCTATTGGTCGCAGCGTGATGTTATATAGCCTAAAGCCTTCCTCGATAAATTAACTATCTTGCACAAAAATAATTTTTCAATTCAAATCAGTAGTTCCTAAAATTAGCGCGTTCAACCAAACAAACAAACAAACTCTTCAGCTTTATAATATTAGTATAGATTTCGTTTCGAAAACCACTCCACACCACTCGAAACCACATAATCTGGGATACTTCAATGGAGTCACTTCTAAAACTTCAGAAATCAAAATATCTACTCTGCATTGGATCAGCATAGTGATGTATACTCTAGGCCATATCAGTTATGAGGAGGTGGTGGTCTTTAATGAGTTGAGTACATGAGTCCTAACTTTTAACGTAGTATGCTTTCCCTAAACTTATGAATTTTAATAATATCGCTAAAGCAGGTCATTTAGTATACCAGCTATACAATAAGCTCTTAGTTTATCATCTTAATCTGATAATAATAAGCAAAGTAACGACAAGCGGGCCGACACGGTTTGAAAATTAACGAGGGAACTAAATTTGTCAAAAGTATCTTGATAGAAATGATTTGATCTCATCAATCTTCCCTTTATAAACGGTTTGATATCAATTTATTTTCGTGTTTTTGGTTTTATTTGCATAGACTGTTTTCTAAAAATAAAAGGTTTTTTTAATGCATGCTAATATTTATCAAAATATATTCTCATATAAATTACTATTAAGATTGGTTTTCTTTTATGATGAATAGAAAAAATAAGTACAACAATTCCATCGATAAGGATTCGTCTGAATTGTAATATAAGAGAAAATACAACGCAATAAATTTCAACTTGCATGCGTGCAATTTCTTAAAAAGAGATACAAAGGTTTTCCATTCACGTATTAATTTATAGAAATGAAATGTTACATGCGCTTTTCAATGCAAATAACAGAAAGAGTATAAATATCGCTTTTTGATGGTAAGTAATTGGTGAGAAATTTTAAATATGAGAAGAGCGGCTTCCATACGCTTATTTTATTTATCTCGGAAAAACTCTATAATTTCCAGGATCTGACAAATCTTTAAGGTAAATCGATAAAATCTTGTTTTTAGTTCTTTTATTTTAACTGTAATTATCTTGTTCAATTAGCTCTCAGCATATCGAGTGCAACAAAAAAACACTTATCTTTATAAAACCCAACTTATACTTACTCATTACTCATAGTGTATATCGTTGTACGTATAACGTAACTTATCATAACGATGTGTATAACTTAACGTTATTCAACATTGGAGTATACGTTACTCGTATAATACGAGTAATGTACTCAGTTAGATTTGAGTTTAGAGTTAATGCGTTTGGTAAGGAGATTAATGTATTGCACTGTTTCTCTCCCGGGAGAAATGTTAACCACAATGCACGGTTCCTTGACGCAAGTTTACAACACAGCCTAATATTTTATCGTAACTGAAATAACATGAATACTTCGCTTCTTTTATGTAATTATGTCCAATAACGCATCGGTAATGGTTTTTTATGGAATTAGTCAGTGGGGACAGTGACCACCAACCATCAGGTCTGCTTTTTCGTCAGTCTTTCGAACTATCTTCATATTTAAGAAGTGTAAATAGTCGGTAAAAGATTGTTTAACTGTTTTTCCAGCAAAAGCCACTGAAACATTATAATATTAATTAAGATTTTTTAATTAAGTATTATAATATTATAAAATTTAACCTGTTTTAAAGAAATATATGTATGTATAAAAGGAAAATCCAATAGCAGACAGCTAAAAGGATTACTTATGGATAACAAATGGTTGTATTTAGGTACATGTCTGTTCTGTCACGAACAAAGCTTCGTAAGTCCGGCTTGAGATAATTGGCTTCAAGTAAATATGATGAAAAAAGTGATCAAACATATTGACAAAAACTGATCATTCATTTTATCTCATTTGAACTGCGATCTCGCTTGTAACAAAAATCTCGAGACAATAAACTGTCGTAATAACCAACTCTATCGAATCTACTACGGTATGTACGTCAATTGTAAAATAACTTCATGTGAGATTTAGTCACATTGTCACTTTTATTCATTGTGTTTAACAATCGACAGTTTTCAACATATCCGTGCACATTATTTGTGCAACGCCGAATATCTTTCAAATAATTCACGAAGCAAAGCACGGTCTTAAGTTAAAACTATCAAGACTCGAATTCGGGTTTCCCTATGAGGCTTTATTATTTTCGTCTCATTCTGGCATGTGGATAAAGCAATCTGTTAATTTTCCATCTCAGTCTCACTTGTGGAGGCTTGCGCGGAAAGAGAATGTGGGTAACGAACGACCTTTTGGCGTTACAGGCAAGCAGTGCGGCCCGAGCATTCACCGGGAGTGGTACGTTTGGTTTCGGCCACACTACATCGTTCCGACCGTCTGACAGCCTGAAAAAATTACGTAAATATTACAACATTCACGCATCGATTATGAAACGATTGTAAACGATATCGTATTGCGACACTTCTACCCATTCACGATTCTCTGGTAAGGGAGTGTGAAGACTTTACAAACTTGGTGATTTGTGCTGGCTACGTTTTGTTTGAATTGTGCGATTCTTGTTTAAGACTGGTGATTTCTTTTAATTCAATACTATTTTGATAGACTGTTTCGTGTAGATTCATTTTCATTGTCCCTGTGTTGTAAAGTGATTAGTTTTTGCAAGATTGGATTGTCACTACAGCTTTTGGTAAGTACACTTTCTAATACTAGTAGATACGGTTTAATTTTACCGCTGTTTTTATTTTAATTACATATTCTATTTATATCGAGTAGGTATCAGTTATAAAAATTATTGTGATGAAAACTGCTACCTCACAAACTGTTAACAGTTTTCTATGTACGTGATAAACTTAACATTTTTTGTATATCATATATGTAAATATAAATTTATAAATATGTCATTATTATTATAATAAGCGTTTTCTATTGTTGCTTAATTTTTTCAAATACCTGTAATCAGTGTCTGTATGACACATGTAAAAACTAGCGCTTGATGCAACATACATAACTAAACACAGATGTTAACTAAATACAGATATTTTTCCTCTAAATAGAGTATAAAAACTACATAGTTCATATGATAATATAGTAAGTTTTCTTTATATATTTGAGTCACATGTAAAATGTATGTGTAGTATAAACCCAACGCGGTTAATTATTGACATTGAAGACCATTGCTTCGAAGCCGGAACTCCTGCGGAAATAAGGCAGTTGAAAGTAATGAATTTAATTAACATATTCGCCTATGAGGAAACGAAAAGGGTCATAGCTACCAGAAGAATTTTATTAGAAGATATAATTCAAAGTGTTAATTGAATTTATTTTAAACTAGAAATAGGTAGGTAGGTAGGTATATGTAACTTATATGGTATATATATAACTGATTTAGTGACCATCTGCATCACTCCAGACACAGAAACAAAAGAGTAATAAAGATGTAGAGATCTCTTCATCATGCGTTCAATGAAGCGTAGGGGTAATGGCTAGTGCCAGCTAGTTCAATATAAATTGGTCAGGGGACATCCATCATAGTGTAGGGGATATTCGTCATAGGGTAGGGGACATTCGTCATAGTTTAGTGGACATTCGTCATAGTAGAGGGGATATTCGTCATAGGGTAGAATCGTCATTTAAAAACAGTACACTTAGGTAGGTATGTACCATAGATGTCTTTAATTTCGTTTGATACCGTATATCACTATCTTGTAGCAATTTTCCATTTCCTGTTTTCATGTAATATCAGAAAGGAATTCAAATTGTGGTATCGAAATTGCAAGAGAACTCTAGCGTCGAAAAATAGCGTTGTATAACAATTTCCTTATTCCCACCGGGATTTCTTTCATATTATGTGGTGTGTATACTCGTAAGGTTTCTTGTAACAACATAATATTATTATGCTTACGACGAAAAACTTAATTATATGGAGGATGTATAGTTAATTATGTATTAAGTTATTAATTAAATTTCATATATTATTAAAATAACTCAATAATACAAATCCTTCCAATATTATAAAGAAAATTTTTGATGATGTCTGTTTGTTACCCTCACGCAAAAACTAATGAATGTTCATTTGTTTTTAATACTAGTAGAATTATTTGTACCTAAATTAGTTTTATCCAACCTACCTGTTTATGCCTATACAATGTAATTTCGTTGGCAAACCTAAATAAAAAAAGAAAATGTGTGCAATTCACACGTGGTAGAAGTGAAACTTTCCAAAATTTTGGTTTCAAGATAATGAGATGAAAAAGCAATAAATTGAATCTTAAAGCAATAAATCGAAGCGCCATCTTTGAATACAACTTAGCACTTTATAAAAATCTATCTAGCAATAAAGCGAATGTTCTATCTTATTCCTCGCGCCATCTATGAATACAACTTAGCATTTTTACTGTCTGTATAATCGGTCGGTCGATCGACAGAATGAAAGAATGAAATTCTTATTTTTTGTTGATAAATTCTTTGAAAATATTTAAAAGAGCATTTGAAAGTATTTAAAAACAGTATAAAAACAAAACTAAAAAAAAAAACTAAAAAAAAGAAATACTGAGAGACGCGAACCTGCGCATCAGGTATTGTGTATCTACGTCCTGACCATTGAGCTACGGAGAAGTTAAATTGAAAGACGAAATTAGCGGTTATATTATCTTACCTGTCGTTGCATCCGGTTTCAAATCACTAACGATTCTAATGAAGTTTCACTTCAAAAATAAATAAAAAATCATAAAATATAGTAGGTACCTACACAATTAGACTGATCTGGAATAACATAGATATGGGTACTTATTATCCCGGAAAACGCCCTAGTGTATAATAATCTATTTTGTCACAAGCAATCTCTCGTATCAAAGGAGGAAACAGCAGCTTTATTAACTACTCTTAACTATTTGTACCAAGGAATCACAAATGGTGCTCTAATATGGGATTTTCAAGGTATACCTAATTAACAGTTGTTTCAACATAGGAAAGTAGTATATGAAGTCCTTAAATATAGCATCAAAATCTATATTCTATTGCGTAGTTTCTAACAATTCTAACTACAAAGCGAGTATATAAACAGATATTGTATTAATATCTACATTTTTTGATAGGTAATCCAAAACTCTAGAAGAAACATTTTATTTGTCAAAAGACTCAAAATAAGTAGTTCTAAAAATAGCAACATCTAATGGAACGTCAATAAATTTAATTACTTCATCTGTAATTTTCTAGCCAGAGACTAGAGTGTTATCATTAACAAAATATGTTGATAACATTTTGTATTCATCTCTGGATTCAATTTTGAGCAATAAACCAGTCTTTATGAGGCCCATAAATTTGATGATTTCGTGATATTATGCACACACTTGTGCTACTTAACTTGTTTTGTTGTCTATATTACTCAATAAACTATTCAGAATTTATATTAAGCTTATTATTTCTCGGCTAGTTTTGGAACACTTGCAGTATACTTCCGTAATAATATTTTCGACATCATTTTAATCTTTATCGAAATCCGTAATCTCGGGCTGGAACCAGCCGTGTCGCTTTTCGTTATTTCGGGTTTAATTAGACTTTTAATGATTATTACATAATTATTACGAGATATTATTTCCCTCTGCCAGCAGAAATAACAGGGTAATATATTTTAAACTTCAGAAATTTAAACAGCTTAATGTTTATAATTCGCATCTTCGTTGTTTCGCGTTTAAATGCACGTTTAATAATTATTATGTAATTATTACGAGATATTGGATTGCCAGCAGATATAGCAGGAAATTTCATTCATTCGTTTCCGAGAATATTGTAAAAATTTTCGATGAAAAACGGTACTCGAAACAAAAGATATTTAAAAACAGTCATACCTTTTGTTACCTAAAGTTGAAAAGATATGATATCTTACAATATAGTAATTGAAACTATACACGAAAACAAAGACTATATTTGCAACTTACCTATATTATATACTATTCTATGTAAATAAGCTGAAATCCAACACTGTATTTTCAACTTAATAATTCTTGACAAAAATAACCAACTTCAAAATTAGGGATAACTCAAACACTACTTATCAGATATAGCTCAAATTTAAGTGGGACTTCATGAAAAGCACCAACTTTTGATTAAACAAAGAATCATCAAAATCAGTTCACCCAATCGAAAGTTCTGAGGTAACAAATATAAAAAATACGGTCGAATTGAATACCAACTTCTTTTTTGAAGTCGGTTAAAAAAGCCATAACACTTTTGAAATTTATTTATTGCGTGGCCTGTGGTGAATCTCTTGGTAACACTTGGCTTGGTGAAACAAAACTATGTATTTGGATGACATAGGCATTCAAAAAAGTGTATGTTAAACTACTTTGTTTAAAACATTTGTTTGATATGATGACCAATACTTAAGGGGTTATTATCGAGTTCTCTTGACCGCTTTTTGACGTATCCAAGGTCTATCTTTATCTACAGACGCTTTGCGCTTTGACGTCTTTGGCAGACTAAAAACGTCGCCTCAGATCGTAGAACCGAGTAAGATGGTAAATTAACATGCATTACCATATTCTAGTACAAGACGTACTCCCTGTATTTTAAGATAAATAATAATATTTAAGTAAAAATAAAAGACACAGGTTTTAGAAGAAAATTAAGGTTTCGAATTTCAAATTCTTAAGTTCCTTGTCTAACCAGCGATGCTAATAGACCGTGTTACTGATTCAAAGGATAGAAAAGTGTCAAGTTTATTAATTTTATTTAGGTGTAAGTTAATCATAACACTAATTTGAGCAGTAAGTTAAAAATTAAGTGACATAATAGCTACGATTCGTTGATAAATCTTAGTTTGAGGTATTTAATACATGTGTATTGTTATATACTACGCCGTTCGTAGCCGTAGATCCGGCTCGGTCACAGTAATTTGCATTTCATAGTCGCTTTGGAATTTTTCCTCTGCCGAGAAGCGTACATATAGTAATAAAAGTTAGACTTTTTATTCTTATTAAACCGAGATATTCGTGAGGCAAGCTTAATATGTTAATCTTAACCCGAAACGTTTTCGCACGAAATGTTTATATTAAACGTGTTTTTCGAGCCAGTTAGTGTTAATTGTTTCGTTCAGTCTTATTATCAGTTAATCAAAGATATATTAGCTATATCTTTGGGTTGTAATTTTAAAAATCCTCATTAAAGATGACATACAGGCATCTTTAGTAATTGGTCGTATTAAAAAAATACACAGGAACTTTAAACTTTGCTCTTCAGATGTACAAATAAAATTTTGATGCAGATTTAACTATACGTGAATTTTGTATCAAAGTATACATATACTTCAAGTAAATTAAAAGATTAGAAAACCTCCATCTTGAGTAAAATCGCATTTAACTTGAGTGGCAAATGTCCGTTCTTTCCACGATATGAAGCAGAAAATAAAGTTACATGACAAACATACAAAATAACATCGATTGCTACATCGTTGATAAAAGTTTATTCTTAAGACGGGTAAAGAATTTCGCGTGACATTGGCTGCATAAGAATGTGGGTGGTTTCGGTTAAGAATACTGTATTGAGATGAGTCAGATCGGTAAGCGTTTCGGGGTCGTCACACGGTATCCGCCTTCACTGCAAACACATCATCCTATTGATTACGCAATCTCTGTTGATGGTTTTGACATCGTAGGCTCATCTTTTATAATAGGCATTCCCGTTAAATATTATATTATTTGGCTTGAGAGGCAGTTTTTCTTTCTTTTTCTTCTCTCTTTCTTGGCGGGCAACACATCAGTAATGCCTTTGGTGTTCCTGATGTCCATGGGCGACGATAGCCTCTTACCATCAGGTGATTGTTACCCTAACAGTTTTAGGCATTATATCGATAAATTCTTTATCGATTGGATTCTGAAGCAATATTTTATTGGAGAGAGATTGTGAGAAGATATGGCAGAAATGGGACTTCATGACGGCTTTGTCAAGAGTGAAATATTTGAAAAAAAGATGAATCGATTATTGTAAAATTCATAGCCATCGGCAGCAGGGCGCATAACGGTGGACTTGCACTCCTCTGTTAGAAAGATACAGAGAGAAGGTTTAGATTTTTGTGTCAAGTTACTATTTGAAATACAGCCAGATAATTGTTAGATGTACCTCCCTGAAAGTATTACTAGCGGCACCCATTGAAGTACAGGTTACGAGGACTAAAGCTTCCTTCGGTCGGCTACGCGTCGATAATTCGTTTCTGTTATCTGGACCTAATTCGCCTTCTCGTTTGTCGAGTACTAACATTAAAAAAGGTTTCTTAAAACAAAATGGTTTGCAATCAGAACCATAACTCAGTCCTCAATATCTCAGCATTATGGCCTTAAAGCGCTCAGAGTCTGACAGCCTGTGTCAATCGTAAATGATCGAACGAGTTAGCAATTTCGGGCGAGGTCGGTAATTATATTGGTGACCGGTAATGGGCAGATTTAGTACTTCCAAAGGTTCGTAAAGTCTTGGGACGTCGTTATTTATAAACAGAAGTCGTTATTTTAATGGGAAACTGTGCATGGAGTTGACTGTTTTCGCTGCCTTAACTAGCCCCTGTTAGCTTTAAACATCGGCTTTGTTTTTTAAATAAATAGTCATTGATGAATAAACACACACATTATTCATTCTATCATAGGAATGCAGTTCTTTCATAATAGACGTAGCAAAACTTATTAGATTTAAGCTATAAAATATACGTCAAAACTGTGGTAGAAAAATACATAAATACTTACTGATATTGGTCACCATTCGCTATTGTCCCTGCGCGGCTGGTGAAACTAAACTTTATCAAACTTTAACTGTCGTGTTGAACTCCTGTTTGTCCATTTTGTTTGCGGGGATTATGGATTTTTGGTCACAGCCTTTGACCCCATACCCTTTAAATAATAGTAGATATTTGAAGAAGTAATAATTTAAAGCCAATGATTTCCAATAAGGTGAGAGCGTACCTGTTAAAAGGGAAAAAATTGTCTAACAATGAGATTATAATTTGATATGCATTTATGCTATAAGGCTGTATTCATTTATCGAAACGTGTTTGTAAAAAAATATTTGAAAACTCAATTGCAGCGTTCTTTAGCAAGTTAACACCATAACACTTACCTGAAAGTCTTAAGTGCCTAGTTACACATGAAGTACCAATTTTCTTGTATAAATGCAAATAATATTGATATCATAATCTAAATCACTATTTTGGTTCTAATAAAAACAGCGAAGAAACCTCTGGAACTTCATATTCTCGATCTTCGATTATGGTATGGTTTGGAATCGAGTTGGAATAGGTCCCCGATTGCTGTCTTCCTTTTACAACCCAGTGGAAGTCGTGAACATGTGGTAGCAAATGGAGTCCCGTTACGTAACAAAACAGACGATAAAAGTTTATAGTACTATTTACCGCAGTTGCAACGACATTTTGCAGATCTAACCGAATGTTACGGAAATTGTATTAAACAACGCTAATACCTGGTATTATTATGTATATGTATGCTACCTATCGATTATTAATTATTATGTATGCTACAAGTTTAGTAATAGCTCATGTCAACACCTCGATATAAATAGTCAATATTTTTGTATTCGAATGATTTGTAGTTCCCTTTATTTTGGTAAAAAAAAAGTTTTTAAATAAACAGTTATTTTTAAATATGCAGTTACTGCGTAGCACTAAAATCAACATGAAAATATTTCTTTACACCTGCACCCGTCTCACAATAGTTGTGAAATTAGAAGGGGAACGTATTTAAGCTCTAGTATGCGAAAATAATTTTATAATATAATATTTATCTACAGGACGAATGTATTAAAAAATAGAAAATATTCCAGTTAGTAAAATAAAATCATTTTCATTCTCAATAATAAGAATATAAGTAATGAAATAAATGTTACATGTTGAATTATCGTTATTACTATTATACGAGTAGATTGTTGAAATTAGGACACTAGGTAAGCGTAAACAGATGTATGTCACATCCAAGATTCTCAACAAAAACTTATCATTTCGTGTTAACACGATAGCAGCACAACAGTTTATCCGAGCATAACATAACCAACTTGATACAGATGAATTACTGTTGCAAGAATCCGCGATTTCACCACGCGTTGCGACGACGGTCACGGATACCTGGATCCGTCGGACCCAATTAGACGGTAAATGGGTCTACCACAATAGAATAATATGAAGCGTCCTAATACATCATATTTCTCGTCACGTATTGGGTTACCGTTCCTTTGTTACGTGAGCCACTTTCTGTGAGTGAATAGAACCGAAGGACTCAGATGTGCGTAGAATATGATTAATTATTTCTCACTCATAAATATTAGTTAGGTGTGTAGGTGCTTGATTGCTGCCTGGAGCGTTTCTTAACTTAGTTCAATTTGGGTCTACGTTACGGAACACGAATTGATAGAGACGCGACGCGACGCCCAGAAAAGATATAGGGTGGAGAAACGTTTGTGAAAATTTTAATAATGTATCGTAAATTATTATAACTTTGGCAGAACTTTTATTTATTTTAATTTTAGGTTTGTAATTATAATAATATCTTTAGGTACAAGGTGTGAAATGCATATCCGGGAGTGTTAGTTAAGTGACATACATATTATGTACAACATGAAATTAACTTAATACTAACATTGATGTTGAATTTCTGGCTTTAACTTTTTAAATAGGGCTACCACAAAAATAAAAATATTTATCATACAGAATTTTATCTACTGACGATCATTTCTCTTTGTCTATTAAGGGTTTTCCTCGTCTCAGTTTTATGATAGGGTCGCGATACAAATGTAAAAAATGTTTCTTTTTACTGCCGTATTATGTATGATCTACAGTTACTATAAGCCTGGGGGCACAAGATCTGCGACGGGCAAAGCGATGGCAGTCGCGGGGCGCCGCAGCGCGGGGCGATAAGCAGGGCGTCTTGGGCACAAAAAACGGTCGGTCAGTCGCGCTAAAGTGCTGTTGTGAAGAGTGATAAGCTGTTTATTTATATTTTTGAAACTTACTTTTATTCTTGAAGCGATTGTGTAAAGTGACTTTCGAAAAGCTTTTGTAAAATATCTATTTCGAATAAAAACTTATTTTATTTATTAATAATGGGTCAAAAAAGAATTGCTTGGTTTTCGTTGAAAACCAAGCGTGTCATGTACCTCTATCGGTATGAAAAGTTTTCATACAGATGGAGGTATATGCGTCATCTATTCGGTTGTGAGAAACATGAGTTTTCGTCGAAGAGAATTATTAGAGTCTAGGTTCCTGATGAGAGCTGAATTATTATTACCAAGAGATGGTGTTTATGCAATAAATCAAGGAAGAAGTAGTTTGGGCGAACTTTCTACTCTTTATAACTAAGGTGTCATTAAAAAAAATACTATACGAGAATGAGCATAGAAACATTTTGATTATATTTTGGAGAATATGTAGAGAATATTTTACGTTTTTACTGTCCCATATAGTAGCTTTTGATGAAATACACGATATAAGTTCTGCATTATAAATTTCCATTACTTTAAAATTATAATTCAAGTATCCGGATGATCGAGCTTTGTTCGGTTTAGTGTTGCAACGCCATCTACTGAAGTAGCTTTAGTGTTGCTACTCGCCAATAGATGTCAGAAGGAGTCTATTGTAGCAGTTTTTCATTACCTGAAAACAAGGATAAATCGACATTTTCTAAAAATTAATCCTAGCTAGATCGATTTGTCGCCCCCGAAACCCCCTGCATACTAAATTTCTTGAAAATCTCGTGGCCCAAGCGAAAGCGTGAATAGTAATATTTCAAATAAACTACTTTCACATATTATGTAAAAATATGCATAAAAATTATACAATTGCCGAATACAAATGGATAGATGATGATCCTGTAGCTTACTTCATAGTGACAGAATTAACGAACCGAGGGATCTAGGTTCAAGTCCTCGTTGGGGCAACATTACTTATCAGATCTTTCCTCGGTGTCTTATATAGGGATGTGTAATCATGCCACTCGCAGCACGAGTATAATCTTATCTTAGTCGGGGGTATGAGCGTCGGTAAAATACTTTTATAATATACACAAAATACAAAATAAGTTGTAGACTAATATTTTTAACATTTTAGTATTGTCTTTGTATTACATTCAACATTGTCTTTCTTGTGAAAGTAGCAGATGAATAAATTACAAACTTCCAATCACAGATTTTAAAACAATCCCTTTTTGACTGACAAAACCCTTTCTGACCCATAACTTTGCAATTTGTTAACTGGTTAGTGGTGTATTGCTGTTTCCGATCTCAAAAGGGTTCGGGATTTCCAATAGCCTTGAATTCATTTTAAGTTTTTGTCTATACGAGGCCTCACGCATTGATATTGGCTACCATCCAAGGTATGTTGCCAAGGTTCAGAGACACTATACGAGTTTTTTGTTCGGGATACAATACTATCATTCTTCTTAAGAGAAGGCAATAAGCGCCCCTTGAAAGCATAGACATTTATTTACGAAAAACATTTTACAGACTTTTTAATTCGCTCGCCTTGGATTCTCGCATTTCATTATGCTAAGTCTCACACTATCGTCTGGAAGTTCCTAATAAATCTTGGCAATTTAAATTCTATTCTATTTTCTTCAACCGCGTCCAGACAGTTTTATGTCTTGAATACTGACTGCAACTCTTTTCCATATTTAAGATTTTAAATGTTGGAAAGGACTTAGTATGCAAACATGTGAAGACTGAATCAATATAATTCCTGCTGAAACGTGGATAGACTAACTCTAAATCCAGAAATAAACCAAAGATTAACGCAGTGATTATAATAATAATAATTATGGTTTTTAAGCTTAATGTACGGAAATAAAGAGTTCATAGTGGTTAGGAATAATTTTAACCGTTCGTTAAATTTGTGTCATGGTATATAAAAAACGTCCAAGACGCGTTGCGGTGATTGCACATAGTCCGTATACCTAAAGGAGACGGGAACCTTTGAGCTACCGACTGAAATAAGTAAAATCAGAATGTAAAATTACGATAACATTTTTCTATTTTTAAAATATAAAATATCTGGTTAATCCGCAATTTAGAAAAAAAGATTTAATTGTTTTGTTTAATACTCATGATAACAAATCATCCTTGATATTTTAGGGCGTGCGGCTTTTAACCCAAATGTCCGGCCAAACTGGCTGGTGTGGCTATTTGGTTTGATGACCTGACAACCCAACATAGCTCTCATAGTAAAAGAAAGAATCCAGTGCCTCTGACCTATAATTACTTTAGTAATTGAACACGCCGGAGTTCTTCGTTATTTTGGCAATCAGCAGAATTGACAATGTCAAGAAATCTAACGATTTTTTCGCCTATTTTAATAATCTCACTTTTATAAAATCTCTTAATATTTTACTTACAGATTGTCAAAATTCGCCAAATTTTCACGGATAACTTAGTAATTTATAAGCTCTCAAACTAGCATACTTTCATCATGTTTCGATCTTCTAGAATCTAGACCAAGATTGTTAGAAACCATCCTAGTCTCCTTTGTGCCGTGAGTTTCATGACTCGACCACAATGCGTTATTAAATCTGAGGTTGTGGTAATGAATAAAAGCCGCGAAACATTAAGAGACATTGACCTATAGCACGATTTCCAGCATCGTAATATGTAGCTACTTATTTTATTAAAACATCTGAATAATATATTAATATTTTCCACAGTGAAGTTACTTCGACCGAATATTAGTATTAATAAATCACATGCCTATATTGAGTTTTGTCTTAAAAGTAGAGTACTGTCCTATGATTTTAAAGATGTACCTACCTAGGTAGGTATAGTATAGGTACCAATCATCGCGGGTACTCAACATTTTAAATGTAAACGGGTACTAAATATATATGTGAGTACCTACTGGTTTTATATAAGTTTATATGCACAGAAAACTAAGATTGGTTTCGTTTATGTCAAGCCTGGTTTTTTTTCTTTGAGTTATGAGCATTATCCTTTAGAATAAAATCTGACTGTTTTGTATTTTTACAACAAAGAAAACTACGCAGAAGTTCAGAAAATGCCAATATATTTAATGAACACTGTTTTAGTTCGGCAATGACCGAGTAAAGCTTGTGAATGAAAGCTTGTAAAGATTGTTACAAGTGCTAATGACTGCTACGAGTACAATTCATTCAAACAGACTAAACGAATACAAAATAACTTCACTAACTGTTGCTCTCACAATGAATGTAATTTTTTTAATGTAATTTTTTTTATTGAGTAAGCATGTAAATTCTAATACCTTAATTTAATATTCCCGGGGTCCGTCTGGATAGCTACCATCCCTTTGCTTATGTTAGCTGCCAAACTACTCGTCGTGTTCCGGCTAGGGACGTGAGAGTCAGTTCTTTCTTTCTTTTTCTTCACTCTTTCTTGACCAGCAACGCTTCAGTGATGACGTCTTTGGTAGCGCTGAAGATGGGTGACGACAGGCATCAGGTGAATCGACAGTTCGTTTTCCAGCTTCTTCCATAAAAACCCTATATAGAAACGATGCATCATAAGTGTGATTTAACTGTACTCGTTAACTTTTTACTAATGATGTAAGGAATATTTGCATAATATACAGGGTGGATTTTTGAGACGGGTCAGTAAGGGCAGGTACCTTAACCGTTATAGTTACAGGAAAACGTTCCTAGGAGACTATCCACAACTTTTTAAGATATTCTGAACTGCATTCACAGATTTTTGAGAAAATGTATAGTCAGCGAAAAAAGTGCTAAAATCCAAAAAAAAATATTTTTATGCGTATCGATCCTACTTCGTATGGGGATCAAAATACTCTATGGGATCATTTAAGGTATGAGTACTAGAAATGTCAGAAATCGCTAAAAACATTTTCCATACATTTTGTAACGAGTGACCTTATGTACTCGTGAAAACGGCGGTCATTTTGAACAATTTATTTCGTAGATAACCTATTTTTAAGTTTGTGTGATAGGTATGTTGTGTCTTACCGTGGTTTTTGTATTTAAATTTCAATAGGCCTTAAAGAATCTTTTAATCGTAGTAAAAAATAGGATTGTTTGGCAGTAAAGAATATTACGAGTTGATTTATCGTTTTTCAGTACAAAATGTATGGAAAATGTTTTTAGCGTTTTCTGACATTTCTAGTACTCATACCTTAAATGGTCCAATAGAGTATCTTGATCCCTATACGAAGTAGGATCGATAGGCATAAAAATATTTTTTTTTGGATTTTAGCACTTTTTTCGCTGACCATACATTTTCTCAAAAATCTGTGAATGCAGTTCAGAATATCTTAAAAAGTTATGGATAGTCTCCTAGGAACGATTTCCTGTAACTATAACGGTTAAGGTACCTGCCCTTACTGACCCGTCTCAAAAATCCACCCTGTATACACATGTTCTGACATACCTATCGCAAGCAAACAAAAACCAACAAATAATTGATTTGCCAATATCTGTTCCGTTCTGGAATCGAACCCAGCAGTTTATTCGACAAGCAGAATCTATAACAAAGCTACATATTGTCTTAATACTACGGAGAATAATTCATCGATTATTTCTCCAGCAGAATAAACAGTAATTTTCCTAATGAAATCGTGTCAGCTCACAGCTCTGCAAACTCGGCTTAACAACCAACTTATAAATCATTTCCGAGGATACCGAGCGACTATTCTGTTGAATGAAGAAATTCGGAGGTCCTTTTGTATCATTCCATTACAAACAGACGGCCTGGAAACAAAGGTCGCTGCTTACAACCGACGACCGACTAACGATACGACAACGACATCTTGTATGTGTATTGTGTATTGTAGTTGTTTTTAATTGTGCTGTGCACCTTACCCTGCAATATTATTCACTTTATTACTTCAATAGACTGTCTTGAAAAGATTGCTAATAAAGTAATAAGATCGCCTAATGTACTAATTTCTGTATTATAAAATCTATGCATATATATCTTATAATTTTAGCGTACAAAAAAGAGGATTATGTTGTTTTTGTTGTATACGCGGAAACTCCCATGTGTGCGTGCAAATGTCGTTGAGCTTAAAGGTGCTGTCACACCAGGTAATAGTATTGACTACGTTTTCAAACATATTATAACTGCAGTGTGGCAGCATCATTTGAAATGAGGCGATATCGTTGTCGTGTCGTCCGATGTAAAAGCAGCCAAAAGGTGCTAGCGACTCACGAGCAGTTTGTTCGTAAGTGCTCTTGCGCTTTGCAAATTCTTAATTCTTTTTATTTTATTGTGACTCAAAGGCTCTCCAATCGAGTCAGGAACCTTGTTCGGAATAATAATTTTTTTTTGCGGATTATTTCAATTGTTTATACACTTAAACCTAGCCTCCTGCTAGAATTTTAAGTATTCCTAAAGGTAGGTATAATATTATTCACAACAGGCATATTATTTAATATCAAAATAATATTATATTGTAGTGATTATAAGGTAGTACTTATAAAGAGGGCATTGCGAAAAAATGTCTTCCGCGACTCATCAAATAGGAACTTAATTCAACTGCAAAGAAAATATGTCCCATTCCAAATTAATAGATCGCGAATATCAGTGTAGTAAAAATCTTAACGTGTCGTTAAAGCTCTACATATAGGTTATACATTGTACGTAACATATAAATAGGTAATTCATACATTGTATGTAAAGTTAACCTTATCAGTGAATCTTAAGAATCAATGTTAGCAAAAGTGATAAAAACCGGTTATCTCACAGTACAGTAACAATGTGTTATAGTATCGTAGTACTGCCGTCATCTCCGTCGAACTGTGTGGGAAAGTTACACTTGTCATTCACAGATTTCTAATGCCAATACCAATAGACGAAGATAGCTATATACTTTCGAACTTTTTTAACTTTCACCAAACTTCTCTGCCCAATGCTCAGTTATTTAAATGTCATATAAAAATTATAGCCACCATCAAATATAATCGAGGAAATAATCGCTTTAAATGCTAATTCGCTTTTTGTCCAGCCGCTTTTTCGCGCCTTTGTATAAAATCGAATTAATGAAAAAATGAAATTGAGTCAAAGATTTAAAATTCATGGGCTGAACTCTTTGCTATAAAGATCTGCTTTCATTTTTATTTTATTTTTTTATGGAAATAGCTGGCAAACGAGCTGACGATCCCCAGCAAGAACACACGGCGGCTTGAGAGCCAGTTCTTTCTTTCTTTTTCTTCCTTCTTTCTTCGCCGGCAATGCATCAGTGATACCTTTGATGTTGCTGATGTCCATGGGCGACGATAGCCACTTACCACCAGGTGGATCGTCAGCTCGTTTGGCGGCTATTTCCATAAAAAATCTACTTTTTGTAAGCACACATGAGATAGACTACTCATTATTCTGGCAACACACATAGTTATCAAGGAAAACACAATGTGGTAACAGAAACCAGCTGTGAATAGTTAAAGGTTTCGTTAAGGACAGTTAAGGACATTCTTGCGTAACGACAGATGGCCTAGGCCCTAGGATTACGACTCTACTTATAAAACAATAAGACCCTTCTAGGCTTTGACTATTGTTATGGCTATATGTATATGTGTTCATGGCTATATGCATATGTGTGTGTTCTCGGACCGTTCGGGTTTCTGGCGATAAGTAGAAACAAAAAAATGTTAATAAGTTATGACTTTTTATGAAAACAAATCATAACAATAATTTTGAGATGTAAAAGGATATCTAATATACAGAGGAATCTAACCTACCCTTTGTTGTTTCCTTGTACTTTACTTAAGTATAGAATTAAACAATATTTTGCCGAATTTCCTTCTAAAACACACCTTTCCAGAAACCGATTTATAACGCAAAACATGTACCTATCTACGAAGCTCCTTACGCAACGTCCATAGACGATGTCGCAGCTAATTCTCGTGATTTTTTCCAAGCTTTTTCCTAAATAGCGTCACGGGACGGCTAAGGCCAGTTCTGTTACGTCATGTCGTGAACTCACAGATTAAACAATGACGTAAGCTCAAGTAGTTAAGTCAATCCTTTAAGAATTGAAAATGATAATTATGACGTGGAAAAAGAAAACACCGCGAAGATATTCACGTAGGTAGTTAAAACTTAAAAATTCTCCATTAATATTCAATTTTTCAAATATTTGTGATATTGCTCAACTAGTAATACGATATTGATAATAAAGTCGAAAAAAAATTACAATTTGCTCAGAATTAACAGCTTTATCTCAGCTGGCGTCAAAGGATTAAAACAACCTGGTTCTATTCAAAGTCATTTGATTAGTATCGATCGCTCGTCCCAAAGGTGCCTTACAAACAACTTGAGATCATACAAAGAGCATATTGGTAGCAAGCGCTCGTCCGAATACGCCCTTAATCTGTCTGGCTAAGCCTGAACAAGTTTAGAGGACATTTGCAAGGAATAATGAGGACATCATTAGATTACGGAGTGGTGCACGTAATGAAGCAGTTCTTCTTATTAGATTTCAAAATATAAACGACTAGGAAATCGCCCTCGCTTTGCTTCGGGAAAAAGAGTAAAAAAAATATATAATATAGCCTATGTCACCCGAGAATAGTGTAGCTTCCCAACAGTGAAAGAATTTTTCAAATCTGTTCGATAGTTTCGGAGCCTATTCAATGCAAACAATCAAATCTTTCCTCTTTATAATATTAGTATAGATATGTATCATAGTCTAAATATTTGATAGTCGAACTTTTGCTCAAAAGAGTCTTTTGAAAAGACCTGGTTGAATATGCACCTTATTTCTTCGAGTAATGTGCCTATTAGAAAGAGAACACGTTATGTAAACACATACGAGTTAGAGATCCCTATCTATCATCAAAGGTGATTGTAGTCTGCTTATCCGCACTTGACTATGCATACAATTGACCCTTCACATTGAGGGGAGACTCGAGCCTGTCAATAGATCACCATTTGATTGTAATGATTGTGATTTTGCATGCATTTTTAAAGCTTAAACTTACACAATTTGTATTATAGGAACATGAAGTAAATATAGGAATTGGAGTCTTTGGAGTGCTTTAAAAAACTTACACTAGATACTGGCGTTGGCTAGATTACTATGTAAGTTACCTTACTGTACCTATAATGTTTACATATACAAGCTGCAATTAAAACAATAATTTAATATATCAATATACAAACATTACAAGTTCATTCATTTGTTATTTATGTACTTACACAACAGATTTGTAAATGTAATTATTTGAAACGTTATACCTATTGCAACACAATACGGTATGTAATGTCTTGCAATATAAAATATATACATATATTTACTTTTGCAACCACAGTAGCGAAGTCTTGAAAATATAATAATAGTACTTACTATTCAAGTCCAAATTTTAGTCATGTCTTTCCCAACTTGACGTCAGTTTTTACGTTAATGACCTTACGAAGCCCGCAAAGGCTAACCACAGAATATCTTTCAAATAGAAATGCCATGAATCAGATATGAAATAGATGAATCATTAATAGCTAAGCTACTAGATAAATACGAAAAATTGTAAACCTCAACTAAGTCGACTTAATTACGCAGAAAATAATTCATAAAATTATATGTTGATGACTTCAACATCAATTAGTAAAAAACAGGTTTTCATGCTATAAAGGGGCCAATAAATAAAACTATACTATAAGGTGTGGCGCTGTTTCTATTTTGCGTAGAAAACTTGTTACGTTAGATAATATTGTCACACTGTGGTTTGCTATTCGAGCTTTTCATTTTGTCATTAAAAATAAATAAAGTTTCAATATGTTTTAAAGTCTCATCTACGTCATATTTATTTGGGACTATCATCGGGACGTCTGAGTGTAGAGTGTTTTTGCTGCGATTTTGAATTACACTTCATTATCTTGGTAATTGTATCCGACGCGGACGACGCGGTGCATTCCATTAAAGAGTCCAGAATGTGGTTTTAGTAGGCTCGATATAAAAATTGTATTTACAAATAGGTGACATGAAAATCAAGACTATAGTTTTAACGTTCCAACCACAAATAATTCTGAAACACAAAACAAGTTAATCACATCTATCAATCGCTTGCTCTGTGTCCTATGATTGAAATACAACGTTGGGAGATCATTATGCAACCCACGGTGGTATAGTACTGTCAACAAGATTTTCACGTCATGAATATCTACGAGGTTCAAAAATAGCATACAACTGTTATCGGAATAAAATATTTAGCCTCATTGTTTTCTTTGTGACGCGTTGTCATCTATAACCATGGACATAGGACATAAAATGCCTTTTTACATGTTTTTCCAGCTGTTAGCATAAAAAAGTTAATAAACAAACGTAACCAGTTATTATAAATTTATTTATATGCTAAAATTTTGTATAGCCATAAGGCAAATAATTTTTTTTTCAGGGGTACGGGGTGTCTGAAGCGAAGCGAGGGTTGGTAACTGGTTAGGAATATTTTCCTAAGTATTTTCGTTGCTATGACGTCATGGTTCAATCATGTGTATATTTCACTGAATATAAGTAGGTATCATCAATCATCCCATTTTACAGTTGATCTGATCTGTTTCATCTGACGCGCACCTGAGTATTTGATGCGAAAATTTACGCCTCAATTATTTCATGAAACTGACGCATATAATTCAATTGCTAACTACGTTTTACATAACGTATCTGAAAATATTTATTATTTGCATTATAATTATTACACAATAGTGAATAATTTATCAATAATTATCATTAATATCTTTGTAACATTATTTTATTTTTAAATTATTTATTTTTAATTTTGGAATTAGTTAGGAATAGGTACTGATGAGGTTTTGTTTGTTTCCATTTTCAAAATTATGTGAAGTCCGCCAATACGAACTATTGGATTTATCATAGTCGATAGCTTCAGTTATTTTTTGAAGTACAATGTATATGAAGACAACTGTAATATCTCATAAAGTTAACGTAATTAGTCAAAATGAAATATACATAATGATCCCTTAAATTAAATAATAAAGTAGTGATGAAAATTTCAACAATCTTGGTTTAAAAATACCAAAATGGGAGCATTTTTTCCTTTTATCCGCTCTCCTGAAAAGTAACTGTTTTGTTGTATAGCTATTTTTACTTTGCACCCGTCGGTTTAGTATCGTTGTAGTTTTATCCGTTAAAAGTAATCTAAAATATGACTTCTTCATAAAACTAGAAGCATTTTGTATGATGAGAAACGGGCACGGATGATTTGCTACTGTAATATCGTAAAAAATTCCGAATGTACTGCGTATTGAATATGAAATGTCTTTATACGTATCTTATCAACCGTGAGATGTCGTAAAAATGCAAAATTATTGCTTTCTTTATACCAACTTTATATTGCTGTGAGGAAAATATAAAATATATTATTGGCTCTGTACCATTAAGGTAGAACACAATATTATGTGACTTGATCATTACAAGTGATCTGACTATTAGAAATAGATAATCTCAAAATGTTATAAGAAATTATCAAGTTATTATTACATCATCACAAGTCATGCTAAACGTGATCACTGCAAGTTATAATTACAAAACGTGATTATTATTACAAATTATGTTAGTTACAAATCTTGATGTTACAAGTGTATTCAACATTATTTACAAGTCACAATATAACAAGAAAGATCAATAATGTAAATGAAAATAATACAATTTTGATGTAAGTATTGTTACAAGTATTCATGTTACAAGCATTAATCCATTTTAACAATACAAAGATTGAGTTAGGTTGAGCAATGGTAAAAGTAAAAGACTAAAAAGTACTCGTTCTATATGTATGTATAGAGTATGCCAACTTTATGCAAAACCTACGATTTAACGCAAGGATGTACGTTATAGTAGATGCAATGTAGATATGAAATCCCCGTGCATGACTAGCGAATTCCAACTGGATCAAGCTTTGAATATAATCCGTCAAGTTGGAATCGGACTCGTTCAGAGGGTTACAGATTATGATTTTATTGTTTGTAAATGATTTTGTTATGAAAATAAGGATTTTACAACGAAAATTAGCTATTAGGTACGTAATGAGCTAGGTTAGGTAACATTAGTAAGCATGTTCTTTGTGTGTGTGTTTGTGTTTAGGTCAATATAATGGTCATTTTAATTTAATATCTTTTAATCTTAAACTTATAATCCTATCTCAATGTTTTCTTTATGCTACAAAGAAAACTGACGGGCACGTAAATTATCCCATAATGTTTTCTTTATTCAATACATGTACAGAACCATGCGGGTGGTTTAATATTAGGTTTGTGTTTTTCATTTCACTTACGGGCCCCTAAAAACGAATTTAAAAGATGATTGTATCAATTTATCTTTGTTGTATTCCTTTGTAGTCAGAAATTCTTTAAAAAGAAAAATTTGTCCAGAGATACTTTGACGTTTACAAAGGAATTTGTGAGTATGCAATCTTGATATAATTCTTCGATTGAACTTAGTAAGATGTAGTAGAAAATTTTATGAAAGATTTGGTTGTTTAATACACCTTTGTCTGTTAAAAACTTTTCTTAAAGTTATTAAAATAATAGGTAATTTACATTACTATTAGTTCTAGTTAATCATGTTAACTGATAATTACGGAGACCCAGACTAGGAAACCACGTCTCGATAAAAGAAACATGAGAAGCAATCCGATCCTGTCCGGTGACTGACGACCTGAAGAAGGCAGCGGGTATCCGCTGGATTAAGAAGATTCAAGATCTGTCAGAATGATAGGTACACGTACAAGTTAGGGAAGGCCTATATAGGGGTAGAAATATCAAGGCCAATGAAATAGAACATGAACTTAAGAGCCAAATATCTTGTTACTTATTAGGGGCCAACCATACAATAACATAAGGTTTTTATTTGGTTGTAGATACACCAATTTTATCCTGAACAACCATTTCCTTTGTAAAGTTATCGGCGATTAAAGTCACCCTTCGCTTCAGGCTACGAGCAGGTTTCATAAGAAACAAAGTTATAACAACGCACCTACATATCTCTTTTTCCAGTTTATGGCTTAAGCTCCTAAAATACCTCGTAATTCTTGGGTAAGAGGAAAAAATATTACAAAAAGGTGGTGCTATCTACTGTATTATCTAAGGAGAGAAATGTAGTAATAGGATTTGAAAAGAGATTCTTAAAAGTAGTAGGCCATTAGGTAGTTAGTAGGTTAGTAGGTTCATCAAAATATTTCAAATCGTTACTACCATAGTGGTAAATTCTCAAGTCTTTAAATGTAGGAATTAAGAAATACTTACAATGTAGTACATTTAAAAGGATATACCTGACGGAAAAACAGATATTGTGTGTTTTCAATAGTATTATTGTCTATTAAATATAATTTTGTTGTCTTGAAAATGAAATATTTTATTTCCACTTCGATCTTATTACATACTTGTCTTTCACGACACTATCGGTATGGGATCGGGTATGGGTGACGTTTTATCTCACTTTTTATGTCACTCTATCTTACAGTCCGCCTTAATATTGAATGCCTATTCAGCGTAGTATGCGCCTGGTTATAATATTATGTTAAAGATATTTTAAATAGAATATACACCATTTATTACTGCCCATAGTGAAGTAAATTTTAACAAAATTTATTTCGGTCGAATTTTAAACGCAACGCGGTTCTAATTAAAATAAAATAAAAATAAAATAAAATAAAAAAGCCTTTTATTTCTTGCATGCACTTTTACAATGATATTAATATTCGTTTACATTATTGTGATTTAATTTAATTTAATTTAAATTGTGATTTAACTACATATTAGTTTTACATTGTTATATTGTTATTCAAATCATTTCATTTCATTTCATTTATTATTATTTATATTATTATTATATGTATTTTTATTCTGTTATATTATGTATTTCATAAATTTATTTATACTTATTATTGTGCTTATTTAATATAGTTATAGTTATAGTTTAATTATTAAATTATGTCTTTTTTGCAAGAACCCCGTCTTCACAGGTGAAGGCCTCCTCCAAAGTTAGCCAGCTGTCTCGGTCTTGGGCTACTTGTGTCCAGTTTGGGCCGGCGATGCTTTTTATTTCATCATCCCATCTTGTCAGTGGTCTTCCTTTGCCTCTCTTTCCGGGCGGGCCCTTCCATGACGTCACTCTTCTAGTCCAACGTTGGTCTGAGATTCGGGCAACATGGCCGGCCCACTTCCATTTCAATTTTTTCGCATATTGTAGAGCATCTGTAGTCTTATGGTTATGGTTATGGTGATGGGCTCCAGTTTCCGTACTTAGCCTCTAAGTTGGGCCATTGTACGTAAATATGTGTGCCAGCTAGTTATCTAGCCAGCCTAGCTCCGTCCAGAAGCGCAGGATCCTCCTGGTGTCTCCACAGGCTTCACGGAACGACCTCGGGGTGCCGAGGATTTCAGCCCGTTGGGTTGCTACTCCCACGCATTCCAGGATTACGTGAGGGGCTGTTTCTTCAGCCGACAGGCATGCCCTGCACAGGGGACTGTCGGTCACACCTAGAACATATAGATGTTTGTTAAGTGGGCAGTGTCCAGTGATATTACCTACGATTATCCGGAGGTCTTTCCTGTCAAGTGACAGTAGCCGTCTGGTCAGTCGTGCATCGGGGCAGGGCACTGTTTCCCGAGATTGTCTGCACGTACTGATTTGTGCCCATTGGTCTGCATGTTGTTTTAGAGTTCTTTGACGTAGCCAGGACCTTAGCTGGTTAAATGCTAGTGGTAGCATAGGGGCCGGACCTACCGCAAGCTGGTCGGAACCTCTCCTGGCCAACTGGTCTGCCATGTCGTTTCCTAGGGAGCCACTGTGTCCTTTGATCCATTGCAAGGTAACTTGGTTTTTTAGTCCGATACCTTGCAATGCTTGGTGGCACTCTAGTATGAGCCCAGACTGTATGGTTTTGTTGTTCAGGGCTTGTAGTACTGCAGCGCTATCGGTATTATTATGGCGACACATTCACACTGAAATATAGAACTGTGCTCGCCCAAGGCCATTGATATGTGTATGTTTGTTTCGGGTGAGTATACTCCCGCACCTGTTCCCGTCTTAGTTTTTGATGCATCGGTATATATGCGTAGGACATGTATACCGGAATGATCACTGGTTTCTTCAGTGAGCTGAATTTGGTAGCTCTTATCAAAACTGAGTTGCTTGGGGACCTTATCATTGGGGGAGGCTATCAGCGGCTGGTTGGCTATGGCCTCCTCCAGGATTTTAGTATGAATCCCATTTGTTGTACCCCAGAGGTTGAGCGCTTTTAGTCTGATAGCTGCTGACGCCGCTTCTTGCTGTATAAACAGATCGAGGGGCGCCAGCCCCAGCAGTACCTCCAGTGCAGCTGTGGGGGTAGTTTTCATGCAACCTGTTGTAGCTACACAAGCTAACCTTTGGAATTGTTGCAGTTTGGTTTTGGCTGTGGTTAGTTTGGTTCTGGGCCACCAAACCACCGCGCCATAGCTGATAATTGGCCGTATTACTGCAGTATATAGCCACATGACAATTCTGGGGTGAAGACCCCATGTCTTGCCAAGTAGCCTTTTGCATTGCCAAAATATGGCACAGGCCTTCTGTAATTTGTTATCTAGGTGTTTGTTCCATAGCAGCTTGTCATCTAAGATGACGCCCAGGTATCTGACTTCCTTAGTCAGGGTTAAGGTCTTGCCTAGGAGTTTTGGCAAGCGGTGAATATTTGTGATCCGCTTTTTTGTGAACAGTACTAGTTCTGTTTTTGATGGATTAACCGACAGTTCGTGGTCACTGCACCATCGTTCGACGATTTTTAGGGCCCTTTGCATAAGGTCGCAAAGGACCGCTTCAAATTTTCCTCTTACGAGGATTGCTACATCGTCTGCATAGCCTACAGTATAGAAGCCCGCCTCATTCAGTGAGGAGATTAACTCGTCCACTACCAGGTTCCATAATAGTGGCGAGATAACCCCTCCCTGTGGGCAGCCCCTCGACACAATGGCTCGTGTTGTGCCGTTCACTGTAATTTGTACAGCCCTTTGCTTTAACATGGCGTCGATCCAATTGGTTGTAATTGGGTCCGTGCCATGTCTGAGCAGGGCTTGGCTTATGCTGTGAAATTGCGTCTTGTCAAAGGCTCCTTCAATGTCAATGAAGGCTGCAAGCGCTGAGGATTGAGTTGATAGTGCTCCTTCAATAGGTAAGATAACACTGTGCAGTGCAGATTCTGTTGATTTGCCTGAACAATAGGCATGTTGTTGATGGTGTAGAGGATACCGCCCCAAAGCCTCATCTCTGATATATGTATCACAGAGACGTTCCATGGTCTTAAGTAGGAATGAGGTTAGGCTTATTGGCCTGTATGATTTTGGCTGCGTGTAATCACTCTTACCTGGTTTGGGTATGAATACCACTTTTACTTCTCTCCATTTTCTCGGGACGTAACCATACAGTAGGCAGGCCCTGAATATTTGTACCAAGTGTGGTGCTATGGTGTTTTTGCACCACTGGAGTAGTCCCGGAAAGATGCCGTCTAGGCCTGCTGTTTTAAAAGGTGAGAAGTTGTTGATTGCCCAGAGAACTTTTTCTAAGGTTACAATTCTTTCGGCAGTGTTGACGGCTTCAGCCCTTGGTGGTCTAAACTCTGGCTGGTCCGCCTCTTCCCAGTTAGTGGTTTCAGTGATGTCACATCCTGGGAAGTGTGTTTCAAGTAACAGCTGACATATCTCGCCAGTTGTAGTTGTGTAAGTGTTATCTTGTTTTCTCAGGGAGCCTAGGTTCCTACTCGGTTCATTCGAGAGGATGGTTTTTACTCTGGCCGCCTGAGTATTTGATTCAATGTTTGTGCAGAAATTTCTCCAACATTCGCGTTGCCTTTCGCGAATTCGTCTTTTGTACCGACCTTGCCAACGTTTATAGGCATCCCAGTCTGTATCTTTTCGCGTGTTTCTTGCTCTGTTAAACAGTTTGCGTAGTTTTCGTCGCATCTTCTCAAGCTCCGGTCCCCACCATCCATTATGGTTGGTGGTTCTCGTTGAGTGCGTTGTTAGTGGACAGGTTTCTGTAAAGCAGTTTATTAAGGTTTCTGTTAGTTTATTAACGTGATTCTCTATGTCCGCAGGTTCGCGATAATCCACCGGAATCGTTTTGAGGTTCGGACTCGCGGAGATCAGCAAACCAAACTTTGTGCGATCTGTCCGTCTCGGGTTTCGCCAAAGTTCCGGTTTTTTTGAGTCGACATTTAGTTTGTATCTTACCCATCTATGGTCAGAGCAGGACAGTTCCTTTGATACATGCCAATCAAGGATCTGTTCCGACACTTTTTCCGTAGCGAGTGTGATGTCGATAATCGTTTGAAATCTGGAGGTAACAAATGTTGGTTCTGACCCCCTGTTTATAAGCCTGAGATCTGTGGAAAACAAAAACTCTACTAGATCCTCACCTCGTTTGTTCGGAGATTCGCTGCCCCACAAGGTGTGGTGCGCGTTAGCGTCCGCCGAGATGATCAACTCAAGCTTCTTGGACTCGCAGTGCTTGATGAGATTCGCCAGCTCGACCGTTGGTATGTCCGCATCGCCCGGCAGGTAGGCTGATGCTACAATTACCTCTGGGAGACTAAGGCAGTTGGTATGGAGTCTGACCGTAGTCAGGTCTCTGGAACAGAACTCATTCATTAAAACTGCATTGATTGAATTTGGTACAAATATGCATGTGCGTGGATTACTTATGGTTGTATCAAGAAGTATTTTACCTCCGATGTTGTTGAGACCGCATATCCTGTCCTTCCTTATCCACGGCTCCTGGATAAGGGCGACGGTGTTGTTGTTTACCTCCAGCATCCTTCGCAGGGTAGCCGCCGCGGCTTGTTTATGCTGGAGGTTGGCTTGTACTAAGTTAGTACATGTTAGGCGAGGAGGAGCGAAAGGAACTATTCAACTCCTCATCCGTGTTCGACGGAGCGTCCTGGTCCATCAGTCGCGCGATATCCTCTGCCAGGTCCCCGAGATCGGTTTCCACAACAGAGGGAATCAGCGAGCGATCCGATGTCCCGCTGTGCTCACCTGCCGTTCCCTGCCTTTCAGCTGGGTTCGGCTGGAGCACTGGCGTCCCGACCATTCCTTGCCTTTCGGCTTGGTTTGGCCGTTCCGCTTTGGACGTAGACGCATCCACCCCCTGGGCCGCGCACACACTCTGCTTTTCAGCGGAGCGGTTTTCGCAAACCCTAGGGGCAGACGCAGCCTCAGCTGGGTCGGGCGGAGTATCCTGCAACCTTCCCGTGCTGCCGAAGAAACGGATATAGGCGTTGCCCAGTTTGTAGCAAAGCCTACGCCCCCTCGCTAGAATGCCGGGGATTTGGTCGGCCGGAATACCGAGCACCAGGAAGGTCCCCGGTGGGTCCCCTCCATGGCGCTCGATATTGTAAAGCGACCATCTGCCAACCTGGTACCACTTGTTCTGGCCGGCCAGGATCTGCTGGATCCTTTTCGGTTCGTCCGAACAATGTGGTAGCAGGACGGCGGACTTCACCCGTCTGGGGATGTCCGATTGCCGCTTCACTACCAGCCGTGTCCCCGGAATTGGTGACACAAGAGTGGATACCGTGTCTTTAAGCCACTCCACGTCCTTCTTGTCCTCGCACTGGAGTTTTAACACTCCTTCACTGTGGAAGGGTTTCCCTCGGAAGGAGGGCCAGTACGGGACCTGTTGTGCGTCTGCCGGTATCTCGGCCAGTTTTTCAATGCTGGATTCCAGCAGGCCCTTGACGCTCTCCACCTGTTCGGGTGTAAGGTCTATGAAAGGCTCCGCCATCACCGCGACAAATAGGTCACTTAGGACCACAGAGTCAGCGTAGGTATGCCTTCGCCCACCCTTCCCGTGGAGGCCTTTACTCGCTTTGCAGCGCTCTGGATCGGCGATTGTGTATCGTCGGGGCGAGGGCGTTTAGGTCCCTTAGCCTGGCCACCTTGGGGCTTGGCTTCAGGTGTAACCTTCCCTTTACCACGACGACGCCGCTTGTTTGCCCTGGGCGCGTTGGGTTTCTCCTTCGCAGCCTCACCAGATTGGGCTGCCTTTTCGACGCGTTGACTCGATCCTTCCTGGCTTACACCAGGGCGGCTCGTAGTCTTCGCTTCTACTGAGGCATTGGGGGCCGTTGCCGGTCCTCCCAAACTGGTTGACGGAGCGTTCTTTGCAGCTTCAGCGCTGCGTTGTTTGTGCTGACGCCTCTGCTTGTGAGTGCCGCGTCTGCGTTTGTGCACCGTCCATTCCTGCTCAACAGCCCCTGTGGAGCCGGATGGAATGGAGGTAGCGTTGTTGATACAGGGCGATTCCGAAGAACCAGCGACCTGTTGTTTGTCGATCAGTTGATCAGTCGGGTCTTTACTCTTGCAATCCATTGCTTTAAAGACTTAAATTCACTCTCCGTGGCGTCCCACCCTCCAGGGAGCCCGCAGATGGGGATGTTTATCCAAACACCAGGACCTACCACAGAGAGTATAGGGTCCGGGGTCCGCCATGCAGCGAGCCTGCACGATGCGAAGAGGTCTACGGTTGTCGGGCCGAGATTTTGACCCGTACTCGCCATAGGCTCCGCGCTTCGCCGGCTGCGCACTACATGACCCCGAAACCCTTGCCAGATACCCTTAAGGGGTACCTTTGCCGATTACCTCGGGCTGGCTAGTCCCAAGGCCATCGTTTAGGAGGAAATCCGGACCAAAGAGGGCGTGTTGCCACCCCAGGTAACAACTACCCGACCCAAGGAAGGCTCAACCCTCCAGGACTCCTTCATCCCCCCGCACGACGCTCAACTACGCACGGCATAACACGTAGGTGGGCTCAAGCACACTCCATAACAGAGAGGCCGGTCTGACTCACCCACTGGTCCGGACCTACCAGTCTTTTCGCTGTTATTTGGCTAGGTCACTGGTGAAGCCTCTTCCCTTAACGGGGGTAGTGTTGTGTGGAGTGTTATTGTGTAGTGTGCTTGATGTGTGGTCTGTGTCTGTGTACTGTGTTGTGCTTTGTAACTGTGTATATGTATGTGTGTTCTGTATGGTATGTGTGCATATGTATGTATTAGTGTTGTGTTGTGTGTTTTGTTTAGTGTGTTGTGTTTAGTGTGTATGTGTTCTGTGTAGTGTAGGTGTGGTGTGAAGTGTGGGGAATACATAACAGGGGCGCGGGTCCCATCCAGATCCGTAACAGATCAAGACACGACCCAAAGCCCCAAGTTATGCATTCCGTTGCCCTCCCCATTTTTCCGGACTTGGGACCGGCATCATATTTGAGGCCTTGGCCTCCAACATGAAGGTTGGGTTATCTGTAGTCTTTGTTACTTTCCTTATTTTTGTATGCCTTATTTTTTATATTTTTCTAAGACTCAGCATGCTCCGCTCCATTCCTCGTTGACAAGTTTTTATTTTGTTCTCGTTCTAATTATTCTCTAATTATTAAATATAAATAAATAAATAAATAACGCTTCACACTCATAGCCCCACACTAGGATTCCCTGTGTCGTGGGTACCATGGACAACACACAAGACAAGGACATTCACACCCAGACCGAGAACAGAAATTCAAACTCATCATTCAAATTTCCGCCTCGCTGGGAATCGAACCCAGGACCCTTGGCGCGGCGATCTGGCATGGTAACCATTGCGCCACGCGGGTCGTCAAATATGTCCACACACTAATGCCTTGCACTCATTACTTAATCGAAGCTTGATATAAACAAAATCAAAAACAACCAAGCCTTTAAAAACAAATGTCTCTTCAAACAAGTACCTACCACTAACCCACTTACTACCTACTCCTAACTACATAGGCCTTAGTAAAAAGCGTCAGCTAATGTAAACTGGGTCGTCCTCCGACAGTGGTTTCTCAACACTTATTTTCTCATCGAGTCGTTTTTGTTATTCGGCGTCAAGGGTGTGAAAGGTGTTGAAAGAAAATACATCACGAATAACAAAAGCTCTAACAAAATAGGTGTTGAGAAACTATAGGTACACGACATAACTATAAATTTTAAAATTTATTATAAAAACCCCGGACAGTTTTTACAGATAACTGACTTCAAAAAAAGGAGGAAGTTAAACTCCATTTTTTTATGTTTGTTACCTCAGAACTTTCGACTGGGTAAACCGGTTTTGAAGATTCTTTTTTAATCGAAAGCTGGTGCTTGTCATGTAGTCTCACTTAAATCTGAGCGAGATCTGACAATGGCATCCACCATGAGAAAACCATATAAGTCTTAAAGCGTTATGTATGTGCGCGACAAATGGACAAATAACTCAATATCCCGCCTACCAATTTCGATGATTTTTTTATTGTTATAGGAAAGGATGCACTTCATTTGAAGTCTGTTTTTTTTGTTAAACTTTTAGATTATATTTACACTAAACAGCTAAGAATTTTCTCCATCACGTTAGCTTCCAAACAAAAAAATCGCATCGTAACAGGTCCATTTGTTTAAAAGCCAACCCTCTGTTGGCGACGCGCGACGGGGGTTAAAATGTAAGTATCACTGATGTTTACCTACGGCAAAAAAAAAAACATTTAAGACGCCAGAAACAAGCGCACTAAATAATAAATTAAAGTTTTAATTTTAAATTAACACGCTAATACTAGGTGTAACAACTATTACAGCATGTTGTATTTTGCGATGTTATTAATTAATTGTGTAATATAATGTACAAAGAGTTATTATAATCGTGTGATTGAGAGTACACGAATTCTCAGCTATATTTTGTGGCAAACACAGGAACTCATATACATTTTGTTTAATAAATAAATAACAAACACAAACAAAATACTCTTTATTGTGCACACACTAGGAAACAGAAAATACATAAATGTAACACCGAAAAACATGAATAAATAAATAAAAAGTGTTACATTCGAAATAACAGTGTTTCTGGGTTGAAAGTAGAGTCTAAAGAGGAGCTTTTAAAAAAGAAAAGTGGTTAATCGGGCAGGTCGCTTTGCGGAGCTCGTTTTACCGTTCGTGATTAACAGGAACCTGAAACGCTGAAATGAAACAAAAGATGTTTTTACTTCATCTATTTTTTATCCTTCTCTTGCGTTTATCTTGTAATAGTCAAATCTTGTAAGGGTTAACTCTGTACAGAATATGATGTTGGTAGTCGTACATACATTCGTAGGTTATAATTAGACATCGGATTATATGCATTAGCATGTTTGCATATGCAAATGCATAAAACGCAATTTTTTAGGGTTATTGCATATTTTAGTACTTTTTTACTAATAGTGCGTGCTTATTCAGTGTGAAATATAAGAACGCGGGTCTTGAAGATATAAAGAAAATTAACGCATTTATCAACGGTATCGAAGGCGGCGGGTCTCTGCCTGAAAAGGTTTTAAGTTTTGCCCAGACAAATTTCAAGTTTAGCCACAAAAGACAATGGTTTTCCTAGTAACGTCAGTTGATGCAGAGAGGTATTTTTCAGCCTACAAATAAAATTAATAGTGACAAAACGTCATAAATTTGCTGTAGAAAATGTAGAAAAATATGTAATCATATATTGTCAAAGAATTAGGTACAACTTATTAATATGTTAATATATAAAATATAGTTAAAATAATAATTAATTTTAATTACTTTTAATATCGCTTCCTACAATAATAAACTTCATTAACGAATTTATTTGTTTGTTAGTATTTATACCAGTTAAATTATTATATTTTCTCTTCAATTAAATAACAAAAAGTTAATGTTATTATAGTTTATGAATCCCAACTTTTAATTTTCTTATTAATTATTACGTATCACATTGCATTTTAGACGCAACTCATTCAAGTGAAGAGATTCTCAACGATTACCAAGATTCTTTTCGTTTTTAATTCAACGTGAATATGTGAGTAGGTACTCGTTTCAATAAAGTAGTTCTCGACGACGCATAGCATTTCATCTCGGCTGCTTGTCGTAGTCTTGAGAAGAGAAATATTGCATAGTCTCTCTAGATTCGTTTCGATGCGGCTAAATCAAAGTAATGTTTTTAAGTATAGAAGTTTCGTTGGCAGGCAGATATGACTTTGCAATGGAATTCAATGGATGCATAATATCAATTGTCTTAGGGATTTCATTGATATTATATTATAATCGAAAGACAAAAGTAAGAACAAATAATTTATTGAAGCAAAATTAATACAACACACTTCTATGAAATTCTGGTCGAGTTAATAAATGTAAGGTACGATACCGCGATGTAGAAACTAACAAGTGATGCGCCTGACCATCTCGCACGCTGTCTCGAGCAAAAGTAAGTCAACTTCACATCACACCATCTGTCACTTCAAATAATGTGACGTTTGGTGACAACGAAGATGACGTTACTTGTCATAATTGACAATGTCTCCATTGATTTCTCCTTATAATATATTAGTCGGTAATGTTACAACTCCGGAGTTATCTTATATCTATAATTCTAAATACTACAATATTCGGGATACATAATCCTTGTGATTCAATACTAATAAATAACTAATAACTTCGTCAAAATCTATTTTTACTCATTTTACTGCACAAAAATCTAAATGGCTGTGGAGCACCTTGAGTAAAGAATCCAGTAGGCAGTTCTATTAATAACTGATTTGCATATCTATCGACTAAGTGTATCTATTGAGTAAACACCTAAACCTTTCTTGGAATAATTATTCTGAACCTATCTTTCACAAAAACCGCGTTAAAATTCGCTTTCGGGCACGGAGACTTTTGTTTTTCGTTTTATTGGGTTCCCAAAACTCGCTTGTCAACAAAGGGCAGTATTATGACTTGGCTGTACTCAACGGTACTGTTAAACGTCATACAAGATAACCCCTGAAAATGGAGGTAGGGTCAAAGTTCTTTAGAGCCCACCTCTCAGAAAGTTTCAAGTACTTTCCAAACACACTGAAGGTCTCACGTGTATATAGCGAGAGTTTTGTTTACAGTTACTGCGTCACCTTGGGCTATTATTAAGGATCAGTAGTATTGATTAACTATGTACTTGTTGGCAGGCTTCTGTGACTAACCCTGGTTTATGGGTGTCTGTGACTGCTTATCGGTGGTTAAATATTTCTGCTAAAATTTTTTCTTGACTTTTTTCTCCGGAAAGAATAATACATCTTATCGAAGTTCTTTAGTCCGACAAGCTTATCAATGCGGTTTCCCTGAAGTTACGAGACCAAATATATGTAGATCTTCAGTATGAAAGAACACTATCAGGGTAGAGTTACGAGTATTTCTTGGTATACAAAATGCATGTATGTATTGTGTAACATTCTACCCAACATCAATGAATCATAACTTTACAATGTTTTAAATAGCAAGTACCTACCTAACTGTACAATTACAGCATGAATTAATGTTATTAAATTTATAAAGCAAGGCATGGTAATGCTTCATAATGTATTAGTTAATTTTTTCTGGAAGACCAAAATAATTTTCTAAAATTTATAAAGCAACACCTATGTATGGTATTTATTACTGTTTCTATTAATTTATTTTATGATACATAAAATTTGATAAAATTAATGTTGAAATGAATTAATGATAAAATTAATTTAATTTAATTTAATTTTGGATAAATTTAATTTTGAAGTCTAGAAAGCTTTACTGTTTTTGAACAAGAGCTAACCAACAGAAATATTTGACGAACCTGTAGCCTAGTTGGTAGCGACCCTGCCTGCGAAGCGAGAGGTCCCGGGTTCGATTCCCGGCCGGGGCAGATATTTATGTGGCAGATAAATATTTGTACTCGGGTCATGGGTTATTGTGATATGTATCGTCCATGCCACCCGTGACACAGGTGAAAACCTACTGCGGGGGTATGAGTGTGTTAGCGTTTAGCGTTTATTTTGCCAAGTGAAAACAAAACATGAAACCAATTTATATGGAAACAACTCGCAGCAAACAACACGAGCACTTTATCATATCGACGATGGAAAGGCAAAATGTATTATCCGCCATTTAGTAAAATGACCAGGAGAGACGATTAAAGTTTTAGAAAATTCATAACTTTTAAAGTATTGAAGATATCTCTATGAAATTTAAGTGAATAGTAATAAAATTTATTACAAATGCATACATGTAATAAAAAATAACGTATGTCTTATATTTGTATTAATTTATGGAGTTTATACAAAATACCAAAAAATCTCAGATAGGTAAAATCAGTTTATATCCAAATATTATATCCAAAAAATTTTAAGCAAAGTGTTTTATATCCAAAATATAATATAAATATTTTCTAGTAAATTGTTTTATATCCAAATAAATGTGATATTGCTATCGAGTAAAATGACTTAAAAACACATCCAATCATGACCAGAGAGAGGTAAACGCTTTTATGTAACTTCTTCATATCTATGCAAACCTGGAAAAACAGTTCTACAGACATCATTGTATTCGAACAAAGAGGGCCAAGTGGTTTAACCATACACTTAAATATAATTTAGGCCACAAACTAAATTTTCCATAACTGAATAAAATCCTGAAAATTGTAAAAAAATTAAAATCATTCATCCAATCCATCCATCAGCCTTTGAAGGTCCACTGCTGGACATAGGCCTCCCCTAACTTGCGCCACTCTGACCGGTCCTGAGCCTTCTGAATCCAGCAGATGCCAGCTGTCTTCTTCAGGTCGTCAGTCCACCTGGTCGGGGAGCGTCCTATGCTCCTTTTTCCGAGACGTGGGCGCCATTCGAGGACCTTTCTTCCCCAACTGTTATCGGTCCTTTGCACTATGTGGCCAGCTCATTGCCACTTCAGCCGGCTAATTCTTTGAGCTATGACGGTTACCCTTGTTCGTCTACGGATCTTCTCATTTCTGATGCGATCACGTAGTGAAATACCGAGCATAGCCCTCTCCATAGCCCGCTGCGCTACTCTGAGCTTGTGGATTAGGCCAATAGTAAAGCACGACGTCTCGGATCCGTATGTCATCACTGGCAACACACACCGCTCGAACGCCTTCGACTTCAGGTACTGAGGTAGTGTTTTGGACGACAAGACATGACACAGTTTCCCGAATGCAGCCTATCCGAGTTGGACTCTACGAGTGACTTCTTTCTCGAAGTTGGACTTACCCATCTGAATCACTTGTCCCAGGTAATTGTTTTCGTCTACAACTTCGAGAGCAGCGCCATCAACAACAACCGGTACGGGTGTGACATGGACATTCGACATGATTTTCGTCTTGTCCATGTTCATCTTAAGACCCATCCGTTGTGAGGCGCTGTTCAAGTCCCCGAGCATTGTATCAAGTTCTTCCAAGGAACCCGCCAGGATGACTATTATCATCGGCATATCGCAGGTGTGTGATGTATTCGCCATTGATGTTAATGCCCCGTCGTTTCCACTCCATCTGCTTGAACACGTCTTCCAACGCAGCGGTGAACAGTTTTGGGGATATGACATCCCCTTGTCACTAAGAGACAAAAAAAAATTAAAAATGAAGGTAAATGTTTTACTAAAATTATATTTATCAAAAAGTTACTGATTAAAAGGTTATAATGGTAAGGACGGAAAATCAAAACAATTAATTCAACAATAAACAACACGTAACTAAACAATCCATACATCAGCCCTTGGAGGTCCACTGCTGGACATAGGCGTCCCCAAACTTGCACCACTCTGACCGGTCCTGAGCCTTCTGAATCCAGCGGATGCCCGATGTCTTCATCTGGTCGTCAGTCCACCTGGTCGGGGGGCGTCCTATGCTCCTTTTTCCGAGATGTGGGCACCATTCGAAGACCTTTCTTCCCCAACGATTATCGGTCCTTCGCACTATGTGGCCAGCCCATTGCCACTTCAGCCGGCTAATTGTTTGAGCTATGTTGGTTACTCTTGTTCGTCTACGGATCTTATTTCTGATGCGATCACCTTGAGAAATACCGAGCATAGCCCTTTCCATAGCCTGCTGCGCTACTCTGAGCTTATGGATTAGGCCAATAGTAAAGCACCACGTCTCGGATCCGTATATCATCACTGGCAACACACATTGCTCGAACACCTTCGACTTCAGGCTCTGAGGTAGTGTTTTGGACGATAAGATATGACGCAGTTTCCCGAACGCAGCCCGGGTTGGATTCTACGAGTGACTTCTTTCTCAAAGTTGGACTTACCCATCTGGATCACTTGTCCCAGGTAATTGTATTCGTCTACAACTTCGAGAGCAGCGCCGTCAACCGGTACGGGTGAGACATGGACATTCGACATAACCTTCGTCTTGTCCATGTTCATCTTAAGACCCATCCGTTGTGAGGCGCTGTTCAAGTCCCCGAGCATTATACCAAGTTCTTCCAGGGAGCCCGCCCGGATGACTATATAATCGGCATATCGCAGGTGTGTGATGTATTCGCCATTGATAAAATAAATAAAAAAAACATGAGAGGTGTCAAGGGACACCCGGATGGAACGAAGTTCCTTTCGATTTATATATTGTTTTGTTGTACAGCGCCATCTCTGTAAAACTCTCTGAATCACTTCAAAAAAAGTGTCGTCATTCGTAAGAATCAAAAAGTGTCGTAATTTTCCGTCTAGCCCCCTTTCACAACGCGCGATAAGGAACTTCGTTCCAATAACGCGTTTAGGAGGTTGAGTTGAGGAGAGATGTAGGTTCTCTCTGCGTATTCTACCGTCTGTATAATGGGGAATGTTCTGAAGAACTGTTTGGCTTACTACCTGCAGTTCATTTTCTTCACCGCACACAGCGTACCAGGTTCCATCAACACTATCTGGATACTTGGCGTTCATCCACAGTCCGGTTCTCACGTCATTTTCTACCTCGCACGTGTAAACTGTGGAACAAACTACCTGCATCGGTGTTCCCTCTAAGCTATGACATAGGGTCCTTCAAGAAGCGGGTCTATCGTCATCTTCTTGGCCGGCAACGCGTTGGTGACGCCCCTGGTGTTGCTAATGTCCATGGGCGGCGGTGATCACTTACCATCAGGTGACCCGTCTGCTCGTTTGCCTGCTCAAAGCATTAAAAAAAAATAACGCTTCACACTCATAGCCCCACACTAGGATTTCCTGTGTCGTGGGTGCCATGGACAACACACAAGACAAGGACATTCACGCCCAGACCGAGAACAGAAATTCAAACTCATCATTCAAATTTCCGCCTCGCTGGGAATCGAACCCAGAACCCTTGGCGCGGCGATCCGGCACGGTGACCATTGCGCCACACGGGTCGTCAAACACCCACGGGACTTCAATACTTCTATATACCGGTACTCGATCCGGCACCGCTGGGGAGAATTTAGTACTGTCCAGGTCTCGATAGAATCAAAGGCTATCTCATAGTCCACTTAGGCAACACATAGCGGCTGATTACCTCGGTCTTCTGTATAATCTGGCGCAGTGTGTGTATGTGGTCTATAGTACTGTAGCCTTTTCGGAATCCTGCTTGTTCGGGAGGCTGAAAGTCATCAAGCCTGCGTGCAATGCGATTTGTGAGCAGCCTCGGAAACAGCTTATAAACGTGGCTCAGAAGTGCAATGGGCCTGTAGTTCTTCAAAAGGGCTTTATCGCCCTTCTTGAAGAACAGCGTCACCACACTTCTGCCCCACGCTTCCGGGGTAGTTCCAGTGTTGATGACGGAATCGAATAGTTTTTGGAGCGCCACTAGAAGGGGGTTTCCTTCAGCTCTTAGAAGCTCGGTTGTGATTCCGTCATCTCCCGGTGTCTTATTGTTCTTAAGTTATTTGAGAGCCTCTCTAAACTCATACAGGCTAACGTCCGGGATATCCTCTGTGTAGTGTTGGGTCGGTTTAGCTCGCTTGTCGCTCTCCTCGCGAGGAGATGGAGCTTGAGAGGAGGCATACAACCGTCCGTAGTACCTCTCAGTTTCGTACTTCAGTGCCGAACTCGGTCTTCAACCTCGTAAGCTGACCTTGCCCAGTAGATAGATCCTTGGCGAACACTTTTGAGCCCTGGCGCTAAATAATAACTTATCTAAAATACTTAAATAATGGTGAATCGCGAGGTTTGACAACGGCACGAAGTGCGCGTAACCATCCTCTCCGACACAAGAAGGGTGACTGAAGCGCCTGCGCATCAGCCCGTACTTAAATATTACCATCTGACTTACTCGCAATTTGCTTTAATTTGTATGGTTTAACCATAATTTTTTGTATGCAATAAAAAATTGTAAAGTAGTTTAATGCCAAAAATGAAACTAGTACAGTCAGTTTAAATGGACATGTTATTTGTGAAAAAAACAAGTAAATTTGTTTTATTGTATTAAAATAGGTTCTAGAAAGAACAGCAAAACGACTCAACGCATAATGTTACTTTATTTTGGATAGGTAAAATGTATTATCTTGGAAACAATAGCATTTTAGAATACAGTAAAATGTATTAACTTACAATGACTAACATTTAAAATCGGAGTAAAATGTTTTAATTCTATTGATGAACAAAAATCAAGTTGGGTATAATGTATCAATTACAAAAATGATAATATTATAATTTGGTAAATTGTTTTAACATTTAAATTTAGTTAAAGTCAAGCAAGGCAAAGTAACATAAGGTAAAATTTTTAGTTGAGATGTGTTTTAATGACAAAATCCACTATTTACTGTGGAGTTAAAACACAAAAAAATATGAAAAACTTCAAAAACACTAGTGTATTAACGACCATAAAAGTCTTCAGATCGAGCTGAAACTAGGACCATTCGAAAGAGAAAATTCTCCCGATTCCAACGATGTATATAACTCGATATCGCCTAAAATGGCGGTTAATACATTATGCCTTTCCACCGTCGATATGACGTCACACGAAGCATTTACAGTCGAGACCATTTATTACGATAATGCCTCACTAAAATTGGGAATTGAACCCAGATATCAATTTCGTAGAATGAAACTGTTTTAAACGCGTAAATTGGCAATAAAGCAACAGACCGTCACGTTTTCGAAAATGATTGAACTTTAGCCCCACCGGAATTTCCCCTCTATTGTGAGGGGTGTTCTATTAAGCAGTGTACAAAGTCCCATGACAAATCGAGAAATCACAAAGAACTCTGCCCAGTCGGCCGATAGCCATCCGTTTCTCTGTTAATGACATTGGAATGAAGTGACTGCGCGGTTTTTGCATTCCAATGACGCGGTGCGCTATTGAAAGGACAAGCTTTATAGCAGGACTATGTAAATTTAAAATTGCCTTTTCATGGTATGAACATCAACGTAATCTTTTATTAGACATCATGTACTTTGTTATGCTTTATACATTACGCGTTAAATTTCGATCACTAAACAGAACGATCGACGTAAATAGTCGTTCGAGTAAAGCAATTTCGGTCGCGTCCAACTACTCACGTAGTTGGATGAAAACCCACAAGTGGTAAGACTTCTTCAGCGTTTGTTGTACCGGTAACGCATGAAAATTCCGTGGTGTTATCATTAGATACCAATTACACGACCGACACTGATGGCCGCTGTCTGCGTACCAATCGATACTGGAGCAGCGTACAGAGAATTCTGCAATAGCCTGATAGTGGATTCAAACGTTTTCTATCCACGTTGTTCATCAGTGGCGGGTATTGAACAAGTATCGCAAAAACATTGTAAAAAATTTTCAGTTTTCACATTGGAAAGGAATGGGTTGCTCTATCAATTATGTTATTGTGTAGGTAAAGATCATAGAGTAACTTATAAATAGGGAAAGAAGTAGTATTTGAAACTCCAAAATCGGTTGTGGTTATAAACTAAAAAAAAGGTTTTATGACACTGCTAAATTTAAATATACAATTTAATAAATAAAATATCATTTTTATCTTGTATCTCGGTAATATTATAAAGTCATTATTAGTATCCTATTAATATTATATTATAAATAAAGTTTGTGAAGATGTTCGGATGTTTGTTTCTCAATCACGCCACAACGACTAAACAGATTTCGTTGAAATTTAGAATTCTATAAATCTAAATTAATTTAATAATTAAAATTTTTGTTTTGAAATCACTCTACAATGAAAAAGAAAATGTTACATAATTTTTTAAACTGTCTTATATATGATGCTCAAATCAAACACGTTAACACGTTAGTGTTAACTCATTTAGGTCTATACTAAATGACATCAAATTAATTTTAATCATTTGAAGTTTCTTTGTTATGATAGAAATATAATTTCTAAAACATCACTGATATCAAATTAGTTGGCCCGACCCAGTTCTGAATTATATAATAATTATTATGTATTATGTGTAGTGTAGAACCTATTTGTTATGTAGGTATATGGATTTGAAATGTACGATTAGTTAATAACTTGACTATGACGCCATGTATCAAAACTTAATTGATGAATCAAATGTTCATGTACCTACTTCTAACAGATACGCCGACAAAAAGTATCTATATAGGTACCTAGGTAAAAACGAAAATCCGGATGTGTTTAACACATTTCCTCAGGCACTATAATGATTTATTATGGCAAAAGAACAATAATTAAAAAGCATTCATTAATGATTGATTAGTCAATAATCACAGATAATTAGTTAGCATGAGTCAATACAAAAAAATGCGACACACATTTAAGTGATGTATGATTGCATACTTATTTGATTTTTTTTCAGCCACAGTTTGCCAACTACTTTGCGTCATTGGAAGGTGTAAGTAAAAGAAATAATAAAAAAATAAATTTAAATATTTATTAACTAGCGAGCAATAAAACATTTTATTTAAATTATCTCACAAGTTCAGCTTGTCTTTCAATTATTTTACGCTTTTTATTTCTATTTTGCAATTATTATTCTTGAAGTCGATTTATTTCATACTAGGAAATCGTCCTCGCTTCGCTTCGGGAAAAATAGTAAAAAAATAAGGAACTTCGTTCCAATAAATAAATAGCCTATGTCACCCGGGAATAGTGTAGCTTCCCAACAGTGAAAGAATTTTTCATATCGGTTCGGTAGTTTCGGAGCCTATGCAATGCAAACAAACAATCAAATCTTTCCTCTTTATAATATTAGTATAGATATGTATTTAGTGGTAAAACTAAATATTGTCGTCCAAACATTTTCGATGTTGGATGTGTCTATTATAATATTATTATGAAGAGTCTCATAGTCTCACTAAACTCCGCCTTAAGAATGGCTTTGGTCATGCCATCTCTAAGCCTACATCGGAGGCGACCCCTCTTGGAGAGGCGGGGCGCTAGCGGCGCGGCGCTCTCTAGGGAGTGTCCGCTGGATGACTACACTGAGTGTTGTCGAAAGGTGACCTGTGCCATTATTAGGATGAGCATCAACTGGGATGTCTAATTTGTATGTGTCTTTGGAGGAGGCCAAGAGAGGTTCCAAGTCAGATGAGAGCTTGTTAGGGGAGTCCGTGAGGACATTTCATGGCCTTCGTATTTGATGGCCGGTCAGGAAGAGGGCGGTATAGTCCTCTGCTTCCCTAATCATGGGGTCGGTGTGTGTTTCTGAAAATTTGAAGAATCTCTCAGAGAAGCTTTTCATAACTTGTTGGATTATGGCGAGCTCTAAGTCCCGGTGCAGATCAGCGTTCCAACCGCAGCAGTATGCGTCGGTCGCCCTGCCACAGAATAAGTTTTGGACTACTTGTAACTTGTGGATGATATTGGAAGCCGCATGTGCAAAGACAGGGGCGGCATATAGTATTACCGGTCGAATGCAAACCCTAAAGAGCGTTCGTTTGTTTCTAAAGGGCGTTTTACTTCGCTTTCCCAACATTTTTGTGTATGGGAATATCGTTAGTGAACGATATGAATAGCAGGGGGCGAGCACTGAGCCCTGAGGTACCCCGGCCGTTATAGGTCGCAGAGAATAGAGGACACTTTTTTATTGGAAGCGGAAGGTATGGTAGGAAGCCACGATTTGAACAATCCAATCTGGAAGGCCAGGATAGTGAAGTTTATAGATAAGTCCTTCATGCCAGACTTTGTCAAATACCTTGATGACGTAGAACGACGAAGAAGACTGCGACTGTCTTTTCACGCCGTGGTTAAATATAATATTATTATGTTTATGCTCCAATATGTCTATTGCTAAGAGCTAGTCGCGATTAGCCGAATGGCGTACGCTGCTACGCAGTCGGCAAACGGGTTTAGGATCACGACCAAGTATGGTATGTGAGCGGTGCGAGGCGTGGTACGGCGAGGTCGCCGGGTGCGAAATTGAAAGTATGGTCCACTGCATCGACTGGCCACAAATAGGCGAGGTTGTCACGGTAATCGTGATCATTGTGATCGGATAACCCGAGTATGATCGCTTGATACACATAAAAGGAAGTGTGTTGGTGTGTTTACTTAGAATGTAACCTTTATCGGCCGGTTTAATGGCCTATCTATCTCTTCGGATAAGAGATTGCGAGGAAGTTGCTGCATTTTTGCTCCGCATCGACACTGTAATACCTATAAAATTTAGTTCTAACTTCAAGTTTCTTTTTATTTTTTGTTTTTTTTACACGCATACGATCGAAGTGTAGTCATGAAGGTAAAGATTAAAAGTCGTACAAACGAAGAGTGTTGTCCTTTTTAGAGTCCTTTTTACAGTAGTCAACGCACTCCATAGACTATCTATCAGTAACATCAAAGACAACAAACACCTTGCCGACCTGGAAGGAACTTAGGTTGGGGAGAGCCCCGAATCCTGTAACCTTAAATGGTCGAAGAATTTAAAGACTGCTACACCCACACAATTCCATAGAGATTCTGCATTTTTTGTTATAACATCAACAAATTCAATTTAACAGTTAAGTAACTTTAAGAAAACTAGAGTCCAATTCCCCCTTCAACCAATCCCCCTTTACTTGGTTCACAACACTACTTAGTACTTACTTAGTTGAGTGCGGTGTAATCTTACATTAAACGAGCTAATAGCGGATTTAAGAAACTCTTTACTGCATTGCTGTATTATAGATGAGCGAAATAATGCTTTAGTTGCAATCCTATTACTTGCATGATCTTGTTAGTGCTGAACAAAGAAAGATTTCAATCTTGAGCAACTTGTGTAAATAATTGTATTGTACGGAGTAGATTGTTACTGACTGTGCTAGAATCGGGGTGAGTTTATGTTCCGAGAAAAGAACAACACTTCTTGTTATTTTGAAAACATGCGGGAACTGGAAAGTGTCTAGTAATCTACTCGAACTTACAACAACACCAATATTTGTGCCGAATCTCTATGTAGAATGTTGTATGGAAAACTTTAAAATAAGTCCTGCTCTTGGTTTAAGAATTCAAAGCATTTTTAAATGTGCGTTTATTTGATACTATGACGTATTGCGTGCCAATTTTTGACAACTATTGTAATAGATTGATTTTCAAATGCCCAAATGTAGGAAAATAAGCTACTTCGATTTTGGAGAATAGGAGCAGGGGTTAAAATTAGTTTGTTTTGTTAAGTACCTTTTAAATTGTAATTTTACATTACCTAACAATATTAACAATATTTCCTGAAAAATTATGGATGTTTTTTCTAGCTTAAACTACGTTGGGGCATTAAATGTACGAGAATGTATGTGATGTACAGATACTAAATTTTCAGTCCAGTAAACCGAACAGCATATGATGGATGGACAGATAAACGGAGTGACCTAAAAACATTTTTACATCGAATGCTGACGATGAATATACAACCGAATTGAATTAAAATGGATTGCCCTGACCACTTCTTTATATTTTTGAATTAAATTACTTGGCCACTGCATCAAAATCCACATTCCGTCCAATAAATTTGATTGAAGTTACAACGAGATGCTTGAATCGAAAAGAAGCTTATTTGCTGAAAAGGAAAAACCGCCGTTGGAATGCTACTCAAGTATTCGCTCAAGGAAAGTTGCCATAAAATGTTTTTTCAGCCTTGGGAAAATTGAATTTGACTCATCTATATCCGTTTATTGACCCCCGATGTAAAATAAGGAATATTCTGAAGCTTTTTTATACTTATACCAACCCGCCTGTGTTTTGTTTCGGAAAACAGATATGACATGACATACAATATGAAATTGTTTATTTCCTCTTGCAAAGATCATGTTTATAATATTTCCTTAAATTCTAACAGCTTGCTTTATGAGAGATCTGGTTCTGATGTGTGCTGTAAAAACCTATGTTTAAAACATAAAAATGTTCAAATACGATATCCAAGATTTTCTTTCTAGTTACAGGGGTTTTAGAATTTCTCTACAAATATTTTCGATCGCTTTATACACAAAAACTTGCATCAATAGCAAAGAAAACATTGTGAGGAAACCTCATACTTAGCATTCTATAAAACTTTCTAAGAGGTGTTTGAACTCAGCGGATCAGTACTTGGCCAGCGTGGTAAACTAAGGACTACATTCTATGCATTCTGTGAGAGCTGAATTCAACAGTTCCTAATATTAGTTATTGGCAACTAATATTACTCTAACAATTTAGGAAATAGTTTCTAATAGTTCAATAACTAAGTAGTATATGTTCAAATTCACTAGGTGTGCTTGTTCGATATTAATATGAGTTTTCGTACGTCCATAACAATGCACATCAGAAAATAAGCTGTGAAATTATACTAACGATATTGTTTGTACAATAATCATTAAAAAGGATTTATTTTATTAATTTATATGATATTTTACAACCTTAAGTATTTGCTTCGATACGGCATATTGATTTTGCGGCTATACGATTGTTTGTTGGCTAAGTGACCAGTTATGTGACGACCGACGCCTTGAATTCTTCTCATTATTATGATTTCTGTATAATGAAGAATAAACTTATTTTAATTTCATATTTCACTCACAGAGCTCCATCCTGGACCTTAAATTAAATATCACCGAATTAAATAAGTCACATAAATTAGATAAATTTACCATAGTAAAAAAATGTTTAACTTTGTACGCATGTATTTTTCTTGTTTCAAGTGTGGATACTGAGGTTATAGATTCTCTGAATAATATTCCCGAAGCGAGAGCATTACTATGTAGTATTATTACTAGCGTATAGAACCGATCGCGACTCCGTGAACACCAAGTATGTTCCAATGCATTGGCGCCACGTGGCTTCAATGTTCAATGGATTCTTTTTGAAAGGAGAACGGGGGCTGAATTTTGAAAATCGAACCTCCCGGGCGGGACACATTTTGTTCGAGATGTCTGTTCTATGACATTATACTTCAATGTACGTTACAGAGGCAACTTCCAGTATTCAACATAAAATATCGAACAGGTCTATCTAGACTGGTTCTCATTACATATATTCCCAGTAAATCAACAGACAGTAACGTGATGGGTCACGCTCTAAAAACCTTGTCATACGTACAGAAGGCCTTTGCTCGGCAATTACAAATACGCAGCCTATTAATTCGCTTTACATTTACATTTGTATCAAAACACGTATTTGATTATTTTACAAATCCCTTTGAAATGGATATGTTTGTGAGAAATGTGTAGTTTTAGTTTAGTTATTTAATAGTATACTAGATGGCCTGCTAAATGTTTTGTGAAATTGGAAACGATTTAAGCATTTTTGGTTAACTGTCCAAAGTTACTAACGTGATCTAGGTCGTTTGGTTAATTAATACAGGTCGGAAATGTTAATTAGCCACTGTTGTATTTACATAATTTGCGGTAGGTACCGACAAAATTATTACAATTATTGCGTTTGCTTGTTAGAATTTTGTCTGTTGTCTTTCTGTGTTGTCCATGGCACCCACGACACAGGGAATCTTAGTGTGGGACTATGAGTGTGAAGCGTTATAAAAAAAATTACAATATGTCATTGAGGAAACCTTTTCGTATTCTATAATCTCTACATTCTTATAACAGGAAACTTAGCGAGTGAGTTACTGCATAATTTCACAGCAAGCCTAGTCCTAAAAAAATGTTTTACCCAAAGGCCCGTAAATTGTCTGCCTAATTGTAAAATTAAGTGGTATCATCCACTGTCTTAGTTTAAAAGAAGGTACCGGATAAAAAATTTACAAGGGTCTAATTTTTGTAATTATGTTGAAACAAGTTTTTAATTATAAATTTTGAAAATAATATAGTGACCATTGAATAAACCAACATTCGAAATTCACAGGTAAAAAGTTAATATTCTACGCTAAAAAAAATTTACAATTATTGCTAATTGGGACAAGAATTGTTATACTCGTAATAAAAATATTACAATGTTTACGTAAGACGATCGAACTTGTTTTCTATAATATTGTTTTACGACAAGTCAAGGTAAACTAGTTGGACAAACAAATACTTTGTCGAAGTTCATTTGGTGGCCACTAAAGTGGGTGGACAATGCACGATAATAACTTAAAAACTTATCGCATGCATTTGCATGTAACAGGGCTATTATTATGCAAATTTTGATGCATACATCAATTTATTATTATTTTTATTTTTGTATTATTTTTATTATTATTTTTATTATTATTTTTGTATTTCATTTTCATTATAATTATTTTGATGAGCAGACCTCCTAATGTTAAGTGGTCAGTACCGCCATGAACATACATGGCATTACCATGCATTACCAACCAAAAAGAAAGCTGTGAATCCACTTGTAAACAGAATTGACTTTGCACCCAAAACATACTATAGAATTATGTGCTTTACGCTGTTTGATATAAGTATTATATTACGCTAGCCGCCCAGCTTAAGTCAATGGTGAATGATCGAATGAGTGGCGTAATGTTAGGTGTGGTAGTGACAAAATTTCACTAGCGTTTTTGTAGTTTCGATGAAATATTTCGCCAAAAGTTGTGCAAATATTATATATAGTCAACTAGCGCTCTGCCTGCGGTTTTGTCTGCTTTTTCCGGGATAATTTATACTCTATATGTTATTCCAGATCGTGGTCTATCTGTGTGCTAAACATGAAAATCCGTTCAGTAGTTTTTCCGTGAAAGAGTCACAAACATCTATATATCCTTATATTAGGAACTAGGACTATGATATTTTGAGGACAAAAACAGAATTCGATAATAAATATGATCTATAACATGAATATGAGAAGCTTTGTTATCTTTTGTTCCTGGTTCAACAATACAAAGTTGTAGGTGGGTATCTATCGCATATTAAGTGGTTATGAGTTCGAACTGGGAAGGTGATCAAGTGGTATTTATAAGAATTCTTCCGTGGAGGTTCTTTCGATGTATGAGTCAAACCGGTCGCTTAGTGACTTGTTCTACTAAGGAAATTGTACGATTTTATTAAATAGGTAGTCTTATGACAAAAGAAAAATAAATTCCAAACATTGGATATATAAATTGCTTAATAGATCAATTATACATATACTCCTTCTTACTAATAGGCGAGCGCTGCCTGAGCTTAGACCATTTTTGAAAGATCTGTTTAATAATATTAAGACAAGTATCATTAATTAATTGTGTAAATGTATGTGTGGTATACATTACGATATAGGGCGTAAAGTGGCGTTTTACATCACGAGTATCACATATTATTTTATAGCGCAATGTGACCTAAGCCCGCACTTAAAAGTCACGTTTTTTCGTGACAATAGTAAGTTTTGTAACTTAAATTATTCTATTATTGCACAGCGTCGCTGCGGTGAATAATATGTACAGAGCATTGGTCCTGCTGGACCTATTTGAGTGCCACGTTTTAAGTCCTTTTATAAGTCAATGAAATCCACCAATAAGATTACTCCGTTACGAGGCTTGAAACATAAAGTAGCGAATCTTATTGGTGGATATTATTCTTACACACCACCTCGCTACTTCGCACTTAGCTAATGGAATCAGCCTTAGTCTAAATCGTGGGAAATGGATATGTCCTTGTATAATTTTATACAGGTATAGGTATTATTTGCTTTCTAAGAGACTCATATTATGATTATTATACAAATAAGCAAGCTTAATTAAGTAATCTTTTAAAAAATATGGAACAAATCTGGAAGGCACCCTTTGGAAAAAAAGAATCTTCAAAATGAGTTGATAAAATGACAGAGTTCTGAGGTACAAACACAAAAAAAGAAACATTAAAAATACAATCAAACCAAGAACCTCCTTCTTTGAAGTCGGTATGTCATATTATGTTTTATTACCGCTTCGAAGGATCTTATAAATGTGGCGTAGGAGATAAACTACGGAAGAACTTCCTGGAGCGGAAAGGAGTTATGGTGAAGGTTTTTATCAGGAAATTGGGTACCGAGTATTACTACGGTTAAGGAATTTTCAATAGTGGTCGAAGACGTTCTATGTAAACTTGTAAATACATAATATAATTATTTACGAAAATACGATAAGCTGTTGGCTCTAATTCTTATGATTATATCTCGTAGTTTTGAAGCCATATCGAAGGCCTTCGAGCTTTATAACCATCTATCGATACTGGTTTTCGCTAGTAACTTTTTCCTCAAAGAACATTTGAGCTACGAGTAAATGGTGTCTAGGCGTCCAAAAAGGTACTTGCTTATAACCTAACAATAATAAATTAAAGCTGTATTTTGGGATTTCATCGCTTACAAACTGCTCTTTTCATCAGACTCGATGAAACAAGTCATTCGCTGGTAGCCATTATTATAAATTTCGACCTGGACCATCGCCTCAACGACATCCGTCTGCAGTTTATGATCACTAATAAAAAAGTAAGGCTGTAGATTACATTTCTTTGTCCCTAAGATATGCAGAGTCATCATCCTTTTGAATATAAAATGTAGAGCATCTAGAACCTTTTCAATTGAACTAAAAAGCCTTTTCATTGTGACATTTTGAACTTTTAGAAGTGGTTACTTAATAAAATATTATGAACATTATAAAGTACGATTGAATTTGTATTCGTTTTTTACTACTGGTCACGATAGGCCTTAATCGCGAATGATATGATTGGATTTTTGTATTTATAAGCCATCTGGTTGACGTAACAAATATTATATTGTGCGATTGTGACCTCAATAGGTTTATTTAAAAGTTACATGACCAATAAAGGATGAAGAATTTGGTACTCTATTTATAATATTAGGTACTACTGTAAAGGGACCCAATTTCTTACACTTAATAATCTTTGCAATATTAATTAAGGTAGGCTATTTATAAATATTGATTCACGTACATGTAATTGTAAGGAATATTAGTAATGTATAATTTAAAGCACAATAAATTATAGTAAAGTTAAAAAAAATTAAAAAAATTGTAAGGAATAAGTATCCTAATGCGGAGCGAGAGATTTGTTTGTATATCATATTGTGGTATTACAGGTGCCTCAATTATTCGTATCAATTCTGAATGATTCAACAAATTGAGTTCATATTCTTGCATATGAAAGAATATTTTCATGATGACATTTCATAACCATGAAAAGATCTGATAGGTAGTTAACATATTAAGAAATCTATTTTAGAACGATAAAATTTACATTTGAATATTGCAGAACCGTCTGCCAGGATAGCTATTTAGATATTCAAAGATAATGTCACTATGACGGGACTCTTAACCCTTTTAATAAAGTAATGGAAAATGCATTGAGCCGTATAAAAGACATCAACGACAAACTGTATCTACGTATAACCAATTGCATAAAGTTAAAGCAATCGTTGCTTGAAATAAACTTTGTAATTGTATTTAAGTCCTTGTTGCATATGGAATAAAATGTTTTCTATCGATCGACAAATAGAGATATCAGAATCTCTGTATCTACTCTGACACCTTATCTTTTTGTAGCGATAATATCAAAAAATACAACTTTACTTTTCTTGCCAATTTTACCAATAGATACCTATTGTGGTCCACGAAATTATATTTATTTAAAGAGTAGATTAAATTCATAAATAGCATAAAAACAAAGTACAATAGTTTCGTGTGCTGTTATTATTATTAAGGTCATGTTTCCCGAAGCGAAGCGAGAGTTCAAAGTAAAGATTTAATTGGCTATACATTTGGCATCGCTACATTTGCGCGTGCGTTTCCGAAGTAAAATTCAACCTGTGCCTTCCGAAGGCAGTCGAAAAGTTACGTAGAAGGCCGAGTGGAGTGAAAGTGCGAGCTCAGGGGAGGGGGGGAGGGGGAGGGGAGGGGGAGAAGCAAGGTTGCGAACCGGCTGCTCCGACCTCAGATATGCCAAACAAATAGAGTATTGAGTAATAAGTAATAAGCGTTGCGTTACTTAGTAATGTGAAGATGTATGGTGCGGCAAGAACTTGAGTAAAATTTTCGAGATCACTATTTTGACATGTTGAGATTAGTTGTACAATAAATAACACCGAAAGTCTGAAAGTCTAAAAAACTTATTTTTATAATTATGCAAGCAATATAACGGCATTAAATACTATTACTATACTTTTTGCTTCTATTTTTTTATTTATTGAGTGTTAAAAGTGTTTCAGAAAAGTTTGTTTAAATAAACACTCCGTACCTTTTTACAGAGTAAGAACAGCTAATTTATCTAGGTAGGTATATTTTTCCACTGCATTTGCCTGTCAATAAAAATAAAATAAAAGATAAATTAACTTTAACCAGTATTTTTTTTAAATGGCCTCTTATTGGACATCTACTAGTTAGGTACCTACCGATCTCAATTGTCTCAGACCAATAGCGTACTTTACCATGCTGCTCCAGTATGATTTGGTACTACCAAATTGGTAATAGAGTTATTGTTCAACCTTAGATATACCTAATAACCGTCAAAAGGCTTGTATGCCCCGATAAATGTGCCCCTAATACACACTACTACACTTAAGATACAAAAACGCCCTAGCATTTTTATGCTTAGAGAAAAAATCGGCTTTCAAAATGAACCAACATTGCTTAATTTAGTAGATCACATAGATACCTTCGAGTAATTGGACTAAGAACGATTCGAATTTCATAATACTATTAACGACATCGACTTTACTGAAAGGTACTTACTATACTTTTAGAATTAAAGCAATCCTTTATGTAGTAGTGTATTAAAGTAGCTTGATCTTAGTCAATACAAATATATCGTTTAATAAATTTTCAACCCAATTTGCATAACTTTAAAGACTTATTTAGAATGCTTCGCACAAATTCTCACGTCCAGTTCAGCTTTATAATTCAAGTTAATAACTTTGAACCTAAGAACTAGATGCGATGAATGCAATTTAGAATGAAAACCAAATCGCGGTTAATGGAGCGATTTTAATCAAGATATACCACGAGTTTATGTTGTAAGCGAATTATAATATTTAGTTAGTATTATGAAGTATTTAAATTCCTATATTACCCAATCTAAAATTCTAAAAATACTAATGAAATTATTGAACCAATTTAGATAATATAAGCTTGAAGTATGAAGGTAATCAATGATTCAGAGAATTCCACTGGCGCATTCAAATTTAATGTCGTAATAACCATAAAGGCGTTTCGTTTGAAAGATGCGAATGTTAAAGTCGTGACACATTCCAAATTACTAAACCAGGATTTTAATATATCTAAATGTTCGCACAATATGTACCAAGAAAAAGACAAACCTTCAGTCAGACAGGTAATTTGGGAAACCTACAGTCAACTGATTCAAATTTGTGAAAACTTATAACTTATTACATTAATCCTTCGTTTATTGGATATTTTCGTGAATAATTTCAAACAAAGGCTGATAATATAACCATGACATCTAGGAAAAGTGCTACTGTTAGTTACTTCACAATAATTTCCATTAAATTCTAAACTTAAAAGATAAAAGTTACTTCACAAACGGCCTTCCTTAAGTACGTATCTGAGTAACGTTACGTATGAAATAACACGACCGATATTACTCAAACCGATAGAACTGAACTGATTATGCTCCAATTACGTAGCCTGTCCAGCGGAACCGAGATAGCTATTTCATATTCCACGGCCTAATCAATGGTTACGAATTACGAGACTCGAGCGAATGGAAAAATTCGTAACACTTTTGAAGCCCCCGTAAAGAAATTGAAGGACTTTTTGATTGGCTTCACTTATTTATTCAATAAAAACATTGATCGAATTCTCTTTGATTAATTAACAAGTAAGTTCTCCTGAAAGTTTGTTGTAATAAAATATTAAAGGTAAGTAGAATTATTTATTTTATTAACGTCGTTCCAGATATTATCGTTGATTGATTGCTAGATGTATTAGTAACCAACCTCGCTTTACTTCAGTAGCAGTTAAGCTGGCCATATACGATTATTTACTTGTCCTGTTTGCAGCGGACTTGATGCTGCATCCAGTTTGCATGAGATAGCTATATAGCCAGATAGCCATACACCGTCAAGTTTACTAGATGCCGCATCAAGTCTGCTGCATACTTGACAAGCAAACTTGATCGTCTGTGACTTGAGCGATCGAAGTTCCACACAAGGAAAAAATATTTAACCCGAATTCCTTAAATTGACATAATTATGTCAATTATTTTCCGATGAAAATAATGCAAATACAAAATGTTACTCCAAATGTTATCGTTTACGATATCATGACGATGACATGTCACATGCATAATGATATGATAATAATAATGATGATAACGTTGTACAAAAACACTTTGCAATCTTTGCGCCCTGTTTTAACCCAATTTATTCCGTAATCTTGTATAAGGAAGTTAATATTATTAACCTTTGAAAAAGCAAACGACTTGTTATTGTGTTAATGTCCTTACATCATCAGAATTTGATTTAAATTAAGGAACAATAGCATCTAACAAAGCATAACTCAGTCGTCATTTTATAAATGTCTTCCTTGTTTGTCTGCGTAGGTACTAATCTCTTTCAGTGTAATAAGACAATTATTTTAAAGACGTCTAAAAATAATATGAGAAGTAGCTGTTTTTGTTTACCTTAATATTAATTAACTCCTGTTAAATTTTATGGGCCTTATTATTAACAGCGTAATCTCCTTCTTACTTCCGGTGAATTGGGAAAATAGCAAAGTCAATTATTGTAATATTAGGTCTTTACCTATGAAATTGGAGACTTGTATGAAAATTTTCAAATATAAAAATTTTGGTAACTTTTTATTTTAGCTATTCAAAGTACTCGGTGAGTACCGTGGCTGACGGAGAGCTTCCAGCTGTAACTTTTGTAGCTTTGCGATGATCTGTCGTGAAGTGTAAACTCGCGCGTTGTTGTGAAGTAATGAGGAAGGGAGATTAACCAGTCTTGGTCGTTGAATTGCTAGCTTCTCCATCATTGTTTGAAATTCCTTGCAATATACATTTGACGTCACTGTTGTGCCATTCGGTAAGAAGCTGTGATGTACAAGTCCGGCACTGGTCCACCAGAAAGTCACCATTCACCATCCTATCCTATCCTATGAGTAGTATTTTTTAGCGTACTGATTTGATGCTGTACCCGGGTCCATCCACTGAGACAAACGCTTACGGTTGTCGTATAAGATCCACTTTTCATTGTAGGTAACAATTTGATTTAGAATTCCCTCGTTTTTATGTCGATTCATAGTGCATACTTATGCAGTATGCATGCATTATGCATGCAGTATACATGCTTCAACGCGCAAGTCTCGCTGTTGGTCGCTTACGTCCGGTTTACGCGTATTAAGTAGTTGAGTAGATAACTAAATTTTAAGTCAATAAATTTTAAGTACGTATCCAAACGTAATAATTTAGTAAAGCCGTTCATTAGTTAAGTTCACTCAAAAATAAACAAGGAAGACCTACAACGAAAAGAACTTGTAAATTCTATCATTGAACTTGTAATTAGTGAAACATTGGACGAAATTAAGGATGAGATACTTAATAAAATAAATTAAAGTACCAAAACGATGTTATGACGAAATGGTTAATGTTAATTTTTTCGAGTCTTTAAATGTATCTTTAGCAATAGCTTAACCAGCTTGATAGTTTTACAGATATGAGATGTCGTTAAACAGCCAATTTGTTTCTAAAATTCGACATGGCTATCAAATAACAGGTCTCAATTAGAGAAATTCAAAATATTACTGAAATTCATTATTTGCTGTCACAAAATACTTGAACTAAGCTAAAATGCGTGAAATAAATAAATACTTATTACGAAAACTTAACCGCAAAAAATATCTCAAAATAAAAATACAAGCAATTTAATTTACGAGTAGTTTGCTGTTTGAGCAATGTGCGGTCAGTCAGTATTGCAGAAAGAAATAATACCAATGAACAAACCATAGTATGTAAGTCTATGACTTGGTATGGATACTTACTATACCTATTTAAATGTTATGAAAATGTTTTGTTAATAATGCTATATCTATACTAATATTATAAAGAGGAAAGATTTGATTGTTTATTTGCATCGAATAGGATCCGAAACTACCGAACCGATTTGAAAAATTCTTTCACTGTTGGGAAGCTGCACTATCCCCGGGTGACATAGGCTATATTATATACTTTTTTACTATTTTTCCCGAAGCGAAGCGAGGGCGATTTCCTAGTTTTATTATAAGTAGGTTCTTGTAATCAACCAAAAAAGTGTAATTGAAAAAGAAGATATATTTATGTTAGCAGGTACATTACATTTGGAAAATAAAAACGAGTAGTTAAGTATTTATGCGTGGTAGAAGTAATTTTGTTATTTTATGAATTTTATGCTCCTTAAGGTATTTACTATACAATATAGTAAAGACCTTAAGCTTTATTATGCTATATAATTAAAACATTGCAAATGCAATTTTATGTAGTCCAGTTTTTTCAAGTTTACTTATAACCTTCAAGAACTCGCGCGTTAAGAAATATAGCTGGAACGTAACAATAATATCTTTCGTTCGTTCGCTAAATTATAAGTTTATAGCTAACAAAAACAGTAAATTTCATGAAGGCGAAGGCTTACGGAGCGATAAAGGAGGTCAATTGGCACTAAAAAATTATGTCTTTTCGTCATAATATCACGAATAACACGATATTGATAGAAGAATCGTGTCTATTTACGACTACATGCTCACAATGTGTCAAATCGACCTTTATATAACTGTTAAAACCTTGGATTCAATAATAAGTAGTTGGCGTTCTTTGGGGCCGAAACTTCAAAGCTAATCAGTTACGACGTTGTAAAAATATATTATTATGTTATATCTGATATTGTACGAAGATTGACTTTTGACAACACTGACAAATCAAGTTCCTTTTTACGTCGAATTGGTTTTTCCATCGTCGGTTCGAATTTCTAGGAATGTAAATAATATAGTGTTTCTGAATTTATATAGCATAACTTACTATACAATTAAATATTTCCAATCGTTCAAATGAATATATGTACAGTCGACAAGAGAATAAAGTATACAGGGCATGATTCTAATTCTAAAGCGTCTATAATTATTGATATAACAGACTGAAGCAAGATAATGTGCTACAATGTTTATTGTGAGATCGTTAAAATGTTATGAGCAGAACCAGATTTAATAATTAAGTTGATCCAGTTTTGATTGCGTCATATTAATGAAAACTTGCAATATTTAAATTGCATTACGCAAATGATTGGCACTTGGTTACGGAACTAGTGAATGAATACGGTATGAATTGTTTATTGTTAATTGTTATTGTTAGCATTTATTACTGTGGTACAGCGAGTGCAGTTAAAATTATAAATCAACCTTTTTGTGGTTTACTCAACAAATTAAAACAAGAAATGAATCCAACAGCCAATAAATAGGTACATATTCAAAATGAAAATTATTGCTCATTTCTGAATTTGGTCCTATATTGAAATAATATGCAGACGTCATCATATTTTTCATTATTATTGTTATTTTACCTATTACTTATAGACCTGTGTATCATTGTATGTATTTATGTATTATGTATGTAATAGGTACACTATAGTTTCAAATTCCTTTTCTTTTAGCTAAAATACCGTATTAATATAAAATAACTCAGTCAAGTAAAAATTGAAACGTTCACACATCCTCATCAATGAATAGACTATCCGTCATAACTTAGATACTACTAAAGATCACGTGAAAAATAAGTAGGTACCTGATAGTTTAAAAAACGAAATACACGATTTTATGTTGTTAATGTAGATAGTGAAGAAAAAAATTAGGACTGTGCTGTTAAACATTAAGGAGTTCTCTCGGCTATGACAAACCTGGGTGTAGTATCAGGTCAAGCTTGTCACAAAAATGCATTGTCATCAAAACTAAAGCAATATGTAAAATTTCAACTCCTTAGGATAAGTTGAAGCAGGTTCAAGCTTGCAATATTTGACCAAAACAAACAAATAAAGAGGGCAAACTAAATGAAACCGTTTAATAAAGTTGTATACAAACTTATGATAATAAATTTTAACTTAACAAACAAAGTTGACAAGCTGTATAACGAATATTTAGTCATCAAGATTACTTACGGCCATTTTCAATAATATATCTAACCTTCATCTCTAAAAAGTTTGAAGTAAGCAATAACAATTAATATTATCATACTGTGACTTTTAGACTAGACAGCTAGGCAACTTGATTTGAAGATTATTCATGGATAGAATATTCATAACGACCTTGTCTATATACCTGTTCGAAATATTAAGAGATTGAGAAAATAAGATTTTGCAAACAAGTGCCAGCAAGTAACTAGGCTTAGCAAAACAGGCTTTAAATAGGCAGAAAAAAATATTAATAGGCGTGACATGAAAAGGTTCCAAAGGCGACAATGCCGCGGCCGTGAGAACATTTCATAATCTCCACAATAGTGGTTATTTAAAAGTGCCGTAGACACGCTCGAACTTGCGTTATTTACATGTAAGACTACAAGTTGTGTAACGTTAATTTCGGAGTAATTCGCAGCAATTAAAAGTTACAAACTGCTTGCGCTTCTATCGCCGTAATCTTGGAAACGAATTGATGATGACACCACGTGTTACGATACCTTTCCAGGATGTTCTTTAGTATGTGAAAGTAGTACCTACTGATGTTATGGGAAAGAGAAGGACTTATCATTAAATAAATAAAAACCTTTAGGTATACACTATCACTTCCTGTGTCGCGGGCGATACAGAAAGATATCACAAACGACCCAAAAATATTTATCTATAAATGAATGTTCAATTCGTCTCGTATGTAAGGATTATTTACATGGCATCATTAAAATTAAGATGCATTTTATTTACTTGTTTAGTGCATAAGGAAACGTTGGTAATAACAACCTGTTTAAAGCTTTCACTTCGAACAATTTGTAAACTTCAATCTCAAAGACACCATATCCTCAAAAGATGGAGAATAACATCAACGAAGTGCTTTTGCCACGCAATAAGTAAAGATTACGGCTGGTATGTGATAACACATCTGATTTAATCACCCGTAAAATCTGGCTCGGTTGTAACAAACTTTGTAGTAACTGATAACACATTTGCCGCATTTGCGCACATATTCCGTCGCGAGTGCCATGTTACATACCAAAATGAAATTATAAGGGTTCACCTTGGGAAGGGTACATCGAAATAATTTCGAATTTAGTTCGTGAATTACGAATTTTGTTAGTGAAACCGGACAGTGACAAATGACTAAAGTATTTTCGTCCCATTAGATTTATTAGACTGAAAATTATTATCGTCAAGGTGTCTATTTGAAGTAAACACGAACCTAATAATAATTAGGTATTTTGATTTATTTCAAGATTTGTAGAAAGTAGTAGGACTTAGGTTGACTGATTACCTAATTTCCCTTCAGAAGGACAACCATCAGATTCATAGACAGCTCGAGAAAACAGAGAGAAGTTCATTACTTTTAATGGACTTCAAAAAAGGAGGAGGTGTATATTCAATTCGACTGTGTTTTTTTATGTTTGTTACCTCAGAACTTTCGACTGGGTGAACAGATTTTGATGACTCTTTTTTTTAATCAAATACTGGTGCTTGTTTTGTAGTCCCACTTAAAGAGCGAGATCTGACTAGTAGTTTTTGTGTTAGCCCTAATTTTGAAGTCGGTTATTTTTTGTCAAGAATTATAAACCAAGAATTCCGTAGTATTGCTATTTGTACTTCGCACTAACGATGGTTAAATACGTATTATTAATATGTATTTTAGAGTACTGAAAATGTAGGGCCAGAGGGTCAGTAATATTATTACTCTTGTCTGTCAGTAACACTTGTTCGGACGCAAGGGTCTGACCTATTGCGGCCCGAGCGCGAACTTTAAGCCTTATGATGCATGAAACCTTATGAAGTTAAACGGCAAAAAGTAGTTTGGCATTTTAATAAGTACATGTTTGGGAATTATTATAAGCCTATTACAGATTTTGCTGGCATAAATAAGTGAAAAATTTGAGACGTAAATAGAACTGAATGTAGCCATGTGAGGGGTTAGTGGAATAGACATAGTAGCTTTATAATTAATAAAACTGAAGCCTACCTCGATATAAAGTAAAAAATCACGAGTAGGTACTGGTTCCATTAATGTAAAATCATAGTAATTGCAATACATGAAAATTAAGTATTTCTTACTTCGTACAACCTATATATTGCTGTAGTCCATTGATATACTTCAATGCTGTAGTCTGACTTATTTTGACGATCCTGTAACCTAATTGGTAGCGACCCTGCCTGCAAAGCGAGGGGTTCGGGGTTTGATTCCCGGCGGGGCAGATATTTATATGACAGATAAATATTTTGTACTCGGGTTATGGGTGTTATTTTGATGTGTTATATGCATCGTCCATGCCATCCGCGACACACGTAAAGACCTACCTACTGTGGGGGTATGAGTGTGTAAGCGTTTATCCAAACTCTGAAAGCATAAAATGAAACGAACTAAGTGTAAAAATATGAGTAGTAGCGGTGGTAGTATTTTATCCGGGTATTGCACATAACGATGAATAACATAACATAATATTACATTACTTTATATACGACTGATATGAGATAGGAAGCAAAAGGAAAGCAGGAAAACGATGATATTAGATGTTTCAGGAAATATCCGAGCGGTCCCTACATAAGACAAATCTTGATTTTATATGCGTTCCTTATATCATACGGGGTTGTTTTATTTATTTACTTGAACAGTTTTATTTTATACACACGTTATAACTGGGTTAAAAACATTTCTTGTGACACTATAATATCACTAAGTCTAAACGTGGAGGTCGTGCTTTGAAAGCTCGCGTACAACAATAAAAGTTGTTCGCCGCTATACTTACTGGAATAATGGAGTAATTTACTAGATTACATTACATACATTATTACACTACCACTCGTATTAATGTTACAACTATAACTGAATTTAGTAACGATTCTAATGTATTTGATATTAGTTCATGGTAACGATGGTAAATTTAAAGAAATAAGTAGTAATAGTTTGAGTTATAAAAATTTCGGAAAATTGTATTAAAAACTAGGAAATTACCCTCACTGCGCTTCGGGAAAAATAGTAAAAGAAACCAATGTATAATATAACCTATGTCACCCGGGGATAGTGTAGCTTCCCAACAGTGAAAGAATTTTTCAAATCGGTTCGGTAGTTTTGGAGCCTAGGTATTCAATGCAAACAAACAATCAAATATTTCCTCTTTATAATATTAGTATAGATAACCTCTTCAAAACTTTTTAACATATAATAGGTAGATATACTTTTGCAGTTTACCGCTGAAATTGTTTATGCGTAAACGCCATTGAAGTACTATTACTTCGTATAGAACAGACACCCCGAACATTGAGTCGGGTGAATGCATTGCGGCCAGGGTGGCTCACTTCATTCACTCACTCGCTTGTCACTCACCTGCGCTCATGGCGGCCGCATGCCAAAATTGTTTAATAACAAACTGAAAAAATGCCGTCTTGCGTGATAAGAACCTGTCACAATTGCACGTAAAAAAAAACAAAAAAAAAATGGTATTACTTATCATCAGTAAGAAAACAAAATATTAACTTATATCAACTAAAACGAATTTATTTCAATTATTGTGCAATGTTCCCGCCATTTTGAATGAAAAAATTATGAAGCGGATTTACACTCTTGGCAAGCCGTAAGCGTGTTAATGGACTAAATAGACTTGCTTAGGCTTGCCGACGCTTGTGATGTGACCAATATATTGTGATGTTGGTTTTTCGACACGAATCAATGGTAAACGATTGAAAATCGTTCAAACGCTTTCGCACGCTTTTATTTTTAATTTTGTTTTGCACGTTAAATATGCGTAGTAATTATGGCAATAAGACGTATGTGTCGATTTGTGTTAAATGTTTTGTGATAAATTAGATTGCTTTTGGGTTGGCTTTAGTATCCTGCGGCATCAGTATCTGGGTGATTTTATGTTTAATCGATAGGCAGTTATGTCCCAAATCATGATCTATTTGATTTTTGTGAGGTAATGCGTCGTTTTTGAAAAATCTTTATTTTAAATTTTGAGATTATTTCCAAAAAATACAACACGAATTATATTACTTATTTATAAAATTTATGTTATTAGGTATATTTTATTGTATTATATGTATATTATAATTATAATAATTAGATAAACAAGAGTTCATTGGAAAGATTTGTGGCCCGAGGAATTTGGTCGAGCTAGACGAAATTTAGAAAATAATGAAATACAAGAAAGGTTTTTTTATATATAATAAAAGGGTAAGGGGCCAGAGTTCAAATCCTGGCACGCACCTCTAATTTTCAAATATTATGTGCGTATTAAAAGTTAATTATCACTTGCTTCGGCGAAGGAAAACATCGTGAGGAAACCTGCACACTGGAGAGTTCTCCATAAAGTTCTCGAAGGTGTGTGAAGTCTACCAATCCGCACTTGGCCAGCGTGGTAGACTATGGCTTATACCCCTCACATTGTGAGAGGAGACCCCGAGCCCAGCAGTGGGACAATTATGGGTTGTTGCTTCGCTTTTTGTGCTCTTTTAAAAGGGTAATATATATATATTACATTAATATACATACAATAATATATATATTACATATTACATTCTAGTAAAATTTTTCAAAATTGGTGATAGAACCAACTTAGTCAACCCCGACCCCTGGTACTAGTGGTACTGGTACTGTACTAGTCTGCCCTACCCCTAGAGTGAATGTAAACCCCGGAGGCGCGGAGGGAGAGCAGCCCCCGCTCTCCATGCTCGCCTACGCAGCTTCGGCTTTTTGGTCGCCTCCGGCGACCAGCTTCATTTGCTTCGGCTCACATGGTGCCTGCAGTTTGTTACGCAAGGGCGGAGGGGCTGCACTTCCCGCAGCGCCGGAGACGTTTGGAAGCCTGTTTGTGTATCAAAAACCCCTAAACTCTCCCTAAAAGTGCAGATAATGCAACTTTGTAATTATAATGATTTGTCACAAAATTGGTGCGTTTTGTGTGTCTCCCCATAAGGAGGTCGAAATTTTATTTCTTCCTCCATCACCTGACATTAATATAGATTAGTTTAAGACAAATATTGAGCAGTTTTCACAGATTTAACTTCATAATAAAAATAAAAAAACTCGAAAACTATGTGTTTCCTCACTTAGCCCCTTTATGGGGGGGGGGGTGCTTACCCCACCCCCTACTCTCCCCCCCTAACTCCACCCCCCTCCTGATGCCGCAGGATACTAAAGAAATACCTTGCTTTTAATAAATTTTCCTTAAATTTTTACCATGTAAAAGTAATCCAAATATTACAGAAATACCGGTATTAATTAAATTGATATTTAAAGAAAATCTGGTTTGTAAAAGGTTCCAATACTTCTTATTGTCTCTTTTGTGTTGAATGTTTTGTGATAAATTGCTTTTAATAAATTTTCCTTAAATTTTTACCATGTAAAAGTAATCAAAATATTATAGAAATACCGGTATTAATTAAATTGATATTTAAAGAATTTAAAATACAAACTATTAAAATACTCAGTGTCGGCCTTACTCAAATAATAAGCCCGATAAGAATGACTAATGTACCTACTCTGTGGTAAATAATAAATAAAGTGTATTACTTTAATCAATAAATTCAATTAAACATTAAATCAAACATTTGGAAGAGCTTGTAAAAGTTTGGAGTCGTTGACTGTTTGTCGTGGTTCGGCAAGTGTCGTATACAAAGTTACTCTGTGGCAAGTGTGTAAATCGCCATCTAGAGTTTGAAAAAAGAACGCGTCATCGCGGTTTCGGGACACACATTTTGTTCGAGATGTCTGTTCTATGTCATTATACTTCAATGGTAAACGCAATTGAATTTCGAATGTATCGACTGTGTATTTTATCGGTAAAGCTAAATCGTACGACAAACCAGTTCCACAGAACGCAAACAAGCGGTCGAAGTTTGCTTACGTGCGGTGTATAACTGTCTCCGGACCACTGTATGCAACTAAATGATAAAACTAAATAAAAAGTGTTTTTATTCGAAATTAGGTAGATTTACAGACACTTTCCGAAAATAAGACTGCAATTCCACCTATATGTGCCGTACGGATTGCTAGATTTTTAACCCCCGCCGAAAAAAGAGGGGTGTTATAATATTGACGTGTCTGTGTCTGTCTCTGACATCGTAGCTCTCAAACGAATGAACAGATTTTATTTAGTTTTTTTTTTGTATGGAAAGTGTTCTTATGTGCTATGTTTAATGTAAATCAAACTATCGTGGGCTTTTTAAATATTAATTTAAGATTATCATTGCTTCAATTAGGTCTTATCACTGGAAATCGGTTTTACGTATCAAAGATATGTTTTTTATGTATATGGAGAGATAAAAGTTAACTTATCTTGGATTGGAGTTACGGATATGAGCTAAAGATTCGTGAACAGTGTAGCTTTATGTGTAGTAGATGCAAAAAAATTGACACCAAGCGTAAACATGTGAAATAGTTTCAGCTTACATGCTGATGGAAAAGCAGCCTTATGCTACGTTGACGCTTTCATCTATAATCATTAAAGGAATCATCATCAGAATCAAAGGAATCTATTGAATTGTGTCATTAAGCTTATATCATCCGAGATAATAAACAAAAATTAATTCATACTTTCATTGGAAATATCAGAGTATTTTCGATATTTAAGCATTTGTAAGTAGTTCATAATAGGTCGCGTTTATAAAACTTAGCACTAAAATGTTTCTCCTAACTCAAAATCTACACAGATATACTCACGCTAAGGTTTTGTTTGCAGCCCGCAGTTGACAAATTGCACCAGCCCTCGATTTTCAAACCGAAACAACTGCCCGCTCACAAATTACTTGGCAACGAAAAAGCTGGCCTCTTCCAGCCAGTTCTTGCACAATAGCTGTTTGCTTTGTATTCACTCCAAGTTTGTTCACGAAAATTCTCTCAAAATTTTAGTGCAGATTGTACTATACAGCCGAATCAATATACAAATAATTGAATCCTAAAAAAATTTTTTTTTTTAAACGCTTTTATTTCAATAATGTTTAGTTTATAAAATTAGCTACAAGTTGTGAAAATTTCAAGTCTCTACGTAAAATAGAACATAGAGAATTATGCGTCTAAAGTCTGAAAATCGTTTTTTTTAATTTAACAATTAACAACAAATAAACAATGAAAATTAGTTTAAAATATGATTTTCGTGTATTGTCATCGGAAATACACATGTCTGCCAAATTTCATCAATTTTCATTAAAGGGAAGTCATTCAAATTAACGTTACAAGATTTGATGCTTTGATGCTCCGAAGTGAAGCTAAATAAAAGCGTTTAATAAAACTAAGCGTGGTCAGTCACTTTATGATTTTGAAGTAGTGTTAATAAGTAGTTGTAAATTTTTGGATTTTTATTGCATTAATAATAAACCACAAATGCGACTACATGACGACCTCAACCGTTCTGCCAAGAGCGAAACGATTAAGAAGAAGAAGTAGCTAAAGCTTCCCTTCGGCAAACATATCCCTCGGACAGAAAGTACGCTTAAATTATTATTTATATTATTTATGTAACTATCTTGTACTTGCATCTCATATTTTATTCTGTACATATTTCGCGATAAGTCCTTTTTCCGCAATTGTTAATAGGTAGGTATAAGTCTCAACATATTATGTTATATTTTGGTTGTTTTCAAGTGACGTCAATGAGGCAGATAATAAAATATAATATCATACCAACATTGAAAAGTTCTCTTGTATAGAGACAACCCTGAGTATAGTATCAGGTCAGCATTATCATAAAAATGTATTGTCCCCTGAACCAAATCATTTTTTGAAGTTTCAACTCCGTAGGATGAGAGGAAGTATAGTTTTAATACAGCACGGAAGATTTGACCCACACATCGCACCTGCACCGTCAGTGGAAAAAAAGCATAATTCGTTTTACTTTGAATTTTAGTTATAAATATGATTGGAAATTGGACCAAAAGCTGCTCAATTTTATTCAAATTTTTATCATTAATCTTGACGATTTTGTGCAATAAATCGTAATGTAAATTTATTTATTTATTCATTCATTAGGTAATCCAACAGCGTTTACAAAGTTCTTTGATTACTTATAGGTAAAGTTTTTTTGCTCTCCTGTAAAATTGAAATTTTCATCTTATGCCCTTTTTCCACTGAGGGTACGACATTACATACTAACAAACTAGTAAAAAAGAAAATTGTATAAAAGCTTATGAAAAAACTCGTATGTTGTGGCATATTATACCTACTTTAATTTAAAAAAATCTATATATTGGATGTTGAGTATGAACATTCGCTCGGCATGGAATAAATCTGTACCAGGGATTTATCAGTAAAGTAGATTAAATGTAGTACTGATCAATGGTAGTAGACGAATTTCTTACAATGTCTGGCTTCTTTTATACTCGTAGCTCGTAGGTACCTACAATGTATGGTCTCACTATTGATCTAGACTAATGTTACGACAGTACTTTAGTGTATTAGTTTCATTGACGACAGTATATTCGGTCCTATCATTTAATATCATTTTGATGTTGTAATAAGTCATTTAAACTAGATTATTAATGTACTAGTAACCGCCCTCGCTTAGTGTGGTGTCATCCCTTTAACATTTTTAAAATTAATTGTTAAATTTACATATATTTTTATACATGAAAATTATAATACTTCAAAATTTTATCTGGAAAAATTTACCCCAACCACACCATCAGTTACAAGATCATGAGCATACGAACTCATCTTTCGGATGCCTCGTGATTTGCGGCAGTATATCTCGCATAGACTGCAATATTAATCACATCATTCATAATGTTTATCCAAAAGCAGCATTGTATAACAGTGTTGTAATAGCATTACAACTACGTGGTATCGGTTCCGCTGTGCCTCAATAGGCGGTCAGTACGGGACGGGTATTCTAGAAACGGCGCGGCGGGCCGGAACGAGCCGCTTTCACGAATCGAATGCCGCGTGACGCGTCGCACCGCAACGCTGACGTGACGTAGCGCGTAGTGTGAGATCTATAAAACGCACTTGGACTTTGCTCAGACAATAGATAAATGTAATAGGTAAGTATATGACTGTCAAAAAAGTCATGTCATGACCCATTTGTCGCACTGCTGGGCTCGGCTCTGCTCTGACGGTGTGACGATTACAGCTCATAGTTTACTACGCTGTCCATGTGCGGATTGGTAGACTTCACATACCTTTAAGAACATTATGGAGAGTTCCTCACGATGTTTTCGTTCACCGAAGCAAGAATAACTTCTGACGCACATAATTTTTGAAAATTAGAAGTGCGTGCTAGGATTTGAACTCGGACCCCAGCGTTCAGAAGACCAACGTTCAACCCGCTTGGCTACCACTGGTACATTCTATATGACTGACACTTTGTTAATTGGAAAAATTTTAAAATTCATATAAAACGGCTAACGTTAAGGTTGATTTAGGATCATTATTATTGTTAGGATATTTGTTAATAAGAAAAAATTAAAAAATATCGCCTAATGTAAAGGATGATTTAGTACCATTATTTTTCCGGACAATTTTAAGTATGAGCAAAGCCTAAGTACGGGTTATCGATTTCACCCATAGTGTGCGATAGTGTGCGTCACGACACGTTTCACTGCGGCTGTGTGTGAGCTGGTTATCTTATTAGAGTCGATTTGCACCTCGCGATTTATAATCGATTTTAGAGAACATAATAAACGCTCACACACACACACCTTACGTGGTCCCTATACCATCATGCAGAATGATATGTAAATGTAAGGGGTCGTCTAGGGACCGCTTTACGTAAAGCGTGTATGATAACGCTGTATGATGGACCGTCATGCAAGCCGAGGAGGTCTACTGATCTGTGCTCTGATACGTAAATGCATGTCACGCTGCATGATCACATATATGAGGCACGGCACAGATAAATAAGTATACAGAGGAGATATTACAAGCAACGGGCTGAAAAAAACATTCATCTGTTACATCAATATCTATTTAGTCGGGAATCAAACCCGGGACCTCTCACTTCGTAGACATAGTTCCCGAGCATCCTTTTTATAAAATAAAACCGATCAGCTCCGAATCGGACTTGCTTGATCCGGTTTGTTTATCGTGTAACAGCGTTGATTAAACAAAGTTAAATATAAGAGTTTAAAATTACTTTGCTGTAAGGAAAAAAAATTATAATTATTTCGATAAGGGATTTTATATTATTAATGCTCAGATAATTATAAGAAATAAGAAAGGAAAAAAATTCAAATTTCATTAAAAATTATGAAGCTAAACGGTTTATAACAATTTACTACATAAGACCATTTTTGAAATGAAGACTCTTATTATTTAAATAAATTAAAAGTTCAAAAAACTCATTAAGAAAGTAATATTAAGAAAGTTTTACTATTTCGTCTAACAATGTTTTCTGAGAAATAACAAGAGAATACCAGGAAACATGCAATACCAGGAAAATTGAGGGGAATCCCGCGAGACCTGTGGGAGAGGAAACAAAACACACGTGTTGTAACTATGTGCGATAGCAAGAGCAAATTGTTGAAAGCAAATAAAAGTAATTTATAAGAAGTAAGACACAATAACGGGGTAAAGTCTTGGGAATTCGTCGTTTATACTCCGACAGAGGGTTGGCTTCGGTTAACGGCCCACTGAGCACGGGCCTCTCGTCTTAAGAGCTAGAATATACGTAGAGTATGCCTTCAAGAGCTGGTTGGAGGGGTTAGTGGCCACTCGTGGTTTCGGAAATTTTCAAGCCATCCGAAGGTCTGTAACATGGCTTAACGATGTTATGTTACGATAAAACCCGGGTCCGACGGCTGAACTTGCCCTCCAAAGCACAGAAACTACCAACTCCGCTCGCTATTGATGGATTCGGCCGATCACTAGAGTGCGCTGCGGCGCGGCGCGTTTTGGCGCGAACGCGATCAGTTGGTTTGATATTTTCGCGGAAACTTCAGATTCACGACGGATGTCAATGGCAGTGAAGGGACCATGCGCGCACGTAGGACAGAGTCGCCGCATCGCACCGCATCGCACTGAATTCGCACCGGATCGCTTCGCGATCGCGTTCGCGTTGAGTCGCCCACGTAGGACACGGTGTAAGGATCGGTACATGCCGTGAACAAAGAGGTAGAATAAAATATTGAAAAAATGTTTTTCCACGTAACCCTACACGTAAAGTAGGAGTCAATTCCTTTTCTCATCTACCCCATAGCATGGGGTATTATTTGATAGGTCTATCAAAAATATTGCGAGAACACACTTGTCACGAATGCGAACTAAGAATAGAGCTATAGTTTTTACGTACTCTATTATTCTATGAATTTTGCTTTTGACACATAATGTCAATAACGTAGTGTAAAAGAGATTTTTCCGATGCCTCAGTTTTGTAAGTAAACGCCTTGCAAGCAGTATTCAGATACATTTACCGATGAGTCGGACGGCCTGTTTGCAAGCAGTATTCAGATACAGTTACTGATCAGCCGGACGCCCTGCTTGCAAGCAGTATTGAGATACAGTTAACGATGAGTCGGACAGCCTGCTTGCTAGCAGTATTCAGATATTCAGATAGAGTTACTGATGAGTCGGATGGCCTATTTACAAACAGTATTCGGATACAATTACCGATGAGTTGGATGGTCAGTTTGCAAGCAGTATTCAGATACAGTTACTGATCAGTCGGACGCCCTGCTTGCAAGCAATATTGAGATACAGTTAACGATGAGTCGGACAGCCTGCTTGCTAGCAGTATTCAGATCGAGTTACTGATGAGTCGGATGGCCTGTTTACAAGCAGTATTCGGATACAATTACCAATGAGTTGGATGGTCAGTTTGCAAACAGTATTCAGAATCAGATATCAGATTGACCAGTAACAGAATCAGACCACTTTGCGAGGCTTGGGCTGTAGACTTTCGCCGTATATCTTTCTAACTTCAGGTATTTGGCGGCATGTTTGGACCAATTTTTGTTTCTCTTGTATTGTTTTATTTCATGTCTCATACCAGTTTATAATTAAAGTAACAACAAGATTCACAGACTCCTGTATTCCGCAGGATTTAAATGTCAAGTTCTGCAAATATCGTAATTAAATTTGGTCCTGCCATTACATTCCCCACACATATCTAAGTAATAAGGAGCTTGTCTTAAATCAACGTTGTTATTTGATTCGCTAACCTCTGTATATTTTACTTAGGAAGAGTTACATTAAGAGAGATTTCATAGCGTAACTAATGGATGGTATCATTTTCGGCATACCTCTCTTTCTTACATATAGCTTCGTTTCACTCATGGGACGACACTGTCCGCAGTGTTAGTGAAGTAGCGATTTCAAAATAGTTATGAGCATCAGTATTAACCGCGTTTAATGTTGTGCCATCATATCCACCCTATAAAGCTTAATGGCACCATTAACTTAAATGTTAATCCGCCTCTTTAAGTTTATCTATCTTAGTAAAGATAATAACGAATTTGGGACGACACTTGTGGTCGGTAAAATATTCGATTTAGTTTCGGGAAACTTTTTGTTAGTATAGTTGCAAGGTCAAGTATTGACACCTAATAAATGTATTGGTACATAAAACAAGGTAATGGCAAGGTGGCAAGGCAAAGGCAAAAAAAGAACAACTGAAGGTCCATTGAATATGTTTTTAGGTTTTCTATAATATTATATTATTAAATCAATCTTATTCGTGTAGAATTTACTCAGAAGATGATGATATATAGATATTATAATATTCAAACCGACATTATTACACTTCAGTGAATGTTTAAGGAAATTCAATCACAACTTCAAATCTAATCTGAATACATTCAAATTGGGATCTATCGGTAAAGGATTGGAAATTCGGGTAACACAAAGTAACTAAGTAGTAGTTTATAATGAATAAAGTTTATTTCAATAAAGTCGATAAAACTATGAAAGGTTCTCATAATAGGCTTTAGTAAGTTAATAGAATGGAACAAATTGTTGTTACTCATCCCCTATCTCTACTTAAACAATAAAACTGCCTTTTTGTTTATCTGGAAGTGCCAGTCGGATTTGAGAAATTATCTGTAGGTACGATAGCCACATGAGAACCGCTAACTGTGTTGTCATAATTCCTGACAAAGAGGGGTTGCTTCAGGGGTTAAGACTTAGGAACCCAAGACGAAGCGCGCCGCCCTCGCTTTAGCACTTCTGTTACTAGTAACCAATAGAATATGTAAAATGTAACAACATTACTGATACTTAAACAAAACTATGAAGCAGGCGTTATTCTGCAAAATACAATAACATTATTAAGTTCATAAACACGTAAATAAATAAATTACCCTACACATTCATAGCCCCATACTAGGATTCCCTGTATCGCGGATGCCATGGACAACACATAAATACAAAAACATACACCCAGACCGAGAACAGAAATTCAAAGTCATTCTGATTTCCACCTAGCTGGGAATCGAACCCAGGGCCATTGGCACGGCCGTCCGACATGGTAACTATTACGCAACACTGGTCGCAAATTGCTATAGAATTAATTATCCTACCTTCGGCCAATTATCTGATCTAATCTCATCTGCATAACGTCGACGAAACGATGTTATGTGAACGTATATCAGTGAAGTTATTTAAAAGTTACATGATCAATAATAACAGATGCTAACGATTATACCTATTCGCAATTTATGCTATAGATATATTACTCAACGAAGTCTTTGTTGGTATACCATTATCTCAATAACTTCGACATAAATTTCCAATTGGTCGGTACAAGTGGTAAAATTAATCTCGATAACAAATGTATTCAAGTGTGGAAAATTAATGATAAATATTTACATTTACGGAAGATTAACGATTAATATTTATATCGTAAATTATAATAATCATTTAATCATTGTGTTTATACGTTTAAGATTTTTTTATTAAGTTTATCGTAATATATTTAATACTCACATAATAATTATTACATTACACGCGTAAAATATCTGTACGTAGCACTTTTATTGCACTTCATTTCTTTTTCTCCTCTATTTCTTGACTAGTAATGCATCAGCGATGGCTCAGAGGACAATAGTCACCTACAATCGGGTGGATTGACAGCGTGATTGTCGGCTAATTCCATTAAAAAGCATCAGTAGGAGATTATGTGTTTTGCTAATGGCACACACGACTCAGAAAATCCGTATGTGGGACTTTGAGTATGTAGCCTTATCATTAGTTCATGGCAACAATAAAATTGTAAATTAAGAGAGCTGGAAGGTATCTTTGAGGCGTGTATGGCAACTGTTTAATAGAGTTAGTGATTTGTAGTTTTACAATATTTATGTCATATTTATTCACTTCTAAGTATTTTTTGCTAGGTATATAATAAGCATTTTTTTGTTGTTGGGTATTTTGGTCAAAATACAATATTGTCAACCCCAGGCATAATTTATGAGTTTTCGCGTGTATAAATCTAAATGTGTTTGATAAACATTAAAAAAAGAAAATACCAAGGTTACAAAACCGAAATTGTAAGCAAAGCATTATAACTAGTTAGGAATATGAAACCAGTTTTAAGTCATTAACTTTTATGAACATCAACATAGGTAATACAATAGCCGCAGTAATATCTATTTGCAATCAGTGCTATGTTGTCATCCTAAAATGTTAATAGCCGAAACTTCGAAAAAAAGTAGTTTTTCGATTGCCTCAGGCAAATATACTGTGTCTGTAAATATATTTTCAAACTGACATATTAATTTATTTTTGTTATGTATATTAATAATATATTTTTTTTTCAATTTATTCTAATACAATTTTTGTATTGTTTCAGATGTGACAGCGCTCGGTATGGTGGCAAGCAATTGTGCCAATCACTAACTGTGCTAATTTTGAGTGCCAAACATGGCTTTGAGTGTCAAAAAGACTTTCAGTTAATGTGATATATTTAAATATTGGGACAATCGCATCAATGTTACGGTGAAAATAAATCAAACAAAATGGGACGGCGTCGCTGGAGATTTGTGACGATCGCAGCTTTTCTACTCTTCATTATAAAGGACATCCAGTGCCAAGGTATTATTTATTTATATTATAATATATAATATAATGTTTTATTTTATGTACTATTTGATTTCATATTTGTTTTTCTTGTTGTTGTATTTGAGTCACTGTCTTGGAATAAGAAGTATTTAACAAACCTTCAAGTGGAAAGTCATCGTTTAAAAGATTTTCTCTATGACGAAATTTTTTAATTTCTTTATTTAGTAGACTACTTTAATAGCAAGCGAGCCTTTTAAAGTAGATAGATATTTATTATTTTGTACGAATACTATATTTACAGCATTCTAGTTCATTTATGACGTGCGTTAAGTAGCAAAGAAAAGGTCTTTAAAATAATTAAGACCAAAATAACCTATGCAATATGCATTTCAGCAACAAATATTACATATTAGGTATGTAGATATGTAGAAGTATGTTTGTAATAGGTACTACAGATATCATACATTTTATTAAAACAGTTTGAATCTTTCTCCATTAGGTATATCTAAAATTGCATAATTCATGACTTCACGTTTGAACGTACAAATATAAAAGAGGGTCGAGAGAGGTAAAATATTTGACTTTAATCCAAAGTATGGCAAACCAAACTCTTCAACAAAAAGGTTTATGGCTAACAGCGGGAAAATGAAAGTCTTCGTTGTACCTACTCGTAAACTCAACCACCATTTTGCCAGGGTTAAAAAATAAAAAAAAATTTAATGTGTCATTGAAATACCTACAAAGACGGAAAATTTGGCCGGTATGATTTTCGCAGGATGAAAGTAATTCCGTAACACCGTTTCTTTAAATATTAAAAATAATTATGTCGTGATATTGTAACTACAAAACATACTTTAGATTTTGCTTTTACTCGTGCTGTAAGATATTTATCTACTTGCCAAATTCAATGATTAAAAGAAAAGACACCTGTAAGTTTTCAATCCCTTGCGATTGTAAAAATATACGTAGCAAAATATATGGCGTATGTTTGAAATGTGTGTGTGTGTGTGTGTGTGTGTGTGTGTGTGTGTGTGTGAAAAAATCAAGCTTCTAAAATCACATGTACTTATTAATTTTTAAGGCACGGAACGATAAAATCATTTATTCTTACCACATAGTTAAAAATACTTGATAAGATTAACTTTATTGTAACATTGCGTGTCTCAATGCAAAATAGAAAACATTTTGTTGCTAGTTACAATATAAAACTATTTCAACAAAGCGGCCATAAAGTACCGTGTGGGCGTTAGCTTATCGCCCACGTAAGGATACTTACTCACGATTTACTTATATACAATTTATCTTACATTCAACAAACGAGACAACTAAACTACCTGAAGGACAGTGATCAGACAGGCCGATACCGAATTACCGATAGACGTCTTACACTCTATTATAAACTCCATTTTTAAACGATTCCTATTTGGTAAATAATCTTACAGTGTCTTTTTGAAGTAATTTAGAATTTAAAATTAAGACTGACACAAAATAAAATGAATCTAATAAATCGTTTAATGCCAAAACTGAAATTAGTTTTTACTTGTTTACTGTTTAAATTGTTTCAAACAAATTTAAATTAATATTCCAATAAAAAATAGTGCCAGGGTTATTTACCAAATACGACTTGCCTAAAAACATATCTTGCGATCATCACCAAAGAGTCACTTTTATTAAGGCTCTCTTTAAACTGCAAAAGGGTGTCTAATGTTTAAACTTTTGCTTCAGTCAGCCAAGAAATTTTTCGGCTATTTCCATAAAAAAACTGTCGATATGTTCTGAGGGCTTCAGAATAGTTTATTGCAGTTTTTCTTCTCTCTGCTTTCTTGCCTGGCAATATAGATGATACCTCATGTCACTGATTTCATTTGTTTACACAATTCACGGGAGCGAAGGCGGAGGGTAACCCTTTGGCAAATTCTATTATGATCGAATTTCGACAGCGGAGCGGGTCTTTAATTTATAGGTAGGTACATATATCGCCTAAAAAGTATACTGCCTGCTTAGACTCTTGAAAGCATTTAGCATGTATGTATAGTATACGTATGGTCTTTATCTATGAAATTGGAGTTCTGTATAAAAATTGTAAAATATAAACATTTTGGTATTTTTTTTATTTTACCTAAAATCAAAATACTGGCTCAAATTATCTATACCTACTATTCTGCCATTTTGATGGCAGTTTGTTTATCCCATTACTGTAGAAATCAGCCGTAAGGCGATGAAATCAGCGAAAGCGTTTTGTACTGCCTCTCGGATGTTGAACTTTTCCCACTTAAAAAATTATCTAAATTAAAAAAATTGCTTTGCATTTTGAATAATTAAATAATATTTCTCACTGAAATAGTAATTTTGCGACATTATTTATTTAATACTTTGTTTATTGCGTTGTTATGTTTTGTATTTATCAACATGATACTTTATACGAACATTAATATAAAATTCTTGTAGCCGCGCTATATCAAATCCCACATAGTCGGCAAAAACTGAAGGACCATACATTCACGGATAAGTAATGTTGGTGTTTATTTTAAAGTAAGCGAGATTTATAAAACAAAGAAATGGGATAGGGTAGGTGGAATGCCGCCATGTGGCGCGCTATTCATTATTCAGTACAAACGACCGCCGAGTGCGAACACTGCCTCAAATTAGGACTTATTCATACGGTAACGTAGAGAAGATGATGTATGATCTGATCCTAAATCCGATTTTAACGAGGCTAAATCCTACTAATGTTACAAATGTGAAAGTTTATACAGATGTTTGTCTCTTACGTTCAGCTCTTTCACGCAAAAACTGTTGAACAAATTTTCATGAAAAACACACAGGTAGTTTCCGTTAATATAAGGTAGCCCATATTCTGAAAATAAAATAAAGGATACTTATTAATCTGGAAAACGCGGGCAAGACCTAGATGTCCTTTATAGACTCTGAAACCATTCAACCGATATGCCTCAAAATGGTTTCATTTGAAAGGCAATAATCCGAAGGCGGTTTGAGACCACTAAAACAATGCATTAGGCACGTTAGGTCCATTGATGAAGTCGATTTTCCACTTTTCCCATACAACAATTTGAAGATAATAATTATGTAAAGATGAACGTTGATGCGCATCAACGTCAACGTCAATAACAAAAACACTGATCTTCATTCTCATGAGAATATTTTTAACGTAGTGGAACACGCTGGGTATCCAATAGTTAAATATAAAATGTAAATAAAAAATCAACGCTTATACACTTACCCTACGGTCTACATCAGGTTTCTGCTTGCTTTAGGTTACAAAGATATAAGTACACCAATGAGACGTCACCATTAGAGTCACTGAATTCTGCTGTCACTCACTCATTCACACACAGTCACACATGCAGACGAGCGCGCACACAGACACACACACATACACACACACACACACACATACACACATACACTTACACACACACACTTACACACCCACACACACACACAACATGCATTAAAAATATATTATATACTAGCTGTTACCCGCGACTTCGTACGCCGAAAATAAAGATCCCTTCATTATAAAACATGTTTTTCATAAATTGACAGCAAACTTGTCCATACTATGAAGAGAGGAGACCCGTGCCTTGTAATAGTCCATTATAGGTTGAAGCTAAAACACCTATACTTAGTACATATATCGTATTATGTAAATGAGTAAAATATTAAACAAATCTTTAGTGTTGATAATGAAATGATAACTACGATCTGATATTGTAGCGTGATTGGTAGTCAGCAAGATACTAAACTCTTCACCAAAATTACAGCAAAAGTGACATGTTCATAGAACCCATTAATTACCCATCGGGAGAAGCATTGCAGCGGCTTGTGTCGGTTCTAATAGTAATCGATGAAGTTAAACAATAGTGAGTGCGGTCGGTAGTTAGATAGGTGACCGCTAGTGGCAAAAAATTCTTGAGCTCTCCGAGCTTCGGAGGGCACGTAAGGCTGTCGGTCCCGGTTGTTGTCGTAAGGTAACAGTCGTTATGACATATTGAAGGTCCTCCCCGGCATAATGACTTCCGACACTTGGGTTGATTTCTAATCCCTCCATCAATCCACACTGGAGCAAAGTGGTGGAGTATGCTCTAGGCGTCCTCAAGAGTGAGTGTTCAGTAGTGAGCCATTAATGACCCACCCATAGGAAAGGTCCCAAAATAATTGAACTTTTTAGAATTTAGAGGTTTAAGTCAGGGCCTGAGAGTTTTTGAATTTTAAATTTACATTGTAATTTTACAGAATACACAAAAAAAATATCTTTCTTTTCTTTTTGGGCAGCAGCAAATCAGTGATTCCTTTAGCGCTGCTAATGTACATTGGCGAAAGTGACCACTTACCATGAGGTGACTCATCTGTTCGTTTTACAACTTCTTACTCCAAACATACTCTAAACTTACAACCTCTAGTTTTAGCCCTTAGGAAATGTATTACCAAACAATCATGTTACAGTTATATTTGTTTTATGTAAGATTACATACTAACTACCAACTTTCATAGTTTTACCTTAAAAAACCGGGCAAATGCGTGTCAGGCCACGTGCAATATTGGGTTCCAAAGTAGTAAGTTTATTGACTATTACTCATTAACTACGATACTTATGTTAACATAGCCTTGATAGTTTTCCTTATAAATCCATCGTATAACCTATTTTTGAGAATTTTTTCACTTGTCCAACTGCAACCGTTTAGCCGTTAGGGGGGACACTTTTTTTTTTTTTTTTTTTTTTTTTTCGCTGGGAAAAATGCATTACGCATCCCCACCCGTCGGGGGACGGGAGGGGTATGTGAGACTCCCGGGGATAACTCCCGGTATACCCACTAAACGACCCAGCGGCACTCCCGCATCGCCTGGTGGCGGGGTTCTGGGAATCGGCATAGCCTTTGCTTCCAGTTCCCCGCCGGCGTTTGCCCGCCTTACAGCGGCGGGCCCTTCACGCCCCTCCTACACACGGAAAGGGGCTCGAGGATGACTGTGAGTGCTCAGTCATCCTCGTTCGTCTGGGTGATGAGCGGTGCAATGCGGGCGAGGGCGCCCCCGCGCCTGTCGCCCGCTGCTCATCACCGGGAGGAGAGAGGGTGGTCGACAACCCGCCTTCTCCTGCCTCTCCTCCGGCGGAGAAGCGGCGCGAGAGGATCGTTCTCCCGCGCGCGCTCCGCCTCCTCCTTCTGTGACATTACGTCTTCACAGAAGGAGGCGACCGCCACCCACGCCTCTTCGCTCCCCAGCATGGCACTTACCACGGCGGGAAGCGAGAGGTCCGGCCCGATCGCCGCAACAAGACTGCGGCGCCGCTCGGCCCACGACGGGCACACCTCGAGGGTGTGCTGTGCCGTATCCTCCGCCGCGCCACAGTCATGGCACGACGGGCTTTCCTCCCTCCCGATCCGGTGAAGGTACGACCCGAAACAGCCGTGCCCGGACAGCACCTGCACCAACCGGAAGGTGAGGAAACCATGCGGTCTTTCGAGCCAATCCTGCAGGACCGGCCCGAGCGCATCGAGGGTTCGGCGGCCGAAAACTGCGGAGGCAAGATCCGCCATCCAATGACGGACGACGGCATCCCTCGCCTCCTGCCGAACAGCCTCACGTACTTCAGGGGCAGGGCGCTCCCCGAGTGCTCTTTGCCCCGTCGTCCATTCGTAGACTCTGGCTAGCACCCATGCCTCGAGCTCCCAAGGAGGGGTGCCAGCCAGAGCGCACGCTGCTGCGAAACTTACTGAGCGGTAAGCCCGCACCACCCTTTGTGCAATGGCCCTCTGGGGCGCCCGCAAGGCTGTAGCATTCTCCCTTCTTTGAAGGGAGTCTGCCCAGATAGGTGCCCCGTACAGGGCCATGCTCTTCAAGATGCCGGCGTACAGCCGCCGGCATCGCCCGCCTGGCCCTCCCATGTTAGGCATCAGCCATGAGAGGGCCCCTGCTGCCTTCAGTAGCCGCGACGACAGTCCGCTGAAGTGCGGGCTGAAGCGCCACCTGCCATCGAGAGTTAGACCCAGATATTTCATCTGGGTCTTTACCTCAATTCTGACGCCCTCTACAAAGATGTGGGCGTCAGGCGGACGGCGCTGCCGAGGCCCGTGGGAGAAAACGGCCTCGGTCTTATGCAACGCCACCCTCAATCCAAGGCGGCGGATCCTATTAGCGACTAACGATCCGCCCGCCGAGGCCAGACAGGCCGCCTCACCAAAATTCCCTCCTCGGGCAGTGAGGAGAGTGTCATCCGCGTAGCAGATGACACTCGTGCCACGGAGGAGGGTCCCACGCAAAAGCCAGTCGAACCCGATGTCCCACAGGAGAGGTCCTAGGACTGACCCCTGTGGAACACCGGATTCCACTGGGTATCGCCGGACCTGGCCAGTTTTATCCACTACGAGGACCGCTCTGTCCTCCAAGTAGCTGGCCAGGAGGTCCCTCATATATTGAGGCACTCCGTGAAACCGGAGTGCCTTGAGGACGGTCGCATGGGGAAGGGTGTTGAAGGCGTTGGCTATGTCGAATGACACAGCCAACACTCCGTCCCCAGCATCCATCGCCTCCTTCACCACACCCTTTAATAGGGCGAGGGCGTCTATTGTCGAACGCTCAGGTCGAAAACCAAACTGAGCGTCCGACAGATCCGGCCCAACCACCCGCAGGTGGTCTTTAAGGCGGGTGGCGATGATCCCCTCGAACATCTTACCGACCTCATCGAGCAGAACGATGGGTCGGTATGCCGAGGGAGAGTCCGCCGGGCGTCCTTCTTTTCGGAGGAGGCATAAACGCCCCTCCTTCCACGGTTTCGGAAACCTTCTGGACGCGAGACACGTGTCAAAGAGGTTCCGAAACCTTTCTTCCATTTCGGTGGCGGCTATTGCCACCACCCTTGCTGGGACGCCGTCTGGCCCTGGGGCTGTCTTTTTAGCACGAAGGCGAAGCACCGCCGTGCGGACTTCGGCCCCAGTGAGAGAAGGGGCCTCCTGGTCCTCCTCTTCCTCCTGACCCGCACCCTGCGGAGGGTCCATTTCTGGTGGGGTGAAAGCATCGGTCCTGCCTGGAAACAAGGACCTTACGACCCCATCCAGCACTGCCTGCTCGAGGGTCTCCGATACGGGGGGGCCAAAGGGACGCAGTTTGTTCCGCGCCACCTTATATGGCCTCCCAAAAGGGTCTTCGTCGAGGCCCTCCAGCAGCTCAGCCTGCGCCGAGTCCTGAGCGGCGAACATCCGATTTCTGAGGACCTGCTTCGCCTCCACGTACAGGTCGTAAAGGCGGTCCTCATTCGCCTGGTCGCGTATCCGCCGCCGCCGGCTTCGAGCGTACTCCCTTCGAGCCGCCACGCAGGCATTTCGAAGCCCCGCCAACTCCTCCGACCACCAGACCGAGGCATGCTTGAGTTGCATACCGCGGTCAACGACTCCCTCAGCTGTGCCGCGGCGGTGTCTACGTCCACGACATTTAGATCAGGCGAAAGCCAGTCCTGGACGAAAGCCGCCTCCCTCGCTGCCTCCCTGTCCAGGTGGACGAAGGCCCACCGAGGAAACGGAGATTGGCCCGGAGGAGCCGTTCTCTGGGGACTTTGGGTGGAGATCTCGAACCGCACGTAGCGGTGGTCCGAGAAAGTCTCCACCATGTCCACCCGCCAGTTTTTCACACGCGCGGCTAGCGCGGGTGAGGCAAAAGTGACGTCCACAATTGACCCACCCCACCGCCGCGCGCACGTATGGACCTCCCCTCTATTTAGAAGGGAGAGCCCAGAGGAGGCCGCCCACAACTCGAGCGCCCGCCCGCGTGCATCGGTGGCTGGGTTACCCCAAACCACCGACTTGGCGTTCAGATCTCCCAGGACGGAGACCTGACGTAGCGCCACCCTTGAAACCACTGCGGTGAGGACTCCAAGGAAGTCCTCAAAGTCCGAAAGTGGTCGGTTTGGGGAGAAATAGACCCCGACAAAAGCTATGTCTCCCCACGCGGCGGCCACGTATCCCGGTCCCCTCTCTAAAAGCGAGAGGGGAGGGGAGTCCGCGGAAGACCGCGCCACAAGCGCCACCAAGCCGTCCCTATCCCCTAGCCAGCGGCCAGGGACAGAGTATGGCTCGGCGACAACCGCAACATCCACCAACCATTCAGCCATGGCCTGCACCAGCAGGTCCTGGGCCGCTCTGCAGTGGTTGGTGTTTGCCTGTAAAATGCGATGGACCACATTCATTATTGGTCCATCGCATTGCCCTCTTCGCCCTGTTGCGAAGCCTCGACAGCCTCAACAGTGGCAGTGGCAGCAGCAGGACGGATTGGCGCCTGCGCTTGTCCCTTCTTTGGAGGAGGATTGCATTTCCTCCCCCCCATCACGTGGCCGGCTGGACGGCCACTGGCAGAGCACACCGCGCAGCGTGGCGTGGCAACACCGCACTCTGACGCCTTGTGCCCCGCTTCCCCGCAGCGGCAGCAGAGCTCCGACCTGTCCACTTGGGATGGACACAGAGCTCTGGTGTGTCCTATTCCGAAGCACCTGAAACAGCGGAAAGGCCGGTCATCAAGTGCCCGGACCACAGCCACACAAAACCCTACGGGGAGCCGCCTCTTGGCCAGTACGGCCTTTGCCGCGACGACCGGGCACTCCAGGCGAATAGCACCCAGACCACCGCGACCAGGCTTGATAGCCCCGCCCTGTATTGCTGCCACGTCGCAGCCTCCTGTAGCGGCAACTGCCGCCACCACCTCCTCTTTTGTGACCGAGTCGTCGAGATCGGTCACTTCCAATGTCGCGGTCTTTGTTGGCCTGGCAACTTTGGCCGCGTCCGCTATGACCTCTTGTAATTTACTTGCAAAGAGGTTAGCATTGGCGCCGCCCTGGGCCCCCGGAAACTCGAAGAGTCGAGCTCCAGTTTGGGTCCGGCGGCACGTCACCAGGCCAATACCCAACGTGGCTGGGTTAGCGTTGGTACGAGCCCGTTTGAGGACGGATTCGTACGTCTCGCCCTTCTCCACGGCCTCCGGAGTGAGCGTCACTACGACGGCTGCGGTTTTGGGAGGAACAAGTTTCCTCCCACTCGGCTTGGGGGCTGTTTTCTCCCCCTTGCTCTTCCCCTTTCCGTTGCTCGTCTCTTTGGGCGAGCCGGAGGGGACATTGGCAGGGGCAACAGGCAGCACTGCCTTTTTGGCGCCTTTCTTCTTTCTCCTAACCACCTCAGTCCACTCGTTGGACGGAGTGCTGGAGGGAAGAAAGGCGTCTTCCCTCTGGGAAGGGGGGACACTTGACTTGACTTGGGTACCCAAAATTAGCACTTTCAAGCCAAATATTTCGCAAACGGAACTCTACATCCAAAAATGGTCTCAAAAGACCCATAATATTTTTGAAAAAACTTTTCAACGATACCCCACACTATAGTTATGAATAAAAAAATAACGCTCACGTTACCTGTAGTGGAGGTACCACGAAAAAAAAAGTTTTTTCAGTAGTTTATTCTACGATATTGGAGTTTTAATAAATATGTATATCCATGCCAAATTATAGCTTTCTAGCACTAAGGGTCTCGGCGCTTTGCTTTGGACAGACGGACAGACTGACGGACGGACATGACGAAGCTATTAGGGTTCCGATTTTACTTCAGAACCCTAAAATTGACGGAGTTTCGTATAAACATTCCCTGAATTAACCCTTTAAAGAGTGATTTTTCAAATTATGTTAAAGTTAATTTTTGTTTATAACAGTCGAACTGAGAACCTGCTACTTTTTTGAAGTTGGTTAAAAAACCGGCTAATAGCGTATCAGGTCACTGGTGATATAGGGTTCCGAAGTTCTAAGTTTATAGAACTCAATAACTACGTATGCTAATAATAATATAGCCACTTACGAATATTTCGCAAACAGACCCCTCAATCGAAAAATGGACTTAGCAGACCCATATTATTTTTGAGAGACCTTTTCCACGATACCCCACACTATGGGGTGCGTGACGGAAAAAATTATCCCTATATTACCTCTAGGAGAGGTATCCTAAAAACATATTTTTAAAAATGTTATTCTACCAGACGTTTAAATAAACATGTATATCCTTGCTAAACTACAGCTTTCTAGCCCTAAGGGCCTCTGCGCTATGCTACGGACGGATGGATGGACGGACGGACGGACGGGCATGATGAAACTATGAGAATTCTGTTTTGACTTCGGAACCCTAAAAAGAGTCATAAAAATCGCTTCATAAAATATAACGAATCTATCAACTACATATAACAAAATTTGACCTTATCCCTATATATATATGTCCTTATATGTCCTTTCCCGAGCTCAATTCTATATCTGTACCAAACATCAAAATCGGTTCAGTTGTTTAGGCGAGAAAGAGTTATCCCTCAGGAATAGGTCTATTTTCCGGGTTAAAAAGTATCCTATGTCCTTTCCCGAGCTCAATTCTATATCTGTACTAAATTTCATCAAAATCGGTTTAGTGGCTTGAAAGAGTTATCCCTCAGGAACAGATCTATTTTCCGGGATAAAAAGTATCCTATGTCCTTTCCCGAGTTCAATTCTATATCTGTACCAAACATCAAAATCGGTTCAGTTTTTTAGGCTTGAAAGAGTTATCCCTCAGGAACAGGTCTATTTTCCGGGATAAAAAGTATCCTATGTCCTTTCCCGAGCTCAATTCTATATCTGTACCAAATTTCATCAAAATCGGTTTAGTGGCTTGAAAGAGTTATCCCTCAGGAACAGGTCTATTTTCCGGGATAAAAAGTATCCTATGTCCTTTCCCGAGCTCAATTCTATATCTGTACTAAATTTCATCAAAATCGGTTTAGTGGCTTGAAAGAGTTATCCCTCAGGAACAGGTCTATTTTCCAGGATAAAAAGTATCCTATGTCCATTCCCGAGCTCAATTCTATATCTGTACCAAATTTCATCAAAATCGGTTTAGTGGCTTGAAAGAGTTATCCCTCAGGAACAGGTCTATTTTCCAGGATAAAAAGTATCCTATGTCCATTCCCGAGCTCAATTCTATATCTGTACCAAATTTCATCAAAATCGGTTTAGTGGCTTGAAAGAGTTATCCCTCAGGAACAGGTCTATTTTCTGGGATAAAAAGTATCCTATGTCCTTTCCCGAGCTTAATTCTATATCTGTACCAAATTTCACCAAAATCGGTTCAGTGGTTTTGGCGTGGAATAGTTATCCCTCAGGAACACGTCTATTTTCCGGGATAAAAAGTATCCTATGTTCATTCCCGAGCTCAATTCCATATCTGTACCAAATTTCATCAAAATCGGTTCAGTGTTTTAGGCGTTATTGAGTAGCAGACAGAGTTACTTTCGCATTTATAATATTAGTATAGATTATTTGTAAATACATTATGGTACCTAATTTAATTATTAGCTCCATTAAGTATATATCTTAAATAATATTGTTATAATAAGTCTACCAATACTGTTATGGAAGAGCGGGGCCACCTAACACAAGCAATAAAACGCTCAAAGGGTGGTCCCAACACCTGTTAATTATTGTGTATTGATATTGTAGACGAACAATAAATAATTTTGATTTTGATTTTGACTGAATTGATGAAAATTCTGAAAGAGTGAGTGCAAATATGTCAACATCGGCATAAAGATTTAAAAAAAACTAATTCGCATATCGTTCTGGCCTAGGTACGAGTACTCGTATATCACATCATTATACGAATCCATCAGTGGCGGAGTTACGCGTTGCAATGAGATGAACCCCTACACTGTTTATAATTGAAAAAGTGTAGGTACGTGAGAATTCCAACTAATTGGGGATTAAAGCCGGCGCTTTAAGCCTCAACGGTGTTACTCACAAATTAATTTTATATCAAAGAAGAAATTGACTGTTAAGCTGGAACACCACAATTTATTGGTAGGTACTTCGTTAAAATATTCACTGGATATTGAATTCTACTGATCAAAACTTTCATTCAAATGGAAATGCTGATTTTCTTTGAAGCTATACCTATTATATTCCTCGATATTCGTGAATACTGAAAATATAAGTACATTATTATTGATCAAAAAATCATTGAAATCATGTCCATTTGCATAAATTTATGCGTAAGTAGGTACTCTACCACCTTACCTTACAATTTATTCTTTGCCTTATAATTTATTCTCGGCAATTTCATAAAGTGGGACGGGGAGTAAATTCTCTTAATTACTTATGATTTATTTATTTTCTTTGTGATTTTTAAAACAGTTCGCTAAGTATTTCTGTTGCAAAGAAAAAAATCATAAATATGTTGAGAGATCACTTTACAACTACGCTTTAAACAGCCTGTGTGCATACATATGAAAGCTACAAATAATAAATTTTCATTTTATTTCTACGATTCTCCTATAAAAATATTTTACTTAAATATGACGTTGCATAATCACGTACACACAAATTGTAGCTAATTGTACGACGTTCCTGCAGACAGAGATAATGCTGTGGCGTTTTAATTCAAAGGAAATTCCTCATCATCTTCAAATAAACAACTTGTATTTTCTAAATGATTTTTCATTTGCATGCTGCATTTATATTACAGAGACAAAAACTGTGTTTCTTGTGATTTTCGTATTTCAAAAAATGCGCTTCCCCTTGCGCTGCCATAATGGCAATTGACACGTCAAGTTTACAAGTAAGTTTCTAACGTAGGTAATCTTGTGTGTCACTCCAGATTTGAGTTTGTGATGCCCACACTCTTAAGAGCATACTTGTTAACGAACTAAAACCATGTTTTTTTAACTATACGCGTTTGTTTTAAGTACATTTTTGTTTTAAGTATGCTCTTGTATAAGCACGCTACTTACTAAAAGCCAACTTTACCTCCATTCATTGTAAGCATGTATGAATTTGCGTGTGTTAGAAACAGCATGACATATTGTATAAATTGTACTTCTATACAGTCAATACTAAAACTTTAAAACTAACTTTTAACCTACAGATAAGCGCATACTATTTATACATACTTTGAACCTATATTATGACTTCTTATCCCATAATATTATAAGTGTGAACGTGAAAGTTTTAAATTTTCTACGTTTATAAATATGTTTGTTATTCAACCACACAAAAACGGCTGAACGGTTTTGGAAAAATATGAGATACGTAGTTTATAACTTAGATAAGATAATAAAATACATTTGATCCCGAGGAGTGAATCTATTCCCGCGAGATAAGACATACAATATTTCATGTCGCTTTGAAATTATTATCCTATTATTTTTGTTCATGTTTTTTTTTCACCCAACTCTAACATTCAGGCATCCGAAGGCTCAAGCTAGTGTTTCTATAAAATTCCTGATCAAACGTAAAATTTTAAATCAATTTTAAATAAACGGCGATGGAAACGTCTTTTTCTAAAATCAATACTATCTTAAGCAACTTACTTTTTAAGCGAAAGTTTCCCTGTTTAAGTTTCCAAACCCTCACACCCTCAAAGTACCCTCGGTATTATAAAGGGCTTTTAGGCCTATCGCACACATCATGCGCAGGCCCCGCACGCCCTAATTGACTTCGATTTACGACAACCGCCCCTTGTGATATTAATTACTCATTTTCCGAAAACCGCGACTAATATAACAGAAGTGATAAGTTAATCTATACTATAATAAAACTCAAAGTGTCTTTTTGTCTGTCCGGGCATCACATAAAAACCCTTGAATGGATTTCGATGAAAATTGGTTGTTGTTATTAATATCTTGGGTCATATTTTAGACAAATTTTCATCCCGGAAAATTAAAAAATAATCCCGGGAAAACAGGATAAAAGTTTGAATAAGTTAAAACACAATTTCCGTATGCAAAGCTGCTTGCAACAGCTAGTAAATAATATACCCATGGATAATATACCAAACATAACTACCTATGTTTATTATTTGTACCGTGCTATGTGTAATGTTTTATGATAACTAGCAAAAAAAGCGTTAACAACTTATCGCCAGATATCCGTAACAGTATTTCCTACATAATACTAAAAAGCTGACAGTTTGTTTGTGAGGATGTAGGTATGTATGTATGTTACTCTTTCACGCAAAAAGTACTCAGCGAATTTCCATGACATTTAGCACACAGTAGACCTACTAGAATAATATATAAGGTATTTTTTGTCCCGGAAAACATGGGCAGAGCGCTAATCAGAAATAATTTGATAATTTATTATACCCGATAATGCTACCATTGCTATTTGTTATCAAGGTTCATTGAAGAGCGATGAATAACAGTAAGCTGTCTACCCTTACTGCTAGTAGAGAGATTCTATTAGTATAATATTAAATTACTAGACTCCATTAATTCGCACTAAAGCAGCGAGGTAGAGTATCTCTTCAAAGATGAGTAGAAACTCGTACCTAAAATGGGTCGTTAATGAGTTCAAGTTATCCACTAATTATTACTATTTTAATGAAACTGCGACTACTAAAAGTATACTTAAAATAAACTTGCGACTTCAGAATACGAGAAATGAATCATATATTATTAATGATGGCTCTCAAAGAAGAAAACATCTCTGACTAGCCTGGTGTAATTAACTGCACAAAAGGCTACCTAAATCTCTTAAGCCGCTTTCAGACGCCTTTGAGAATTCTTCTACGCATTCCAATACCCGCGGGACTCAACCTTCAACTTCCTCACTCAAAGAAACGAAAATAACTGAAAACCACTTTTGAGAAAAGTATTTTGCACGGCAAATCTGTATAAAATTGAAAACTCAGAAACTAAAAAGCCGATTAAGGTGAAATTTGACGGGGAGATAGTTTATACTAAGGAGACGTCAGCTAAGAACGGATTTTTATAAATTCATCCCCTAAGGGGTTGGAAGTCACTTTCATACAAATCAACTTCGCCAGTTATAAACATGAACATTTTTATGTAAGTTTATGTTTATGAACAAAAGTTAATTTTTAACACTTTTTTTGGAAAATTATTCCTTATGAGTTAATTTATGAGATGAAACTTGGTACGCAACTAAATCATTTTTGAAGTTAAAAACATGAACATTTATATATTATATTAATATAGAAACAAAACTTTAGACTATTAGGTTTTTTTGGAAAATTATCACCAGCATCCTCTTAAGGAGGTGCAAGTTATTATGGAAAATTTCTTCAGTTTTGAAGATAAAAGGGTGAAACTTTATATATTATTATAGTTCAAGATAAAGTTTAAACGTTATCTGTTTCATTGGTTTTTGGAAATTCATCCCCTAAGGAATTATATTAAGGGATGAAAATTCAATCAAAACTTCTTAATTTTTGATATAAGAAACATAAAAATTCACATTTTAGGTGATGGTTGGATACAAAAGTTAACTGCAATATATTTTTTGGAAAATCATTCCCTAAAGGGCAAAATTAGGGGACGAAATTTGTATAGAACTTTGTCAATTTTGAATTTAGAAATGTGTAATTTTGTTTATTAGTTAATTTTGTCTATTAGCGACCAAATATAATCAAAGAATGAATTATGAAGTTATTTATCTCTATCGTTCTTTCAAAGTACTGTTACCTGTATCTCACACAAAGATAACCTCATTTCGTTATAACAACAACCTTCTAAACTAAGCTATTATTTTACGACCTGCCTATTACGCGCCTCCTGTGTTCATTTATGTAGCGATCTTCCCTTCTTTAGATAAAACGGAGTTTATAACGGCCTCGATAGTGTCCTTAATAAGGCTCACAAAGGAATAACGAAGGACTGATATACTCACCTATAGTTTGAGCTTCCTTCATGAAATAGGGATGGCCAGATTAGCTTAAAAAATGTAGTTAGTGAGTAATAGTCGATTAAGTTACAATTACGGAATGCAGCGGCGGAAGCATACCAATTGTTGTCCGACATCTTCAACAAATTATCATCATATTTCTACCAGTTTAAACAAAACCTTAATGAATTAACACTTAAACCTTCCTTAAAAGCCACTCCTACTATTGGTGAAAACTCTATGAAAATCCCTTCAGTAGTTTCGAAATCCCGTTACGGGAACTCAGTTGGGAATGGGAACGAAATTGACGCAGCGGGCGAATTATTTTCATAATAAGTAGTGACGATGAGTGAAAGAGAAAACAAGACGAACGATAGACGAAAAATAAAATATAACGCTATAAAAAACCCAACCAAAGCAATTAATTTAAACAACGTCGTTATACGCACATAACAGATAGTGTTGGCACATCCCTAGTCCCAACTGTGTAGTCAACCGACAATACAGATAACACGTTGGCACGGGAGACCTCCCGAGGGAAATCTAACGGTGTCTTTGAATCTTCAACCCATACACAAAACTATGTGTTCTCTGAGTAAATAATATACGCAACGTCAGCGTATTCTGATACGTAGATGTATATTAATCTCTGCTGCACTTTTAATTCCCCATGACAATTATACTGAAAGCTTGCCAGTTGTCTGTCGTATACAAAGACGCATCACTAACTTCAATTTCGCAATAAACAATATCCAAACCTCCATATAGTCTGCAATCGTATAAGCAGTCAAAGTATGGCAAGGGAAAGTGCCTTGTCCGTACCAGCATGCGTGGCAATTGGTAGATGATGGATGAATAGAGGACTCTTTTATAGGGCACGTAAAGCAGTAGGTCCCGGTTAAAAAAATAGACGTCAGTAAAATTAGGGTGTCAAGCCACGACGAAGGCCTTCGGCAAACCGCATTGGAGCAGTGTGATGGAGTATGCTTTAGGCTTTAAGAAGAGTCAAAATTTCCTGTAGTGTTCCCAATAATAGGTGGAAGTCATGCTGATAACGAACGTGGTTGCAAGTAGATAAGAGTGGAGAGATAATGCCGATAATTTAGAACTTAGAAGGTAATATGTATGCGTCGAAAACCATACCAAAGGTAAATGAGCTGTCAGAGAAGATTGAGATAAGTTGCCCCATTCGCCCTTCTCGCAAATTCGCTGCTCAGTGCAAAATGGTAATATTATGGATACTAAGTGGATGTAATAATATTATAATTTTGTCATTTTTATTACTTTCAGTATGTCTATATTGCAATATTTAAATCACACCATGTTAAACGTTAGTATTATATAAAGCACTCAAGCACATACTGTCCATTAACATGGAGTTAACTAGGGACTAGGTATCCTAGATATTTTTATTGTAACTTTCGAATATTCTTTACTATAATAATATTATAAATGTTTGAGAGATGTTACTCTTTCACACAAAAACTTCTGACAGGATGACAGGAGGAGAAAATCGCAAAAACTAGTGAACGGATATTCATAAAATACAATACACATAGTAGACCATGAAGATCTTGGTACACATACCTTAATTACTATCCCCGAAAACACAGGCAAAACGCTAGTGGAATATAAATCAATAGGCGCACTACTGGGAGTTCTTATATTACCTGTCTTGGAATTAAGTAACTTTGGTAGAGACCGACAGTTGGACATTATGTTTGGTGGCAAATATCTTGAGCCCTTCCGTGTGGAAACATATTGTATTATTGTTATATTGTTGAAAGCCTTCTGATCGCAATCTAATCCACATTCTCGAGCAGCGTGGTAAAGTAACGTACAAGCCTCCTTTATAAGCCTACATAGCCTTTAAGCCTACATAGCCTTTAAGCCTACATAGTATTGCTAATAAGCTTTTTCATTGACATTCGCCCAAAGAATTCAAAACATAATTTGCTAATTGCGTTCCTAAACACGTCACACTTATATTTTTCAATACTGTTACATAAAAAGTTTCATATTGAATTAAAATATACAAATAAATTATAACTGTGTTATTAATGTAATTATTATAATATTTTCACTAAAGATTTGAAATGAGAGCGCAAACTTTAGATTTGCGCGAGTAGATATTTTTAATGATACAAATTTTATCGACACTCCCTCATTAAAAGTTATTTGCCAAGGAAACATAAAGTAGATTATTATTATGTATAACGTTCATTTGCTATAATAATAATTTAGTCTTTATACGGAATAACATAAATGCATACAAACAAGATTGTTTCTTTTCAAATCGGCAAACAAGAAAGATGCATCAATTGGTTACCTCTTCGTACCGTTCTTAAGGAATGATTATATTCTTATTTCGAATACTGGGAACTCCCCATCTGAATATAGCTTTAATTTGTTACGGAATTTACAATCGGCTTAATCGAAACGTGAAAATAATACAGACAATTGTAAATCCCGTTATGCCGGGCGGGTAATACGTTATACGAGACGATCTGTAAGCCATGAATAATTACCCTAATGCCAGGTGAAATCCCATCGCTGTAGGCTCCCTTGCATAGTTCAAGACGTACATATTCGCCATTTGGATTTGGTATATGTAATTGGTTCAAGAAGATTACTTTGCTAGCATACAATTTGTAGTTAAGCTAATATGCTGTTAGTATTTATTTAGCATAAAATAGCATGGGACGAAACTTATATATTATATATATTATATTTTTTGTAACATCCACATAATGATAAATTAGCACCGTCGTCGATGAACCAAAGGCATTACCGATGCGTTGCCGATCAAGAAAGAAGAAAGAGAAAGAAAGAAATAACTGGCTTCCAAGCCCCCACTAGCCGTAAAACGACGAATAAATAATTATTATTGCATACCTGCTATTAAGCCTTACTTTCACAATAATTTATTATTGACGTAGATGACATCAGTTCACGCTATATGACTACCAGAGCAGAAGTCATTACGACTATAATAAGAGTAGAATTTTCTAAAATTATTTTGCAGTCGTCATTTGTGTGATTAGTAAACAGAAAATTTGTATAATTTTCTTTTAATTTCCCGCTAGTGCAGATGGCGTTCTGGTCGTAACGATTTCTTCGCCGTAATTGAAAGAAAATATAACGCTTTTTTCTTGCTTTGGGTAAAGTGAACAATAATAAAATTGAGTTTTAATAGAGGATAGCCTCGTTTGAAAGTCAGTTTTCCCTTTTGAAGATTTGGGTATGGGTATGGATCTTCCCCAATTCTTATTTCCCTGCTATTAATTATAATTCTCCTGGGAATACTTAGTGAACTTATTTGCATACCAAAGATTGATGATAACGATTTTGATTTGATCAAGATCACAATCCACGCAACTTGGTGAAAACATCATAGTAGAGTATAGATAAACATTGTCTTATTTTTCTAAGTTTTATCCAAACCCGGATTTGTTTCTCATTTTGAGAGATGAGTCCAGTAGAGAATCATTTGTTACTCTAATAATAATCTGCCAAGTATAGATACGCTTACTAATGAAGAAAAAATAGCACGTATCGTGAAAATAAGTAGACGTCATCTAATATAGTGAGTTGTAACCAGAAATACCACATTTTTGTTACCGACCATCGAAAGAAAGCTTTTTATAGGTAGTAAAACTTGTTTATCGTTATTCGTGCACTAATATAGCGGAAATTACGTCATACCTAAACTATATGTCACGTAATTAATAGCTTGTGACAGGACGAAAATAGTCGTCTTCACCGCTGGGTCGTAATAACTATTTATCAATTTATTAGCCCCGAATCAACACATGAATAAACCGTGGAACAATAAACTTGGGACAAATGCCATTAATATTCATCGTGTGGAAAACGTTTTATTACATTAACACATACACTTAAAGATACAAGTTAATAATATAACATCTTGTGTAATAATAAGTTAATAATATAACATTCTTATTTGTGGTAAAACTGTTAAGCAAATGTTTTTGAATATTAAAATGTAAATGTAAAATTGGCTCTTACAAAGTTGAATATGAAAGAAATGTAGGAATATTATGATCATGAAGTAAATTTTAATAAAAGTAAAATAAGTAGTAAAACAATGCTACTAGAAATTGTAATATATATTATTATAGTAAATCGTATATTATTATATAATAAAAAAATAAAGTTACAAATGAATAATAACTTTTTTGTTGACGTGATAACGTCTATTAAAACGATGCCGGGTGCACGCTCGAAAAAGCATGACTCATCTGTCGCGTTCCGCGAGCGAGCGAACAATGGAGAAAGCGCCATCTATGAACAAAACTATATACCTACACAATTAAGTCCGACAAGAACTTGCTGAAACAACACTTTAGTTCAGGAGTTCTAGATGGCGTTGAAGTATAAAGATAAAAGTTTCTAATTAAAAGTTAATTTCCAGAGATAATATTATATTCGAGCACTACTTCATCAATGTTTTGTCATGAGGTTGTCACGTTAAACTACCGTCCGTAAACCGACTTTAAAGACAACCATTTTGTCCAGTCAATTCTATCAAGTGTAAAATTATACAAGACTAAGTAACTGGGTTTTTGAAAATAAAATACAGCCCTTTTTACTCACTGATTAAGAGCTGAGAGAGTAAAATAGATTTAAAATCTGTTTAACCTACATTTTTGAATTTATGGCAAAACCCTACAAAAAAATTAATCTTTTCTCCTCAGTATAGAAAAAAACCGTGGTAGGGGTAACCATACAGTGCTAAAACGGTAACAATATGCCACATTTAACCCTGGAGCACTGTTGACGACCGTTGTTTGCGCGGGCCGCGAGCGCGACCCACTCACAACCATTCCATTGTACTGCGGGTATTTACACACCTTATATACGAGTATTTGTTTATCGCGTTTTATTATTGAAAAAGAAAATATCGCAACTTTTCACACAAGTTCCATATTGTATTATACGAGTTGATTAAACGTTAATCTGCAATATACTGTCGTATATAAACCATCTGTACTTTAGTAGATCAACTGGATTAAAGTTTTTTTTTAATTTTATTCTAAGATTTTGTACTTTTAATAAATATGTAGGTATATTAAATCCAAATTTCAGCTTTCTAGCACGGATTCACGGACGGATGGACTGACATGACGAAGCTATATGGGTTCTATATTGACTACGGGACCTTAATAGGAAATATCTTTATAGGTGACTTGTAAAAATCACTATGATTGCCATATGATTGCAAGGAATTTATTTCATCTTGTAAATATATTATCGCGATTTATTTCAGGTTCAAGTAACAAATCTGCTTCGTAGGTTTCTAAATCGAACTGTTACAAAATGTAAGATTCCCTAAAAGCAAGATGGGAAACAAATTGTTTTCCATTGAAGTATAATGTCATAGAACAGACATCTCGAATAAAATGTGTGTCCCGCCCGGGAGGTTCGATTTTCAAAATTGAGCCCCGGTTCTCCTTTCAAAATCGAAAGAATCCATTGAAGATTGAAGCCACGTGGCACCAATGCATTGGGACATACATGGTGTTCGCGGTGTCGGTTCTAAACGCTAGTAATAATACTTCAATGATGGAAAACAAATTATTTTCTATGAATTTCTGCCCAACGGTACAAGTGGGACTCAGAGTTGTTCCGAAGACAAAGTTTACCTAAAAACAAACCAGAGTTTAATGTACCGGTGGATGGTGGTGATAAATATTTTACATTTTCTGGTGTTGCATTGTGGCGGGAATGCAACAAATTGTACTATGTATTTACTAGTATAAACATATAGGTATACCTACATTACTATTTACTATTTATGTACAAGTTCTAAGTACTCTTGCTTTGCTTAGGGATACCATTGCTTTATTAGGTAGGTACTTCAATGAAATTATATTAATTATTAGATATTTATAAGACTTAAATATTTTCTATTATGCGCAAAATCATTTTAGGGATAAGTTATTTTTTAAATTACAAACATAATATTTGATTGCAATAGATACATAAAGCAGTCAAACATTAATCTTCTTACTGTATCTCCATACTCCATACTAACTTACTTCTTATCCCTCGGGAACAGATCCACTTCTCGGGATGAAAATGTCCTATTATTTAAACCTGGTTTAATTTTAATAAAATCCATTCAACCTTTTTGTATGATTGACTTAGATTTTCATTCGAGGTTTTTCATTGCCTGAAAACACGGATAAAACGACATTTTCTAAAAATGAATCCTAGCTAGATCGATTTATTGCCCCCGAAACTCCCTGCATACTAAATTTCATGAAAATCGTTGGAGCCGTTTCCGAGATTCAGAAAAAAAATATATATATACAAGAATTATTTAAAGGTATTAGATTAGGGAATTGTCAATAATGGGGAACAGATTATTATTGATCATAACCAACATCATAGAATACTTCGTTTAAAGGTATTAGATAGTACCAGATAGTACCTCTAATTATGGTTACTTATAGTCACTTTAATGGATTTGTGAGTCTAATTTTAACGTGTATGTGTTTTCTTATTATAAATAAAAAAATCAAGCATAATATATTAAATATAATACAAAAATTTTGTCTGTAAAAAACAAACATTATTATTTAGTGTAAGAAAACCGATATTAGAGAAAATTGCCAATTATTTTAAGTTGGTATAGAGACCGTCTCATTTGAGCCCTCGTACATAGTTAAGTGTTCAAATATTATATCGATTTTCTGTTATGCTCAATGATGCTTACAGTTAGGGCTACCAATTCTTAATTTTATATCTTTTAGCTTTTGTTTAGTGCCTTTTATTTGGTGACACAACAAGAATACTATCTTTGCTTAACTTAAATTCACTTACAACTATTGAAAACACGACAAGACTAATTGAAGTTATTACTTAACTATACACATACATCATCGTATCATACAACAAAATAGAACAACTATGCTTTAAAACTTATGCTTTACGCCCCAACGGTTATATTAATCGCTTCTTAGTAAAGAAACACCATACAAATTATTTACTAAGGAGCGATTTAATAACCGTTAGTGGCTCTAAGTTAGGGCGTTAGACCTTTAGGTCGTAGTGGTGATTATTTTGACTAAAAATATTATGTATATTTATTTATTTATTTAATACCAACACAATACACGCTATGAATAGTACAGAGTTAAATATACCAGATTACAAAGCTAAGTGGTTATTACAGTGGCATTATTGTATTAATCAAATAGATGTTATGATCCGTTGACAACCCTATTTTGTCGAACCGACGACGTCGTTCTTAATTAGGGATATGATCCGCAGGAAAGTAATTTCCTTCATAGATTATCTTTCCGAACGATGTAAGCGACCGAGGGCATATTGCTAAAACTAGAGGGGGTAAGGTTAGTTTATGTTGATAACTTTCTTGATTAACAACTACTTTGAATATTATAGGGCGATACAGAACCATTTTATCGTACTGCGTGATGAAAGTGACTATTTAAGTGTTTGAACTTTGAACAAACTCAAAGTATATACACAATTTTATTTGTTATTATTTGTTAAAAAATATTTTTTATTGTTTATTAATAAGCAGCTCTTCTTCAGCCTACTTTTTTAAAGAGCTAAATAAGTATTATATCGGTCAAGACTGATTCGAATTCAGATTGATTAAGAGTATGAGTAGATAAATAATCCCTTTCTCTCTCAACCTCTCTCATGCAAAAATTTTTGCAAGAATTTTCATGAAATAAATATACAGGAACACATAATGTATGTACTGCACATTTTTATTTTAAAACCGTTAAGGCCACCTTAATGCTTCCTTATTTTAACGTAACCTAAGAGCTAACAATTAAAAGCAACTGCATATAGTACTATTCGTAACATATTGTCACTAGTGGCGGTGGCAGCTGGGAGATGATCACTCTGAGTTACATAACTTTTGACCAAACCGACAACACTAAACTTTGCAGACCACTTATCACACCTTCCGTAGAAAAAGGCATAAGATGAAAATTGCAATTTTACAGGAGAGCAAAAAACTGTTAAAATATCAGTAAGTAGTCAAAGGAATTTACATTACGATTTCTTGCACAAAACCGTCAAGATTAATGATAAAAATTTGAAAAAAAATTGCGCATATGCAGCTTTTGTCCCTCTTTCCAATCATATTAATAACTAAAATTCAACGTAAGACGACTTTTGCTGTTTTTCCACTGAGGGTGCGTAATATGAATAACATGTCACAAATTTATGAGTATAGCATTCAACGTACAAGACCAGCTATAATAATAAAAAAATAAAAATAAAAATTCAGGCAATTTTAGCCCCTAATGCTATGCACAATCTTCAGTCTTATTTGCATAATCTTTAGTCTATACAAATAATTTGTTAATAACTATTCATCAAAAACACTTCCTTAAATATACTTCCATGCTTGTAATTAAGTAATGTATAATTCGCCGTTTAAATGTGATTTTAGTAGAGAAAAAGTTCATTCCTAGTCATGACTACGGGTCGTGAGAATCTGACGAAACGTTTTTTCTTTTTAAAGTGGTTTGTATAATATTATTTTCAATTTCCGTTCTGTTTCGTTCCTGTAAATTAGTTACGGCAAAATAAATTAGCAAGGCCGTTCATCGTCGTGAGCTTATAAACTCAATAAATATTGCTAATGAAGTTTTGTTGATATCATTTTACTACTCGTGTAGTTCGAGTACTCACGATATTTATTTTGTACTCCGATATTTCGACCCAGTTGCATGGATTGTGGTCACCTGTGGTGGTCACGGATGTACTGCGGGGTGCGTAGAAACTTTTGACAGGATGACAGGTGACATTTTGATACTAGTACGTCTATCAACTTTCCGTCTCAATTCGTTTTTGCGTTTTGTTAACCATATTACAACACACTACACTAACCATATCTTGCCGCACAACACTTTGCACTTTTTTGGATTTATTGATATCATATTCTTTTACTGATAATATTATAATCTTAAATTAAAATAAGCACAACTATAAATATAGCTAAGAACACTCGATTTCATACAAAAAAAAACTAGTTTAGAATCTGTTCATTCGTTTGGGAGCTACGATGCCACAGACAGATAATCGTCGAGGGTTAAAAATATAATAACTGAATCAATTTTTGTTTTGATTAATTTTGACTTCCATCAATCATTCACTGTTTTAATTTTAGGTTTCGTACAAAAGTTTGAGTTTTGTGAGTACAGTTTAGCATTGTATAACCAAACTATAAACAAACAAAAATTTATTTGTTTACAGTCAATTTATATATTTAATTAGATTGTCAAAATAATATAAAAAATTGTCGAAGTCCTAAATTAGACGCAATAACATTAAACCCCTCAATAACGTTAATATTCGTAGAACCCGTTCTAAATATTTTAGTGACTATTAATGTGGCTATTGTTATGGAATACGGTCGTTTATAGTCATTATTATTATTATTTTGAACAATAACGGTAATAGATGCTACTGAATAATATTAGCGCTCAGAGTGATTTTATTAGAATTGTGGCTTTAATTATAGTCAGTAAAATAAAATTAATTTAATAATTTTAGTATTAATAATGACGTAGCAGTTACGTTGTGATATAATGTATGTCTAAGAAAAGTTAATGATGCTATCATATATGTATATTTAAGCAATGTCTACGATATTGAAATAACATTCTCAATAAAACGTATCCTTCAACTTTTCAAAGTAATCGTCTGAATATGTCATATCACATTATTGAATAATAAATATTGAATCATAAATATTGAATAATAAATATTGCTTACCTAACGACCAAAATGACTAAACTGCTGTAAATAAATATTTGGTATCATACATTTGTTTAATAATTACTCTAACATTGCTTTGATTGAAAAATAAAGATATTAAAGTTTTCTTTTTTCTTTTCAGATGAAAACGACTTTTATTACACACCTGTCGAAAGAAGTTTCGCTCAAGTTCAACCACCTTTATTTCCAAACAATCGTCCTTCTACGTTCTACGACCAGGGCGATAGCTATAGAGTAGCGCCAACCGGACAGCAACCTCTTTATAATGATGGACATGTCAGGTTCCCTAGTCCAAACTATAATCAAAACCCTTCACCGTTCCAGTTGCCAACAGGCAGAAGTCAATCTGGAACACAATATTACATTAATCAACCAGAATTCACACCATCCCAGCGACAAAGGTTTAGGCCAGCTGTACCATTAAATTTCCAACTTCATCCAGCATCAACGAAAAGGCCAGATGCTTCACAAATACACTCAGTGGCCTATCAAAATGATCCATCAAAACCAGAAACATTTTTGGGTCAAATAACATTAAATAATCCAGATATTGATTATTTACAAAATAGTAGGTTTAAAAATATACCATTTGATGGAAATAGTTTAAAGAGTAATGGTCAATCCGGTCACATAGCACATGATGATGAATATGATAATGATAATCAAGACTTATTTGAGCATCATAAAGTCACTACTTATAATCCTACTAAGCTTGCGAGCAAACAAAGACTGAACATTAAACCAAATAGCTCTCCATTTTCTAACTATAATTCACCCGCATCAGGTGGAAACAAAAATATTCACAATATACCATTTGACAATCCCGATGTGCAATCACCTAAAACCACTTCTAACTTACATCAGGGTTCCTCCACAGAATATAAATCTCTTTTGGATATTGAACCATTACTTGAAGATGACATAAGTGATATTAGTTCATTCAGAGAACTGATGAAAAATACTCAAGGATCCTTTGATGTTCAAGTTATAAAATCAAATAATACAAATAAAACAGACTCGGATGATAGTAAACCAGATGCAAGTTCAATGAACGTTGAAAATATATCGAAGATGCCACCAGAAGAATCCTCGTCTGTTGAAGCATCAAGTGAAAAGCAAAGTACTACAACAGTAAAAACAAGCACACCTGATATACATGATGATTTGTCAGAAGATGATTTGGAAAACGAAGAAGAATACGTAGAATACTATGATGATGAAGATGGTATCGATGTAAAACATACCACACAAACACCTGTAACTCATTCTTCCGAGCAAGTCACTGATATATATGATGAATATGATGCATCTGAAGAACCTGAGAAATCAACTGAAGAAAGTAGTACAAATGTAACGGCATTTGATGTCTTAGTCATGAAACCTGAAAAAACGATGGTGCAGGATGATAACTTTAAACATTTTGTTGATACAGTTTTAATAGATCAACCAGACAATGACACGACAGCTCCAAGCCTCAAGCTTACATTTTCTAATGAAGAAACAACAATAGAAACACCTTCAATATTAGGACAAGAAGTAGTTTCTGTTGTGACTACTAAAAGTGTTGTAAATGGAACTATTTCAGTACCTGATTTTACCTACGCACCTAGTACTCCAAAATCTTCAGCTACAAGTTCATCTATGTTTAGTAGTTCAGACAACGAAACTTTCCCTATTACAACTGAGAATTGGATAGTTGTAGCGTCAGTTCAAACAAGCCGAAGTGTCTCAGGAGCCCGATTCTTACCTTTCCCGACGGTAGAGCAAGAAGAAAAGAAACAAGTACTAACTGATGAAAAGGAAGATGAAGATGACGAAGAAACTGTTACGAAAAATCCAAAAGATATAAGTAGCTTAAGCAGTAGCTCTTCTTCCACCGAAAATATTAATGACAAGTTGGATAGCATACAATCAGAATTATCGAGTGCAGTTTTATCAGGAAATTTGGATAATGAAAATAAAAACATTGAACTTATAACCGAATCAACCTCAGAGCCATCTACTACAAGTAGCTCAACGACGACGTCATTACCATTCAACGTATTTACTCTAAAAAGTACTCAATCCTCTTCTGCTACTGAAAGATCTTCCCCCGATCCATTGCCAGTTCTAATAAAGAAATTTACACCACGAACAACATCATCAACGACACCTAAACCTAAGAAAAAACCTTCGTTAGTTACAGTTATGGATGATTTATCTGGATTTTTGCCACCGGGGTATAAACCAAGATTGTCGTTTAAAGACAAACGAACTACTACAACTACAACAACCACAACTACCACAACAACTACAACTGTTACTCCAATATCATCAACAGTAAAAAGTTTAATAATTAATGGCACTCAAGGAAGATCATCCGGCATCAGTTCCAAAAACAAAGTTATTATACTAGATGACAAATCATTACTTCCTAAAGAATATAAACCTAAGAATAAATCACATGAAGATGTTAGCAAAAAGACACAAAGTGATGACATTAGTAAATTTTTACCACCAGGCTATAAACCAATAGTAACTGAAATGTCAAATGATAAAGAATCGACAAAATTGGATATTTTTGGTAAAGTAGAAAAACTTGACATATCAGCGCTCTTACCCAAAGATTTTAAAATAAACAGTACATCTTCTGCTACAACTACAGAGAAACCCAAGACAATAAAACTTGCTATACAACCAGCGCCTATCGATATATCAGCCTTCTTGCCTCCCGGATTTAAGCCCAACAACACCGAAACTGAAGCAGAAATTCCATTGATTAAAGTTGCAGATATTTCAAGTTTATTACCACCAGGATTTAAATTAAATAGCTCCGATGAATCATCAGCGGATGAGCCAGCTCCAGTTAGCTCTACAACAAAAGCGCCAGGAGGAATAAAATTAGTCTTTCCTTCTAGACCAGGAAGCAAATCTAACAGGAAAAGTACGACTTCCAGAACAAGTATTGGCCCACCTCAAGTAACACCGAAGATTCAAAAGGGTTGGCCTACTAGGTAAATGTAAAACAAAATTGTGTAATTTTATCTAAGAATAATTAATTATCATTTAAAAGAGCAAAAATTTATTTACTTGTCATTTTCAGGGCTTCAACCGAGTTTACTGGATGGCCTTCACCATCCACAACACCATTTTCTATTGAACGTCTTCTAGAACTTCAACGAAATGCTACATCTACCACACCTCTGTCAGAACTACGTACTGAAGCGACCACTCGCCGTGTAACGACTACGACTTCAACGACACCAGTACCACCTCCACCGACCACTCCTGGTGTATGTAGAAGAGAATGTGACATTGCTGCTACCATTAAAATTGTTTCAGGTAATTTAATAAATACATTAGTATTCATGAAATTAAATAGAGGAGCTAATTCAAATCAAATCAAAAAATAAAAATAAAATAAAAAAATACAATATGGGTATCAAATTAAGTAACTTACCATAAGGATTTCAAAAAGGTACATCATAATAGTTTATTGACAGGGTTTTTTTGTAAATTTTTTTATACTACTTTAATAAATTTCGAGAAGATTGCGGTAAAGTTTTATAAATCATGGTATTTATCATATTCATTTGATTTACAGGAGTGAAATGGGTCCCTGAATTGCTTGACCAACATACGAAAGAATGGCAAAGATTAGCTAAGGAGGTTAAAGAAGAGGTAACACCAAACACTATTTTGTAATACAATATTATACTTAAATAGCTTTTACCAAAAACTATAAAGACTATAATATTTTGATATTATATATCTATTGGTTGTCTTTCATTTGCAATATTTCAATCTAAAATAATAATAAGTTGAATCCTAAAAAAATTTTTTTTTTTAAACGCTTTTATTTCAATGTTTAGTTTATAAAATTAGCTACAAGTTGTGAAAATTTCAAGTCTCTACGTAAAATAGAACATAGAGAATTATGCGTCTAAAGTCTGAAAATCGTTTTTTTTAATTTAACAACAAATAAACAATGCAAATTAGTTTAAAATATGATTTTCGTGTATTGTCATCGGAAATACACATGTCTGCCAAATTTCATCAATTTTCATTAAAGGGAAGTCATTCAAATTAACGTTACAAGATTTGATGCTTTGAAGATTTGATGCTTTGATGCTCCGAAGTGAAGCTAAATAAAAGCGTTTAATAATCTGTTACGTTTATTTCATGATTCTATATTTAAATAATAATTATTATGGTACGTAAAATTTCAGCTCAATTCCGTCTACTCAAAATCTGATTTGCTCCGCAAATGGTACAAAGGTATCCGCATAGACGGATTTAGTCAAGGCTCTGTACTCGTCGATTTTTTCATCGAACTAAATGAAGTTGAAGATAAACTTGACACTCTACAACTTAAGAAACTTTTCCATAAGTCTCTTCACGAAGCAAAACCAGGATCAGTTCTTGAGGAACAGATCTCAGAAGACGAAGACGAATTTGATCCAGACGTGATGCTGGGCGATCAACCCGATGAAGAGAGAATGAGAAAAAGCAACGAACAAATGACTAAAACCATTGACAAATCCGCTGGAAAATTGGAAATCGGAAAGTTTGTTATGGACCCTGCGTATACGGAGTTTATTGGTAAATATGTTTTGCATGCAATATCAGATTTCGTATTCTGATGTTGTATTATTATAAATATATAAAGTTATCCAATATTAATCAATTTTATTTCAATAGTGGGTAACTAATACTTCAATCAAGAGTGTTGAAAAGTCCGTTAATGATCTTAAGGGTTTCAACAAGGTATAATATCCCCTCTGAAGTATGGAACCTTTAATTATATAATATTTCATCTACTAGGTCAATCGTTCCAATTACGATCGAGCCCGATGTTGATTAACTTCATGATTACTTCATCATACGTTGAACTAATTACTACAATATCCAATTAATTTTACTACTCTTAGATATATTCACTCTGAGATCTCTAAGAAATTTTCTTTTACTGAACAACTACATAGAATACATTTTAAAAAATAAGACTACGAATATAAGAAACTTAGTTTGTTTTGAAACGAAAAATCTCCAAATTTCAAGTACCCATAATAAATTAATTCCAAAAAAAATGTTCTATTTTTAAAAGGGGTTTGAACATTTTTGTATGGAACCTGGCATACCTACAAGACCGCTATTTTTAAAGAACCTTGTTTCGGCGGTCAGTGATGAAACATGTGAGTGATGAAAATATGTCGTAAGTAAATAAAAATAATAATTAATGCTTTATTTTTCTACGGTTTTGAACTCAAATATCTCAAAAAGTATATCACTTACCACATTTCATCACTGAATACTTTTTGATTGTTGTAATCAAGTTGTAATCACTTATTCCGTCGATTGATCGGCGCGATTGATACAATAGACAATAATATTATGTTTCATTGAAAGGATGTTTTTTTCAAAATGGCGGTAGGTACTTGTAGGTATGCCAACTATGTTCAATGCCCTTTGTAACAAACCAAAAATACAGACACTAAAGTTTTAAGCCAAAAAAAGTAGGTAGGTTGAAATGTTCAAGAAAATTTTACAAGTACCATGTAAATTAAGATTTTGTTGTCTATTAATACCTTATTAAATTATTGACGTAATTATTTTTTTATTTCAAAGTATTACCGAAACGCGAAGAACCAACAATAATTGAGCCTGATGAAGAATCCTTGCTGCCACAGTGGGGTATAGCTGTTATCGTCATAGCACTTGCTTCACTCCTGTTCGTGGTTATCTTCGGAGTTACAGTGGTACGTAACTGAAAATATAAAATATAATTTTAATTTTTTATACAGTTACATCCATATAACCTTTAATTTAATTTTTAGTTAGTGAACCGGCAGAAGAGTACTAAAACCAAACAGCCAATACCACTAAGCGAGGATATGCTTCGTGAGTTGGACAAGAGCCATATGGGCGGTTTTGACGACATGCACCAAATGAAGGAACGAGATCTTCCTTACCTGCCATCTGGAAAGGTAAAATTCCTTTAAATTGTTTTAAGAAACTGTATAAAATTGTTTAAAATTTTGTAGAAATTCAAAATCTAAAGCTCTTGGCAAACTCCTTATGTTAAATTATACGTATAACTCTTTTAAATACAGTCATAATATAGATCGCTAGCACCGATCTTAAGTTTTCCTTACAGCCAAAGCGTATCTCTGTGACAAAGAACTATGCTATAGTTTTGCTTAAATTTAAACCGACACTTTTACAGGACCTATATTTAACCCCTAAGTTTTATTATTTACTCAATCTCACGTTTGTTCTACCAGCGCATGTCTACGGCGTTCATCGAACAGCTAGCATATCCCAACCCTGGAGACTCGTGGCGGTCAGAGTGGACGCCACAGCTGCAGAAATACATGCAGCACTACACCCCTGACTCTGGCCGTGGCTCCCAGATATATGGAGCTTCTGGGAATGGTTATGGGTAAGTTTATCAGTAGAGTTGGTACCGATAAACTGAACTATAGTAAAAACTTCTGAACTCAATTTGGTCGACTTAAGATCGACTTAAGCCAAGAGCACTTCAAAAAAACCTGGAAACCTTTTGCATGATGTTGAGGCGGATTATATTAAACTAAGTATAAACTAGCAGGGAGTATATCCGACAGGCTAGCTTAATTAAAAACATTGATTGAAAAGACCTTCGTTATGTTTCTAACTGAATACCCTCCAAAGTATTATTATAATTTCTGTTCATCATCGGTCTTATATAAATTGTTTAACGCTCCAAAAAGTCCCTAACGGTTACTTAAATCTCTCCTTAGTACAGAATTTGTATTGTTGTGGCGTAAGTGTATTAATTACCGTTATCCATCCCGAAGTGTGATAAACTCAAATCAACACATAAAATATAGTAAAAGCTCCAGTTTTGAGATGTTATCATTATTTTCCATGAATAAATGAGCGCAATTTATGATGTAACAGTTACTGTCAAACTTTTTGATTGCATGGAACAAGCCAATATTGTTTTAAGTGCCTCTATATTTTATTCAGTATTTGCGATTACAACTTATTGACTGAAGTACGGTTGGCCATTTACAACTTTAGACGTTTTAACCAAACTTTCTAAGATTTGTTTGCTAAGTAAAAATGGCAGAATTGTCTGAGTAGATGGATTTCACATTTTACCAATTAGGCCGAAAACACAATGGATGTCGAAAGTCAGTTAATATACAACCAACTTCTATTGAATAGCCAACCTAAACTGGGATAGAGTAAGTTAAAGAAAGCGACGTTGTAGTTAGTTACTTTGTGTCTGTTACAAAAACAGAAAGAAAAAGTGACTATGAATTTTGGACTTAAAAAGATTTAATAAGGATTCAAAATTGCAAGGATAGCTTAGTGATTTAAATATGTAAAATATAGTAGTTACCTAACGCCCCAACTTAGAGTCACTAACGGTTACTTAAATCACTGCTTAGTAAAGAATCATCATACAAAATCTGTACTAAGTTGCGATTTAAGTAACCATTAGTGACTCTGAGTTGGGGCATAAGGAATTAATCCACCTGGCATGGTAATTCTCAAATCGTAATAGTCAAGTTTTTTAAACGAATCTAACGAAGCGATCACTAGTATCCTATACGTTAAACATTTGATTTCTTTTACTTATATTTTTCTGTGAGCGTTTTCAAAAAATGTGATTTGTAAATCACGTATATTAGATTATGCAGGTGATTCAATATCCTACGAACAACTAACAGATTTCGTATCAGTTATTTCATACACTCTAGAAATATAATTAATATTTTAATCCCTGAACATTTGCGAGTTTAATATTATAAAAATAAATATTAAATTTAATTCTAGCATTGAATAAACTGCATGTAAATGTACCTGTGTTTCTTTCTATGAAGAATTTAATTTCCGCTTGGAGAATGTACACGAGGATTTCCTGAAATGTTTTTCTTTCTTTTTCATTAGATACGGCGGCGGTGGGTCGCAATTATATGGACAGACAGGCGGCGGTTCTCAAGTGTATGGGCACACAGGAGAGTACCCACGATCACACTTCTCTCGCCGGCGCTCGGACTACGATAGCAACTTCTAAACCTTCCTCAACGAACTATTTAACCCTTGACAATATCAAATTTTAAAAATCAAATTCGTAATACTCTTGGAATCTAGAATATGTATTCAATAGTTAAATTATTAATGTCATCCTCATCGCCTAGTGTTCAAGTCTTACCAATACTAACATCGGCAACAGGTTGTGAAATACGTTTCATCTATTGTTATAAAAGCAGAGAATAGTACTTTTCGTATTAAAAATAAATTATTCAGTAGAATTTTAGTAAACTTTTAATCCGGCCTAATTAGGGCGACTAACAGTGCCAACCAAATTATTTATTTTGCTCTCAATTTTATCGAGAACCAATATACGACGAGGCTCCTCTAATGAGCCTCTACGATTTACGTTATAACGTTTGTATATTGGCAGTATTGACGAATTTTCGAAGCCAAGGTATCAAGCGATTTTTATTAAGTCTTATAAGATGTTAAGTAAAGATAATCGTATGCCAAAAGTGTAATAACCATGTGTGACTGATTGTGAGATGTAAATATATAGATTAAGGACTCGCCGGTAATAAATGGAGAAAGGGCGGGGCTAAGATATTTCTGTAGATAATTCTGCATACCTATATTTGCTCAGAATGTGTAGTGACTAGTGACGTCAGTGGACAGTGTGGACGTGTCGCGTTATTGTGCCAAATGTCCAGTCTTTAAATGTGTAAATATAGTGGACGTTGTAGCTTTTTCTTTTGATATTGAAATTGTAAGATATTATTGTTGGTCGCAGGTGGCGTACTGCCAATACCGTGCCCCTGCCACTGTGGGCGATAGCCGTATTTTATTAATCCTATACGTAGCACGTTTCAGCAAACATTTCAGTGAGAGTGGTACAACGTACCTTTACGAGCTCCGCAGCTCCGTACTGAAATGTCAGCCGAATTTGTGTTACATTATTTACGAAATTTGTGAAAATGCTAAGACATTCGCCGTAAGTAACTGTCAATTCCATTGAACGTAAAGTAATGCCTAAACTATGTGGAAATAATAAAGAACAAGTTCGATATAAATACATTTCGATTGGATTTTTTAAATATTAAACGGTGTTTTGACGACAATTAAAATTTTTTTCCTATTCGTCATTTCCACGTAGGTGTTGATTGTAAATCCTATGTATTCAACCCTGATTCCTACCCACTAGATTTAATATAATTGCATGAAAATTCTTGTATATAAAAATTTTTGTACGTGTAGATCATTAATTTAATTATTATAATTATAGTTAGTGACAAATTATAGCATTAAGATTCTGAATATAGAAATACAGTGTACCTAACATACAAGTATTTTATTTTACCCTATACTACGGTACCTACTACTCAAAATAATAATTTTTAAAGTAAAGGCATCACTGATTCGTTGCCGTCGTTGAAGAAAGAAATGGAACACGACGAGGCGTTTGGCGACTGATTAAGATCGTAGTTATAGCTATCCAAACGGACCCCATAGAAAAATAATACCTAAGAGTCATAATGAAAATCAATATATCCAATAATTTTCACCACCAGTGGACCGGATTTAGTCACCTCTTACGATACCCATCCGGCGTGGGATTGAGGTTGGTATTCTAAGGCGCTCCAATAGGAGGAAAATTGAACTACAAAATAGTCTTACATTTTGTACGTGGCAAAATGTTTTTCTAATCTCGAATATCAAAGGAACTACTTGATACTCATTAGGCCTGCATTACGGGTTTCAATTAGGTATTATTTATCTCCATATAAATATAACCATTGCGGTCCCCATAGCAGACGAGCCACCTGATAGCAAGGGTCAGAGTTACCCATGGACATAGACCTAACAATGGCACACTTAACCGCTGGAGAAAACCCAGCCAAGTACGTGACAAACCACGCGTAATGTAGGGTTCCGTAGTTCACCGACTATTACTCATTTAGATACTATTCATCATAATACAACAGTGATTTTTTTTATGTGTCCAACACCTACTATTTAGCCGCCAGATTGGGGAGACACTTAAATCTAACCAAAATTATAACTTTAAAACCGAATATTTCACATACGGAACCCAAAAAAGACTTGCATTAGATTAGATACTACGGCTCTTGAATACTGCGGCTGAAACTTAAAAACACATTTTACGGTTGACTGTACAAGCATTAATTTTATTCGCCAATGATTTACTCTAAAACAACCCTTTGCAAATTATTACCTGAACACGAAGCAATTGCTACTCATTTTTTGCAGGCGCTTGGTTTATCCATTGGCGGGCGAAATTTTATTCTACAAAAATGTACAATAAAAATCAATGTATTTTCAATATACAATTCTAAAATATAAATGTATTTTCATTATACAATTCTACTTTCGGCTCCACATTCGTAATATAGTAGAAAAATGGAAAAACTGAAATTGAACAAACTGAGAACAATTTTTTCACTCCTCAAGATTCTCAGCAAATACTGTCCTCGAGCGATATAACAGACATAAAATTGCTGTGAACGATAAAAATAAAAAAGTATATTTATTTTAGCATTTTAGTTTCTCATTTTTACTATTACGTATTATTTAATCCAAGCATGGTTTTTGCGAAATAATTTTTAAATAAAAATTATTTTTTGCACTATGTAATAGTTATAATTAGTAAATTATTAAACCTTATGAGGATTTGGGAGGTTGTCTATGATTAATATTATTATATCATACTTATTATAATATTATGCGTAGCAAAAACTTTGTACCTACTTATCCCTTTTTATGACCAAATTTACGTTTTACCTTTTTAAAAATGAGCTTTTTCCTTAAGTTCTTCATTTCTCATTACTTTCCAGAATTCGATCCTTATTAATAAGAAAGTAGCGCATTTCGAATAGTGTGAATACAGTTTGAATGAAAATAGGTTGTTTGTTTTATTTTAAATCAGCGGGTTCGTTACATGGCTTATAATAAATATTTAAAAAAATCCAATGATGCAGTTTTGATTATCATCAAAATAGGCCCCGAGAGTCTTTTGTGTTGGTACTTTTCTCTATTGCTTATAGTTTCGGATTTGACCATCAACGCCCACTTGAAAAATTAGGTAATTTATTGGTAGGTATTAGGTAATATTGTTACAACCTATAGGTAAGTGATAATATTTATTTCTATTCATTTAATATATAAAAAAATATTTCTTAAATATTGCGAATTACACGTTATAACAATAATATAACGTTCCGCCACGTTAATTTTTAAAGTAGACTATCTCTACCTACTCCTGTTTGCCCTACCTCACTTTGTTTCAGGAAACTTGATTCCTACCTTGATTAATAGTTCTCATCCAGAATGAATTATACTCGTGATAGTTGTGAGTGCTTTTGTAGACATTTTATTTTCATTCTATCCGACCCATTACTGTAAACTTTTCTCGTGATTCACTGAACAGCAAAAACTTAATTCAAATCCGTGTAGAAATTTTTGAGGTTTTTTGTATTTTTTGTTTTACTTACTTGAATTGAACCTAACCTATTATTTTCCAAATGATGGAGATTATGATTTACAGTTACGATTGAACAAATATCATGAAATAGTTTGTAATTTATTTGTCGTTTGTCACAACAATGCATTAAAGCATTATTCAACCAAAACTTTAACAGGATTACCTGTGAAACCCACCTGAGGATTTCTAACGCAACTCGGCTTGTTAATAACTTTCATTACGGGTCAAGGATGCAAGTTATTATTAGTCCCGTCAAAAGGAAAAGTTAACAACATAATAATGCCAATAGTTAAAAACATTATTACCAAAATACAAGTGCCCAAAACTACCAAACTAAAATTCCATGGTATAACAAATTTATTACTCAAAGTAAATTATCTCACGGCCTCTAAACCGAGCTTTTCATTTCAAAGGCTTTAATTAAAGGTCTTTGAAGTTTTTTAAATTAAAATTGTACCGGGTTAGAACTGGAACTTAAATCCGCGTTTGATTATATTTTAAACACTACGGAATGGAAGACTATCAAGCTAGAATTTTCACTTTTAAATAAAATATTTTATTTTACTTTATTTTCTTCGTTGTGGAGGCCTTCGTTATTGGAATAATGACTTTTTTTCCGAAGAGAACTTCGGAAAATATTTTAACGTGATTAATATTATGCTTTTTTTCCACTGAGGGTGTGAATTGATCGTGTTACAGCTGGAGGCTTCGGAGCCAGTTATTTCCTTACTTTTCTTCTCTCTTCGTTCTTGGTCGGCAACGGCGACGTCACGTCGGTGCTGTCCGTGTGCGACGAGAAACATTTACCTGAGGTGGCACCACAGGGTGGCACTCTTTTGCCAGCTATACCAAACTAGCTAGCTAGCAAACAAACAACCCCACAAACAAATAAAATTAAAAAAACAGTGACATCTTATGTATTTAATATCTGGAATTTGTTTCAAATTTATTCTTAGCAAAAAGGTTTAACAAAACGAATATATTTCTGTAATTGGCTCAAGGTTTTTCTGTTACCTAATTGAGCCGATCCTACTCTCAGGAGTCTCAGGGATCTGTAGATAAGGGTCAATCAGATACTGATGACGAGTAACGGCGCTGCGGGGTTAGAATTGCAAATAGCCGTTTACCGTGTGAGCTACCAATTAATAATCCTCAGTCTGGCAGCAAGTCACAATGCGATAAATTATCTGAAAGGTATAAATCAAGACCGATGCTGTATTTTATTACGATGCTGCTGATATACTTAAGTCTCTTACAAAACCTTTTGTTTGTGTGGATCAAATCTTGCAAACTTGCAAGCAAATTGTACGTACCTACTGTCGTATTTAAATAGAAAATACGGCATAAGATTTTTTCGCCTCATAAGAAAGTCGCCGCCTTTTTACTTTTAATAGTACCAGAGAAACCCGCACTTGTGCAGTCATTTCCCGGACGATCTTATAAAAGGAAGGGGTAAGTTCGCTGTCGGGCAGCTGACGCCATAGCATCGGCCGTTCTTTGACATGGTGCACCTTGAGTAAGGAAGGGTAGTCCGCTAGGCCCCAAATAAGCAAATTATAATTCATTTGAAATGCGCTAATCTAAATATTAATGTGACCACGAAATCGAGCACAGATCCCCCGAGAGAGGCTGAAATTTCAAACAAACTCCTAACAGACTGTACATTGTACGTTTAGTCCTTTTAGACGAGTCTTAATTGGTATCCAATCTTGACACAACTTGAAATATTAACTTTAAATTATTTTTCTTTTGTGTCAGCCTTACTTTTAAATTTTAAGTTACCTTAAAGAGACACTAAGGTTGTTTACCAAACACTTAGGACTCATCTTAAAAATGTCCGCCCATGAACCCACCCACCAAACTGTAATAAATCTTTCTCAAACTCGGGTAAACAATGTATCACGGAGAGTAACACAGTGAAGCACGTTTCTAGTGGTAATTACCACTAAGCCAGCCTCACCAGCGGCTCCTGTAATGGAATGATAATACTCCGTCGAGCGTGATCGGGATCGTAACGTGCGCGCTAGGGTCGCTTGTTGGAGCGTGAATATGTGAGAGAAAGAATGGCTGAACAGGTAATGTCTATATATTCGGGGCTTCCGAACTGTTTATTGAAGTTCATGTTTCAACACTTTTTGTAGATGGCTTCAAAGTAACGTTACGTTACGTTTGTACACATATACCATAATTAAACAGAAAATAAAATATTTTAATATGAAAGACACTGCGTAATTCGCTTCACCATAAAACCAAAGTTTAACTTTTCAAGTACAAACCGAACCTAAGACATTTCTTTTTACCCGACTGCCATGTTTTTCGCACGTAACTTGTAAGTAATGTAAGTTTTTATGCATATAATAGGTATTATTTATTACCTCCTATCTTCCAAACCGCTGAACGGATTTATATAATTAAGATATCGTTAGATTCGTCTTGATAACCCAAGTGTTCTTAGCATATCTAAGCTATGAAATAAAAAAATATGGTGGCTATGAGATGCCGTTGTTTGAAGTATTGAAAAATAAAAATAAATGGAATAATGCAATATGGGTATCAAATTAAAGAGATCACAAGGTTAAGGATTTCATAAAAGTATATCATGATAAGTTTTATTACGGCAGGCAGATTTTTTTTTCATTTTTAAATTTTTACTAGTTAGGTACATAAGTACCTAGTGGCTAGCGTAAGTGGCAAACACCTCTTACAGTCAATCAGAAGGCAGCCTAAAATTAAATTATTATGAACTTAAACGTGTTAATAATGCAACATCGTTTACACAGCATAATGAGAGCTCGTGATAATCGAGCTCATAATATAATTGTTAACAAAAGCTATTTCGCGGCGAGTGTCGAGACAACAATAGGGATCCATCTGCAACGCATTAGTCACGGACGCCATTAAAACCTCACGGACGATATAGCTTACACAATCCTATATATCAGGTCCTGTAAATACGCCTGAGTTACTATTCGGTCAAACCAAAAAAAAATCGTATTCGAAAGTAAACCGATGCATGTTTACGATATAATATTTGAGCTGTGTTAATTGACCCCAATCTCCTGTAGATTTTTTATGATATACCAGTAAATATGATATCAACGTACAATCGATATGAAAGGAACAGTGTTTTACTTTATTTAATTTATTTTTGTTATTATTACCTTACCAGTAAAGCTACAATACTATAAGGTTATCAGATAAGACCCGGTAACATAAACTTTCGCCGGAACTTCAAACTTGACGATGTCGTAAGTATAAAATGCGACTAATGTCGTTAACCAAGAATTGACTTCCGAACAGCGGCTTCTCGGAGGGTAATAAAAGGTAAAAGATGACGGTGGAGACGTTTAATGATGTCCTCCTTGACGTGTCCGTCAATGGCGAAAATCTAGCTAGTATTTTGAATACGTTAGTTTGGATGGGCATGATGACTTGCAAAACCAAATTTAGTTTTAAATGGTAGAGTCTGTTGCATGGTTGGCAGTGCAATTCACCTGAGGAGTTGTATGTGTAAAACGTGTGTTTGGGACATGTCTTTCTAATAAGACATTATGCGTCGAGGTCCTGCAAACGATTTTTTTCGTAGGTGGTAAAAGCCTTGTTAATTAAATAGTCCTGCGCGATTTGGTTCGCTCTTTTCGCTCGTTTTTTTGGTAGAATTTTACACGCGGAGAAATGCCGCTTCAATAAATCTCTATAGCGTAGGTATTGACCTCTAAGATTGCGGTTTCCTTCCTGCAACTGCGAGTAAAACACTAATTTAGGCAGCCTGGAGTCAGCCATACGAACGAGATGTACGCACCATGTTCGCTAGGTTTAGCGAAGAGATTATGAGCTGTCAAAATAAGGAGAGAAATTCAGCACTCTACTACACTCCAGACCTTTAAAGGGACCTTTCAAAGGACCTTTGAAAACGACAATCAATCGCGATGTGGGTACTTAGCATCTTGACTTTGTGGATTGGACCGATGTTTGCCAACCTTTATTGAAAAGGTTACGCATATAACTCATTAATGATTGGGAATATTTTCGACCCGTCTAAGCTCGTTTTAGTCTTACTAATATTATAAATGTGAAAGTTTGTGAAAATATTTGGATGTTTAGATGTAAGGATGTTTGGATTTTTGTTCGTCAATCACGACACAACTACTCAGCCGATTTGGATGAATTAGAAATGGAGATAGCCTATACCCTGAATTAACACATAGGTTACTTTTATTCGGGTTAGGTTACTTTTATTAGTTCAGGGTTCCCGCGGGATTTGTAAAAAAATCGATATTCACGCATGAGAGGCCACGGGCATAATCTAATATCTAACATTATGTATCCTAATACATCATTCTACTTATTATGTGCACTTTATTTTATATGGTTCTATAAATCTAAATAAATTAATTAAAAATTTCGTTTCGAAACCACTCTACCGGGCGAAACCGCGGGCAAAAGCTAGTAAGTAGTAAGCTAATAAGCCTCTTACCTGAACTTTTACTAAACAGACTTCTTGCAAAGTCACATTTTTCGTTTGAAAGATTTTCCAGGAAAATTTGCTATTTTCCTTCTCATGCTAACTGTTAGCAAGGCATTAAAAACCTTTTCTACCGACGTATCACAAGATTCACAAGTATAGGTAGGACGCACGAGAAAAATTAAATGTTTTATTCTGGGACACTGAATTTAAACTGGATGGTGCAGAAGTAAGCGATACCAAGGAACAATAAAGAAGACGAGTAGAGACTATCTTAATCTAAAAGATAATACTTTAAATAGATATATCTTTCTTTATAAATTAAAAGTTATATTCTCAAAAAATATTTTTGTTATTGAACCCCAACAAATTAATATTCCCGGCCCTTAGATATGACATCATAAGCCTTTGACAAATGGACAGATGAAGTACGAACGTTATCACAACAATGGGGTTGCAATTTGTCTCTTTCTGCCGCCTCTGGTAAAAGCTAACAAATTACTTCCATAATAACAAGTTCTTATAAAAAGTTACGATATATTTACCTACAAAACCTCATCTCAACATTAAATATGTACAAACAACACTGTGATGCAAGCAATATATTAAGCAATATATGCAAAGCACACAGACACATCTGCGTGTATAATTATATGTATAAGTATGTCGCAGGGAAATTATAAAAATCGAGATTTGATCAAATTCCGCAGTGCCATCGTGAAGTACGCGATAGAATCTGTAATGATGAAATCCGTAGACAAACGAGGGTAACCGACATAGCTCAGAGAATTAGCCAGTTGAAGTGGCAATGGGCTGGCCACAGAGTTGGAAGGACCTATAACCGTTGGGGAAGAAAAGTCCTCGAATGGACACCACGCCACGGTAAAAGCAGCACAGGACGCCCCGACCAGGTGGCCCGACGACCTGAAGAAGGCAGCGAGTATCCGCTGGATTCAGAAGGCTCAGGACCGGTCAGGGTGGGGCAAGTTAGGGGAAGCAATGTCCAGCAGTGGACTTCCAACGACGGATGAATGGATGGATGGATGTGTAAATGATTGATATATTATATTTGATTTTATTACACGCTTTATATTAGCTTCACCCGTATTTGTTTGTTTGTAACTTCTCTTTGGACTTGATTTTGACCCACTTCAAACGGTCAGATTTCTTTCAAACTTCGTAGACTTATCGAGGACCGATGACAATTCAATATTTAAAGAAAAAAAGAAAGAAAGAAAAACCTAATTACACGCTTTAATTAGCTTTAAATGGTCAGATTTCTTTCAAACTTCGTAGACTTATCGAGGACCGATGACAATTCAATATTTAAAGAAAAAAGAAAGAAAGAAAGAAAAAACTAACTTTCATTTAAAAAAAATTCTTTCAAACTTTGTAGACTTATCGAGGACCGATGACAATTCAATATTTAAAGAAAAAAGAAAGAAAAAAAAACTAAATTTTATTTCAAAAAATCAAACTTAAAAATTAAAAAATAAATAATAGTTTAAGAAAACTAAAAAACACGCTTTTATAGAAAATCCAACTAAAAAAATAGAAAATAAACTTGAATTAAGAATCGTGGAGGACTGTAGGTAATTGTAATAAAAGCGTGGGGTGCTTTTTAATATAATTATCAAAATGATAATCCTTCCACTCATTGACACCATGCACCCCACGCTTTTATTACAATTACACGATTCTTAAATCAAATTTATTTTCTATTTTTTTAGTTTGATTTTCTATAAAAGCGCGTTTTTTAGTTTTTTTTAAACTAACTATTATTTACTATATTTGATTTTATTATATTTGATTTATTGTGTGATGATGATTATATTACAGTTCCTTCCACATTTTACTTTACTGGAATTCAAAACATTTAAGACTCTGACAAGTTCTAATAACTTTTCCATGACATGTGCATAATTAGAAATACGAATTAATTAAGTATTTTCGTTTCACGCAATCTTTGGAGAACTTTCAAACAACTTTGCTGAAATTAGAATTTAATATTCTACATGATATATTATTAACTAAGTCCGTCTGAAAGAACGTGATAATATTAAAATTTGCATATATTTATTAACTTCCTTTTTTTAAATGCTTTTATTTACTTTCACTTCGGAGCATCAAAGCATCAAATCAAATCTTGTAACGTTAATTTGAATGACTTCCCTTTAATGAAAATTGATGAAATTTGGCAGACATGTGTATTTCCGATGACAATACACGAAAATCAAAAAAAAAAAAAATTGAAATAAAAGCGTTTAAAAAAAAAATTTTTTTTGGATTCAACTTATTTACCATAAAGATTCACACAAAAAACCTTCCTATTGTCAATACTGAACAGGTAACAAGTACTAGAATAAAAGAAGTAGGTCTTTTTCTGCTCACCAACAGGACTTTTTAAACGGCCTTTTTATTAAACGGCCTTTTTACATACTTTTATTCTCTATTTACAAAAACTCCTCTGACTTCAATAAAAAGAAGAGATTCGTACTTATAAAAGTTTTGCTTTCTTAGGATATGTTTGAAAAGCATATAGGTACCTATTAGGTGTATAAAATACCTGCACAAACAAATAACTACATACAATATGTGTTATTAAATAAGAAACATGTTTAGAAAGTTGATTCCTACGCTATCAGTTCGAAACAATAACTAATTTTGATTTCTCGTTGTGCAATTATGTTTTTTTATCCGTTTTTTGTCAGAAAATCTTATAGTTAATTTCAACCAAGTACGTCTGCAACAACAGATTTAACGACGTGGTATTTAATCTTAATATTAAACGTGACAGAAAACATTAATCACAGTGGAAAAGGATTGCGCAAAAGTGCAATTGCATTTTCTAAATCAGATCATTAATTTTGTTCAAGAGATGCAACTTAAAGAGTTTCGTATTTTTCGAAAGATTCCAAACTTACGGCTTCGCACATACATCTGTCATTAAGAATTCGAGATTAAAAACGAAGACGAATAGATATGCATGTGCATCGTGGTTGTTGGTTATTATTATTATTGTGGTGCTTGGTTATTACCAATTAACGGTTACTAACCATTAACGGCCCCCTACTGAGCAAGGCTCTCTCCTCTCGAGGCCTAGAACATACTCTACGCTGCTCCAGTGCGGATTTGAGGACATATTTTATTCCTTACTTTAAGTCTAAACTCTTAATTGCTTATAACCCCCGAAGAAAAAAAACGGGTGTTATAAGTTTGACGTTTCTGTGTATCTGTGGATATGTAAAAGTCCACTGTATCTGTCTGTTTATGGCATCGTAGCTCCCAAACAGATAAACCGATTTTGATCTAGTTTTTTTGTTTGAAAGGTTACTTAATCGAAAATGTTCTTAGCTATGAGTAGTGTAAATAAAACTGTCGGGGGTTTTTTAAATTTTAATTTAAGATTATACACTGTAAGAGGAATAATCTTAAGAAACACTTTTAATTGGTAAGAACCCGATAGAATGAAAGGAAAAACATGTCTAGATATTCATATGACAGATAAATCGAGTCGAGTCAGTTCTCGAGTCGTGGGTGTTTGCACTCTAGCTCTCAATTTTGTGAATTTCCATGACACTATGTTGCGGCACAGGAAAAATTAGAACGGAGGCGTCAGTTTTTGAGCGTTAGGCCCGACGCCCTCCTAAATTACGTAACAGAAACGTGATTTTTTTGTGTCAATAGTAGCAGGCTAAATGGCACATCAAAAAGTGTAATCATACCGCATGCTACGCCGCGCAAAATGGCACTTCTCCATACAGTTATATTGAATTTTGATACTAGTGCCAAGCTAAGGACTGTTAAGAATGTTGCTTAGGTGGGCACCGGGCCTTATATCTATTTTAAGAGGATACCTAAAATAACAACAGGTTAACAATAACAGGTGATGATAATTATACGACTATATTATTATTTTATAAATTTAACATTTCCAGGATTTTCCCTGCGATGGAACAACCCAGAAATAACGCTACAAGCAGATTTTCAATTATTTCAAATATTCTTCGCAGAAGAGTCTCCAGGCAGTGACACTTACAAATGATTGTTTTATTTCAGTTCGGAATAGCAACATTTTTTATGTTATTTTCCTGCAAACTGGCAGACGAACGATGGTATGTATTCATCGCTGTTCGTGGATATGAGAGGATATATATCGTATATATCGTTAACTATAATAAGGGTACTGAAGTGTTCGCACTGAAGCGAATTTATATGCTGTATTCGAGTCTCAAACTAAAGTGGTTTCTGAGCCATTTCTGATACGCTACAACCTAATCTTTAAATGTTCGATGGTAAAATCATTCCTTAATTTACTTGTTTGATAAAAGAATCGACGTACAGTATAAATAATAATAAATGACTACTTTGTTCTTTTCTGTTCCTATCTTTTTTATTTAGGTATCATTGCTTATAATCTCTGCTTATATACTTACAATTCGTTGAATACCTTTATTTATTTACCTGGCATCACAATGTTTTGCATACAAGTAGGTACGACTAGGTAACCTTCAGGACATAATATGTACCGATGCGTGTGACAGCTGAAAAGAACTGATTTCTTATCTTGAAAGGGTCAGCTCTTCGATAAAAGTTCGAGCGTCCATTAATCAGACGTCAATATGGGTCCCTAGTCTGTCCGAAAGATAGTCAGTGGAAATATGTGACGTCCTGAGCCACTACGAAATCTATGAGAGTTATCTTTGTCAAAACAATTGTGAGAGGGAAAGATATTAAAAGGAAATTGGTATATATGAAAAGAAATAGTACTCGTAAAAGTGATTTTTTCGACTGACTGGCAAGGTAAAATCAAAAGACCGACTTAATGTCTTTTGATGTTACTGAAGTCCTCAGGCGGCAGTGACTTATAAAGAAGACTCCGTTGCTTGACGAGTTTTTTTTATTATAGATGATTTTTACCATTCCTACCGTAAGCTGCGTTGGGCAACTTCGCTACAATAGTTGCGTGAATAAAGAACAAAGACGAAAGGTCCTAAACCTTATCTAAAACGAGCTAATGATTGATAAAAGTATTCAGAATTCGTATGTCGAATGTTTGTCGGCCTTTATGTGACGTTGGATTTGCCTTCCAGTGGAGCGTACAAAGGAATGTGGCTTTTGGCCGATCGTAAAATCCACCGTTATTCCCGCATAACGGCAATTGGGCCTTTGACGTCGCTGCGCCTGAATTTGAAGGCTCTGTAACGACGCCGGAAAGTGTTGTTTGTTTCGACTTTGAATTTTAAACAAAGAAGTTTGTTACGCGAAATGAATTTTACTTTCCGCGATTTTATGTTTCGGTCGTGTCTTAGCGAAATGCATAAATATTTTCGACAAACACAACCGAACGCAAAATAGTCGTGTTTTAAACTTAACAAATTGAACTCGTAAACTTAATCCAACGTTAAGTGTCAATCACATCGGATTATTGCACATTGTGAACGAAACGTCAATTTGAAATTCAGTTTTAATGCAATCAACCATCAATCAATATGTGAATTGAGTATTTACGAGACTGGGCTTCAGTTAAAATACGATTGCGTATATTGTGTCGCTATACAGCATACCTAAGTGGTTGCGTATTTTGGCATAAGCCACCCTAGAGGCCAATGTGAGCGTGTGGATTGAGGGCTCTTTTTAAAAGTTAATCATATTTTTCGAAATCAAGGAAGAATTTAGGAAATAATTGTGATGATAGTAAAGCAATGATAGTAAGCTTGGCTTTTCAGCTTGTATGGCTGTACTGCCACTGCCCCAGAGTATATTCTACCAGGCTACTTTAGTGCGGTTTGGTGGAGATATAACGAACTAATTTGATGTTAAAAATTACAGCAGTCAATAAGAAATTAGCAACCTCAGCTGGCGTATTGGCCGCGCTGCAATCGATTTCCTTGTCAATACGAGACGAACATTGTAGCGAAGCGTAGCATTGCCTGTAATCTATTGCCCGAATGTGGTTGAAGGGTCGGCGAGCATAACGATCTAATCACACCTTTGGTCAAATTCTTGTGATTTAATCCAACTACTAACTACTACCCACGGCTTTGCTTGCATTTTCCGGGATAATAAATACCTATATCGTGGTCTACCTGTTTGCTAAATTTCATGAAAAAAGAGAGAGCAAAATTAAAACAATAAATTTACAAAATGTTTTGTGATGTTTTAGTTGGTTGACGCTAACCATCGTGGGACATATTAATTTTTTTACATTGAGAAATTTTACTATAGCTATTATAATATATACTTGCTTACACTGGAAAATTTTTACCGTTAAAAGTTAGCGGATTGAAGTCCGAATATTGTTTCCCCTATAAAAACGTCCCAACGGTTTACGCTTAGTACTTTTTGCGTGATGGAAAACATAATTATGCAGAATAAGTTAGTTTAGGAAGTGATTTGCGTGTTATCACGAAAACAATTATTATATAACATTTCAATAATTTGTATTCGAATGTTCCTTGTTATATATAACACATAACTGTAAATTTTAAAGATCATAAGGTTACCGCAGTTCACTCAGGTCCTTGCTAAGCCCCCCCGGGGGTTGCCCGCCTTGCCGTGGCGGGGGGGCTTAGTAACCGTGAACTGGTCACCCACGGTGAATCCAAGAGGCAACCAGGGCCGGCCTGTTTGGGTCGCCGGCTGGCCCGAGGAGAGCGCTCCCAGCGGGCTGAACAAGTCCACTGCGGACGCGCTTGGAGGTGGGGCCGCAGAGGAAGAGGCTTGTCGGTATTACAGTGCGCCGCTTGCCCTATCCTCTGCGGCCGAGCTGTGGTCGGTGAAAGAACCACAGACCTAATCTTCCACCGGGTACCAGTTATCTGGTATCCATGGCTTCCTAGTAGCAGACTCGGGGGGAGTCTGCTACAGTACTGGTGGAGGCCGAGGGGGGAGGCGCACCTTACCATCTGGTGCGCCCATCGTGGAGGGCCTTCGGGCTTCCGCGATGGAGCCGCACGTGGACGGCTGCCGCTGGCGGGGTCACGGATATGTGCGAAAGCGTTCCCGTAACCCCGTCACAAGGCGGCAAGGTGGAAGATGGGGGGGTTTTTAGTGGGTAGGTATACCGTGGGTCTCATTAGCCTATACGGGAGTCCCACATAACCACTCGGGTACCCCCTGCGCCCGGGTGGTATGCGTAATGCATTTTCCCCCCGAAAAAATAAAAGGGTAGACAAATAAGGATATTTATATTAATTAATTTATTTATTATCATAATATATTAAATATTTTATAATAAATATTTTTCTATAGATTTTTTTTAATTGCTGCCTACTACTTAAATGAGATATTAATTAACTTGGAACATATATCCATTGTCATTCAATTTAGTAATATTTTTACTGTCACATATTTATTGTATTTTGAATTAAGGAGCCGATACATTGACTTTATTTTTTGTACAGGATAACATTTTAAATAAGGCAGTGTTCGTTCGAAGTGGTCGTTCGAAGATATTAGCATCCCTCCCTAGTGTGCATGTCATATATGTACACTTCACGCCTAGTCGTGAAACATGAAACAACTCAGCAAATCTCTGAACTGAAAGACGAACCGAAGAGGCGAGCGCCTAAGCTAAGTGAAGTTTTAAAAATGTACCCTCCAAAAATTTATTATTTTATGTTTTATTTTTTGTCTACCTCTAAAATACGGAATACGGAATGGTGAGTCTGTATGTGCTACTACAAGTACTGTCATGCTAATATATTCGAAGGAAGCTCTCAAATAATTGAGATTAAACTTCACGTACAGGTAAGTTCGTTAAATCATCAATTCTACTTTCTTCCATTTTATAATACTTCCAACTAACATATATAATATTATATATAACATCTAATATAAATGTAGCTACATTTGTTTGGTAAGATTAAGCCCCTGTTTCGAGACGTCGTCCCATATTGAAATTTGAAATCCCGCTGAGATGTTTTGATTGTTCAACCAGAACGGTAATTCGACACGACATGCATTATACCCAAGCTTGGAAAATCGATAGGTACGTCGGTGATAGGTATTCTAATGAACAATACGGTCCTTCGATCATAAACTAATAAAATAATGTTATTTTCGGCCAAGTTACATAATCTATTGGCTAATTGAGTGGTTGCCCCAGGCTCGATATAATCGAATAAATCAGTATTGACATAATAAAAGTTTTACTAACTACCATTGTCACTTCATTGCAGAGTTATTGTAGGAGTACTCTATTGGAAAACTTTTCTTTTCTCTGTAAGTAGGTACTATGATTTTGTTTATTATGAATGCCAAGTCAAATGTAGAGCTTGAATTATTAAGTATATATGCTGTTATGACTAAAATTTTTGGATTTTCTACAAAGAAATTGGCACCCATTTAGATCTCAATTCTTTTTTTTAACTTTGCTTTCACATTTATGTTTTTGATGAGTACCCACCCTACCACCAGGGGTATGGCCAGGGGTATGATGGGTCCGTCATGAGATATATTACTTAGGCGATAAAGCTTTAAAAGACTTAGTATTTATTGTTATACCATTAATATAAGCTGCTAGTACGTAAGTAAGTACAGATTAGTGACAAACTAGATACATTTTTCTACTAGTTCCATAGGAAATAGTGTATGAAAACTTCTTTTGCGGCTTTTTGTCTTTCTGTACGAAAAGGCATTGTTACAAAGGGATAATATAAATAGTCCTTTGCCTTATTTTTACTCGACCCTATAGCCCAGTGATTCAATTTGTTCAAGGATCCAAGTTCCGTATTCGATTTCCCGCCGAGCTAGAAAATATGACACTAGCGGGTGGGCACCCGGCCTGTGCGCACGCGACGCTTCGCAAAAATCGACTTCATGAATGAACCGAATATGTCTAATGCATTCACAAAAACATGTACTAACTATATTATGTCTTCTGTGCTAAAACTATCTTCGCATTATTGCCTTTCAAATGAAACTGATTTGGGGCATTTTTATATTGTACTTTTGATACTAAAGGTATATATTGTATACCACGGCCGACGGCGAATCCTCGTAAGGCATGAGTATGTAAATGCATGTACGTATAGTGAAGTGCATATTACCTGATATTATTTTAAACATTGTCAAAGTTAACAAAAATACCGTTTATAAATCCCGTCGTTTAACAGGCTGACATCGCCGTTTGACAGACCTTTACTTTATAAATTCTTAACATACAATTACGTCAATAATTGAGTGATTAAGTGATACAATAATGAAAAAAATAAATTATAAATCATCTTATCCATTTACTTACAAATTACATTACAAAACTGATATAGAGTTGTTAGCATCTCAATTCATTCTCATTCTAGTATTGACTCAAGTTTTCCAAGAATTTTCTGTTTAACTTCAAAATTTAATAATAGAAGCGGGAAGCATTCAGATAAACCAATAGATTTCCACTACGTCTGCGAGGGCCAAAGGATAATTTCATTGGCTTATCGCAAACGTGGCTCAAGCTTTGTTTGTGGGTTTGGTTTAATTTATTCCCTCTAAGTGCATACAACGGGACATAATATTATTTACAATATATCACAAGTTTATGTTGTGTAAAGCTTCCATTCACAATTTTACACAGATAGTCACAGAGGGACTGCAGAGGTGTGGAAAAACTCTTGACAGGTGACTTTTGTTTGATACTAATGACAAATAAAACTGTCTCTGTCTACCTTCCGTCTCGATCGTTTTCCTGGCATATTGCACCACATGGCCTGGGGCATTCCGCACTTTTAGTATGATGTTATAAATACGTGCCGCGTTCGACGTGTCGGGCCAATTTTAGAAGGACTGCTACGCCGTGTACATTCGTAATCTATCACGCATAATATGTCATCACAAAAAAGAAGACAATCCTGACGTTGTCAGAATGGATAGGAGTTATGATTAGAAAGAGAGGCAACGTCTAGAATCTGGATGTCAACGTCTGTTTACGATTAGCGCTATTCGACCTGAATTACGCTTTATTGTATCGGAGCAAGAGTCACTAGTTATTTAAATGATTCTGCGGAGTAACTCTTCGGTACCTACAGGTATTATTAAGTATTCTGTGACAACACTAACGACACCTTCACGCACTGAACTCGGCACTTTTTTTGTGATTAGCAGGTTGTATTCAAAATGTTTACCGACTTAAGGTCGTAACCCATCTACACGACACCGCTCCCACTCATACTTTGGTTGGGTGGGAGCGGTATCGTGTAAGTGGGCTACGACCTTTACGCTGCGTCAGCCGTCTCCGCGTAAACTTCCGCGGCGCGGTGGACGTCAGTAGCGGTGAAGGGACGATTCGCGCGCATGTAGGAGAGAGTCGCCGCATCGCGCCGCATCGCACCGCATCACACTGAATTCGCGATCGCGTTCGCCTTGAGTCGCCCACGTAGGACACGGTGCCACATGAGCGATCCTAGATGCTAATGCGAAGCGACGCGGCGCGACGCGAAAACTACAAGCAGTCGAAATGTATTGAAGTGTCCTGCGCGCGGCGCGGCGCGATTAGACGCGAACGCGATCTGTTGGTTTGATATTTTCGCACGAACTTCGACGGCGCGGCGGCTTTTGGTGGCGGTTTAGGACGATTCGCGAGCACGCAAAACAGAGTCGCCCCATCGCACCGCATCGCATTGATTTCCCGTAGGATCGCTTCGAAATCGCGTTAGCGTTGAATCGCCCACGTAGGACATGGCCTAAGTTCAAAATCAATAAGTTCCATAAACATTTACTCAGATTTATTACTCGTGCGTTGTAATCTTCGTATCATTTGTCTCAAGTTACGTTACGCATGATTCTTTTCACACGTGTCTAAATTATCTGAAGTCGCCAATATTATGGTATTGCATTTTGTTTGTAATACAGGCTTACTGATTTGGTCAAATGGTCTACTGTTACACACATACTCTCCTCCTAAACCTAAACTAACTTTAAGTTATCTTAAAGGGGTCTTATAATGGAAATCACCTTACAATGGACATTCACCGATGTACGACCGAATCCAGTAAGTCAACGTAGAAAATGCGGATCTACCTACACCACCGAAGTTGATTGTTGATAATTCTACATACTTATATCAATGAATCTTAACATTCACTAATACTTGACATTCACTGCATCTATTTCTCTATCATCATAGTATTAATAGCATTTTGGGAAAAAATATAACTTGAGCTCTGAACTTGACAACCATTGATTTTGACAGACCAGAACCTCAATCAAAGTTTTCGAAAAGTTATAACCTACTTAAGTCGCAAAACTTATCTTACCATGTGTAATGTGTTATGTGCAGTGGGTCGGATTTGAGATTCCACAATAAAGTTTTCTCGCACAGCGAACGGGAGTCAAAGTTCGTACACATCTGTTAGAGATATTACCGAACCACTGGTTATGTAAATTATAATGCTGTCTACGCTCTATTTAGGCAAATGATTTTTTTTATAACTTGTAACCACCCTTGTGGTCTCTGCCTATCCCTACGGGAAAGAGGCGTGATTATAAGTATGTATGTGTAGCAGAAGGAGGTATTCTATGGTATTGGTTATGAAATGATATTCCTTTTACTTTGCACCATGGTATATTTCCAGTTCTCCTAACATTCACATCAGTATTCCAAAGTACTTCAACACTACGTGATCAATAATAATCTGTTCTACATTCTTGACAATTCTACTAATCTAAATATGACATGACATTTCTTATATGCCAGCCTCTGCATCAGGCAAGCGCTGTAGAATAAAGAGGTCCGTCCCTGGACCTTCACTGGAGATTCATGGCCTCACCGATATATGTAACCACCCTCGCTTTTAAACTTAAAGAAATGTTTACACTACACTCTTTACATTTACATACCTTTTGTTTTTATAGTGATTGCATTACGTTTTCATTTGAATACTTAATGCCTGCGACCATAGTAATATACCTAAGTTTAATATAATATCAACTTTAGGTACCTACCTACATAAGACATAAGAGAAATCTCTTAGCATTATTTAAATTGGTTCAATTTTTGCATCTACTTCAGGGTGGAGACGTGACTCGTTTCAGGAACAATTTGTAAACAAGCTCGCCTTCGTATAATTTGATGAGTTATCTCGAGTTAAGGCGAAAAAACTCATAAGGTTAAAAGAACGCAAAAATGTCCTTTTGCCGAGAATTGTTTTTCATTCAATTAAGTACGAACATGCTCCTTAAGTCTTCAAGTGACGTTAAGTATGGAAATTAATTTGTTGACGATGCTCCAGAATTTTATGTGAAATAAATTGAAGAACTCTCTCTTGGAGTAATTTTTTGGTAATTCTAGCATATTCCTACATCTCAACTTAATACTAAATCAATGTTAATAAACAGGAAAATCGGGAAGAAGTATTTTCGCAGGTAGGCGACGCAACAATAATAATAACCATCGTTCTGTCGTTTAAATCGAAATATTACGAATAAGACGTTTTTAAGTAGCCAAATCGTTTTATGTTACAGACCGAATTAGGACAGTACAGTTAATTAAATTTTCGAAATGATTTTTACTACTCTACAATAACTTGCAACATTCATTAATAAAATTTTATTTGAATCAAATACCTACTCCGAATCACTGGTCTCCAAATCAATAAATAAAATTTAAAAAAATTCAATTTTTTAAATTGACAAAAAAAATAATTTAATGGAATTCGACTAACACAATCGGTCGTAGTTCTTTAACGAGTAAAACGGCTGTGTAAATATTTAACCAAACTTCCAATTTCCAGTTTTATCCGCAACTATTCCGTTGGACGAGGTTCGTTTGATAAAAAAATGCAATTACTTGTATAGCAATAATAACGAACCGCCAAATGGAGAGCACATCGAGAGAATTTATTCAAACAATTATTTTTTATTACAACTATTGTATAACGTTCACAGTGATGCAATTTTAATCAAAATTTTACATTAACTTTTAAGGGACTGAAAATTTAACAAGTTCGACGACATATCTAATACCTTTAAACAAGCAATTCTTGTGTATATATATATATATATATATATATAATTTGAATCTCGGAAACGGCGCCTACGAAATTTAGTATATAGGGGGTTTCGGGGGCGATAAATCGATCTAGCTAGGATTCATTTTTAGAAAATGTCGTTTTATCGGTGTTTTCAGGCAATGAAAAATGGCTAGACTATAGACTCTTCCTGACATCTATTGGCAAAAGCTAAAGCAGATGGCGTTGTTAAGTAAAACTAAGCCGAGCTAACAGATGGCGTTGTTAAGCAATACTAAACCGAGCAAAGCTCGGTCATCCGGATATTTATAATATAACTTCTGTTCTCGCATACACCATAAAACAATAGCGGCGAAAAAGTAGTGTGCGCCTGGGATAGATTAATTATAAATTAAATAGATTAATAGAACTTGTATGTTACTTAGATTTCAGTACTGAATATTAACAATATTGTCATCATTCCTTAATGAGCATTTTAATAAAGCTGGCCATACATGATTAAGTTTACTTGTCAAGTTTGCAGCGGACTTGATGCACCATCCCGTAAACTTGACGGTGTATGGCTATCTGACTACATTATAGATTATCTTAGGCAAACTGGATTCCGCATCAAGTCCGATGCAAACTTGACAAGTAAACTTGATCGTGTATTGCCAGCTTAAGATTTCATAATATTTCTCTCCTGAATTTGGGATTCATATTTTGGTAATATATCTTATATCTTTAAAACAGAGGTGGGGCTAAACACGTGATGTTTGAACTCAAAATAATTGACCTTGAAGAATTGAGTCAAAAGAATTGAGTCATTTATCCCATAATTTTAGCTTTCGTCCTATGATGAAAAATTACGCGGTTAAGTCTTCAAAGGATAGTGACAAATTACGAAAAAAATACATCGTGAAATCGCCGAGAGAGAATGACTCTCATGCGCAGTTCAATTACGGGTGAATTTGTTCCGAGTAGAAAGTATTTAAGGAAAAAAGAATAAATTACTAACGCTTACTTACTTCAATTTAAATAAAACGATAACTTACAAGTCGAATGCGAGTTGTTTTCCTATATGTACAGTAAATTATGAGGCGGAAATTTGCGTAAATCTCTTAGTAAGTAACTGCGTATTGTAGTAGGGTTGGTAACACTTTTTTCAATTAAGTAGGGTAGAAGTACGTATTCCCGGTAAGGTCCGAGTAACCGGTAACTAGTCAGTTTTTCTATCATTACACCATTCTACCAATATTAGCTTAAAGTTTGTTATTGGCAACATATTCTTGGTAATATTTTGCACAAATGCTAATGCAACAATGACTAAAAAGTGCAATGGTCTCGAAACTGTTTAACATCAAAAGTGGCATAATGGAATTTATTACAAAAGTGCTAAGTTCTGTCACTGAACTAGGACGTCACCGCGTCATACTGTTGAGCTTCCCATGCTGCTGCGAATAACAATACGGTAGTAGGATTACATTATTTAAATATTTGAATAAATTATCTAGCGATATAACCTGCAACTTTAAATGAATCTAATTGGAATGTTAATATTTTAACGTTTCACATCTATTGGTACTCATAAATCCCTACTGGACCTAGTACCCGGCAAAATCGTACATTTTCTATCGGATATTGGTACGCGCATCAAACTTGAACCAAAACCCGTTAAAGTATCGTTATTGAACCTTATTGCCTTCACATAAGTCTTAGCATTTTAGCTTGAAATTGTACACTTTTCTGCCGGATACTGGTACGTGCATTAACACTTGCCCCTAAACCTGTCATGGTCCTTATTGCCTTGAGTTAAAGTCTCACATTCCTTGGAATTAATAATATGTACCAACCAAGTTTATTTTGGTTGCTTTTTCGTTTTTTTGTAGTAATTCTATATTATTGCTAGAAGATTAAGATGGATATAAAGGCATGTGGCATAACTTGCAAGAGATGTTTAATTTTTAAATTCCAGCCAATCATTACTGAGAAGCAGAAGGCCATATTAAAGGCCATGGAGGCAGTCGAAAAAGGGGCCTTAATTTCAGCTGCTACCAGGCAGTACGGTATCCCACGTTTAACGTTGTTTATATCTAGTTCTTTCAGTAAACCTGATTGTATTCAAATGTAGAGTTTGTTAAAATGAAGCCATAAGTTGATATGAAGCCATAAGTTAAAGCATAGTTACCTTATTTTGAATACTAGATAGATAGCAAGTTCAATTTCTTCTATTTTGTACGGGTATTTAAGCGTTTTCTATCTGATATACTGATTCATGTAAGGTTAGCGGTATACATATTTGTTACTAATGACCCAAGTGGTGTCCGGGTTCACTTTGTAGAATAGCACCACTCCCGTTTTTCCTGGGATGTTGTAAAAGGCGACTAATAGGATTAAAATCCAATAGATGAAAAAATACCTGTCATATTACCTGCGGTCATCACCTATGGCATACACGGAAAAACCACGGCCCCCAGTCCCCGGCAGTCCCACTATTCCTGACTACGGTAGCGGTCACGGTAACGGTGGGGCAGGGGATGTGAAGATTCGCCAGAAGAGATTGGGTTACCACCACAAGCAACAACGACCTCTGCACTTGGCAACATTCAATACCAGGACAATGAAGACCGATGATAAGATATACCTACGAGCTGGAAGCTAAGATGAACAGGTTGAACTGGAGCATATTGGTATTATCCAAAGTCCGAAGACAGGGGGAGGACATGATAATACTCAAATCCGGCAACCTTTCTATCACCGGGAGGGCGAACAACTGTCCCAAGGTGGTGTTGGGTTTCTTATCCACAAGTCCCTCATCAACAACGTAATACAAGTTCGGAGCGTGTCGACCAGGGTAGCGTATTACACTCACAATATCCAAACGGTATTCATTGAAGGTCGTACTACGATCCGACTTCGACACATTCTGACGCTGAGGTGGAGGTTAAGTGAGGATATTATTGTAGTAGAGCCATGAATACCTCTAAATCTCATTTCACAGTTGTGATGGAGGACTTCAACGCTCGAATAGGCATGCGAAATGGCGACGAAAAAAAGGTGAGGCCTTTTGGCATTGGATGTCGGAACCAACGAGGCCACTTGCTGGCTAACTTTCTGGAAAAATAAAACCTCTATATGATGAACTCCTTCTTCAACAAGAAGCCTCAGCGCAAGTGGACTTGGATTAGCCCTGGCGGTTCCACAAAGAGTGAAATAGATTTCATTCTAGCCAGAATGAAAACTATCTTTGTCAGCCGACAAACGGCACATATTTAATGATGATCTCAGTGATTAGTAGGTTTAAAACCGGGAGAGATCACCAAATGGTACGAGGCACATTAAATATCAATGTCAAGCTCAAGCGGTCTCACCTAATGAAATGAACTCTCCGCCCAACAGCTGTCCAAATCCAAGGCTCCGAGAACTTTCAGTTGGAGTTGCAGAATCGATTCGCGTGCTTATATTATTGTGATACAGTTGACTAGTACAATAACAGGATGGTAGCAACAGTCCACGAGGCAGGGTTAAAGTTCTATAAAACCCGCCTCCGTGGTAGTTCTCCGATTCTCTCAGAACATACACTCGGTCTTATGAGGGATAGACGAGAACAGTGTGTGCAATCTCCAGCCTCTATGGCAGAGTACAGGTGGTTCAGTAAGCAGATCTCGCAGGATCGCAGGATAGGCTAACAACAAGCGAGCTAAGTTGACCCGACACTATACCGAAGATACCCCGGACGTCAGTCTGTATGAAATTGGAAGGGCCCTGAAGCAGCTTAAGAACAACAAGCCACCGGGCGATGACGGAATCATAACTGAGCTGTTAAAAGCTGGAGGAAAGTCTCTCTTACTAGTGCTTCAGAAGTTGTTTGATTCCGTTATGAGTAGTTTTGAAGAACTATAGGCCCATTGCACTTCTAAGCCACGTTTACAAGCAGTTTTCAAGGGTACTCTCTAATCGCATAGCACGCAGACTTAACGACTTCCAGCCTCCCGAACAATCCGGATTCCGAAAAAGCTATAGCACCATGGACCACATACATTCACTCAGGCAGGTGATACAGAAGACCGAAGAGTATAACCTGCCGCTCTGTGTAGCTTATGTGGATTACGAAAAAGCCTTCGATTCTATCGAGACCTGGGCGGTGCTGGAGTCTCTTCAGCGGTGCCAGACATCGATATATCGAGGTGTTGAAATGTATATTTATACAAATCAGCCACCATGTCAGTCCGATTACACAATAGAATCACGAACCCCATCCAATTGCAGAGGGGTGTCAGGCAAGGGGACGTTATTTCCCGGAAACTGGTCACCGCTGCTTTGGAAGACATTTTCATGCTAATGGAGTGTAAAGGGCTCCGCATTAACATCAATGGTGGACACCTCACACATCTTCGATTTGCTGACGATACAGTAATCCTATGTTAGGACTATGCTAGGGGACCTCACAGTACCTCACAACGGGTGAGTCTTAAAATGAACATGGACAAGACAAAAATCATGTCTAATGTCCATGTCACACCCGTACCGATAGTTGTTGACGGCACTGCTCACGTAGTTGTCGACGAGTACATTTACCTGGGACAAATGATCCAGATGGGTAAGTCCAACATCGAATTCGAACAACTCGAACGAACGACTAACTCGAAGTATCCAACTCGGCTAAGCAGCGTTCGGGAAATTACGACATATATTTTCATCCAAAATTCCTCATTGCCTGAAGTCGAAAGTGTTTGAGCAATGTATGTTGCCAGTGTAAACTTATGGACCCAAGACGTGGTCTTTTGGCGTTGGCCTCATTCAAAGGCTCTAAGTCACGCAGCCCGCTATGAAACGAGCTACGTTAGGTATTTCACTACGAGATAAGATTCGTAACGATGAAGTCCGTAGGCAAACAAAAGTTACCGACGTAGCTCACAGTGTTAGCCGACTGAAGTGGCAATTGGCAGGCCACATCGTTCGAAGGACAGATAACCGATGGGGTCACAAAGTCTTCAAATTGTAGCCACGTCTCGGTAAATCACTGGTCGTCCAGACGACCTAAACGTCGACCAGATGACCTAAAGAAGACAGCGGGAAGCCGCTAGATTTAGAAGACCCAGAACCGGTTGGTGTGGCGTTAATTAGCAAAGGCCTATGTCCAGCAGTGGACTTTAAGAGCCTGTTAGATAGATATTTGTTACCAAAGTTATAATAAAATAGGTCTTTTTTACCTATGAAATTGGACAGATGACCTAAAGAAGACAGCGGGAAGCCGCTAGATTTAGAAGACCCAGGACCGGTTGGTGTGGCGTTAATTAGGAAAGGCCTATGTCCAGCAGTGGACTTTAAGAGCCTGTTAGGTAGATATTTGTTACCAAAGTTATGATAAAATAGGTCTTTTTTACCTATGAAATTGGACATTTTATAACCAGCATTTTCAGATTTACTTATCTGTGTATTGGCGAGCAATTCGAAATTCAAATAAATTTTATTTCAAAGCCGTGTTATTTTAATTTCAAATTCAGTCATCTGGTTTTAGATAGTGATTTTTTTTGTGAAATTGTGGTAGTTTTTGGCGCCATGGATAAATTGAAGATTCGTACAATTTTCGAATATGAGTTCTTACGTGGAAGTATCTACCGCTGCACAAACAACACGAAACATTAATGGCATGTCCCGTACATGCCGTCCCTAACACTGCTTGCATAAACATGGTCCATTATTGATTCAATCGTTTTAAATCTGGAAATTTTAAGTTGAAGAACGAGCCTCACGGTCGACTTGTAACCATTGTCGACAACGACGAATTGAAGGCGATAGTGGATCTAACTCAATCCATGGCTGAGCTTGCTGCGAGCTTTGGAGTTAGTTTCAAACAATATTGAAGCACTTACGTCAAATCGGAAAGATAAATAAGCTAGATAAGTGGGTGCCACACGCACTAAGCGACCAACAGCGAGACTTGCGCGTCGAAGCATGCATAGCACTATTAAATCATCATAGAAACGAGGGAATTCTAAATGGAACTGTTACCTGCGATGAAAAGTGGATCTTGTACGACAACCCTAAGTCTTCGTCTCAGTGGGTGGACCCGGGTACAGCACCTAATCAGTGCGCTAAAAAACATTACTCCTAGGAAGGTGATGGTAACTGTCTGGTGAACCAGTGCCGGACTTGTACATCACAGCTTCTTACCGAATGGCACAATAGTAACGTTAGATGTCTATTGCCAAGAATTGTAAACAAAGATGGAGAATCTCGCAATTCAAGAACCAAGACTGGCCAATCGTTCTTCACCATTGCTTTTCCACGACAAACCGCGAGCTCACACTTCACAACAGACCATCGCAAAGCTACAAGAGTTACAGCTGCTCTTGCTCTCCGTCACCTGCCGTACTCACCGAACCTTGCCAAAACAGATTTCTACTTTTTTCAAATTTGGACAATTTTTTAAGTGGGAAAAAGTTCAACACCGGAGAGGTAGTTCAAAACGCTTTCGCGGACTTCATCGCGTCCCGTCCGGCAGACTTCTACAGTAAAAGGATAAACAAACTGCCATCAAAATGGCAAAATTATTTATATAAATTCATATAAATCTCCAATTTCATAGGTAAAGTAAAAACCTAATACTTACAATTTCACAAATAATTGCAGTAAGTAGTACTTAAAATAATGTGATTCATATATATGTATAATTTGTCTTAAATATATTTTGTATATTTTATTAAAATTAACGTGTATTCATTGGTATAAAACCTGTTTTAAGACAAAAATGCAATATTTCTGTGAACTTTAACGTCAAGCAATAGAGTTCAAATTCGCGGTAAAATTTACCGGATTCCAGGACAATTTACCGAATACTAGTACAAATCTAACGGATACTGGGACAAATGACCTATTTTTAGTTTTTTTGAAATTATTGTGCATAAATCTTTGTTTTAATATAAAACGATACAATAATCTGAGAACTAGAATAAATTACCTACCAAGTCATGTATATCTCGTTTTAATAAGATTATTAGTTTTTAAATAACAGACCTGCAAAGTCAGCGAATATCAAAATTTCACGGATATTGGGCCGTTTACCCTACATTTTTTGCTAAATGTATGTTCAAATATAATCCCGTTTCTGACATTTTGCTATAATCGGGTGCATTATATATTACTCTTTCTCATTAATACTATCCGCCTTGCAGATGCAAAATGCATTTGAGACAAAAAAATCGTTTAGTTATCTAACTGACACATAAAACCTAGATTAGGATTCATCCTAATCTACTCGCTTCAAAAGAAATATCAAAACCAGCTACAGGAATCTAAAATTAATCGAAAGATCAAATTGGCATAAATACTTTTTTAAGACTTAACCTAGAGCCTTTACGACAGCCCTACTAGCTATACGAATAGGATTAGCCCGAGCTCTGTGAACTGTTTTTCCTTCCATGTTTCATTCCAGTAGAGTGTGTTGGATAAATAAAGCTACAAGAATCCGTCAGACAAACAAGCTTTGTCGAGTTTTTGAGTCTGGATAACGAACGTACGCTCATTAGTTCATGCTACGCTTACAAAATTAATTAGCCACGCTCTCTTAGGCGCGTTACGGAAGGCTGTGGCGTTAGCGGTCGTATGACGAAGAGTTGCCTGCGTTAATCTCCATTTATACTTTACGTTAGTATGGTGGCGACAAGATTAATGTAAGTAGGTATGACGTGTGCAAGATCTGGCAACGTGGGTGTCAGTTGACTCTTTTAGCTCCTCAGCTGGGCGTCCACAGACAATACAGTTCGCTAATGAACTATGTCATTTCTATGGCACATTTACGCCATACCAGAGCCTTCACCGGTGTTGTTTTTTTAGGAGATTTACGCCTTATAATGTAATAGCAAGCAAGCAACAACCCATAATTGTCTTACTGCTTGGCTCAGGGTCTCCTCTAACAATGTGAGGGGTACAGGCCATAGTCTACCACGCTGGCCAAGTGCGGATTGGTAGACTTCACACACCTTTGAGAACATTATGAAGAACTCTCCGGTGTGCAGGTTTCCTCACGATGTTTTCCTTCACCGAAGCAAGTGATAATTAAATTGTAATACGAAAATAATATTTGAAAATTAGAGGTCTTGAACAGGATTTGAACTCGGGCCCCTGCGTTCGGGAGACCAACGTTCTAACCGCTAGGCTATCACTGCTAAATACTGCTAAATAAAACTGCTTAAAATGTAATAATGTACAAAAACTCGAATTGTAATTTTAATTATCAAGTGATCACATAAATATTTTTCTGTGATTTAAAAACAAGAATTCCATTTCTATTTCCACGTATTGCTTAATGCACAGAGCTATAACAGGGACAAAAATATAAAACGTTACAAAACTTATACATAACAACTTCAGCAAAGTAAAAACAATTAAAAAAAATATGTCATGATTGTGCATTGTTCGTATTCTGCGCAATGCAGAAACTAGTTACAAAGCTTTAGTGACGTTTTATCTTTGGACAAATGCCTTGAATTACCGCGTCTGTTCACAGTTCTGTTACAATATCAGTTTCTTATAATTGCTTAGTATATTTACAACTCCTTAAAATATTTACTGTGTAGAGGCTAAATAAAGCGCTATATTATTTTATTATGGCGTTTTAATTGCAGAAATTTACAATGCTGCAGTTAGAGGAAAAGACACAATAATAAATTAAATCTGATAAACTATAAGAATTAAATTTATGTAATTCAACAGTTGAATTAATATAATGTTTGTACAAATATTCTTTATTGTTTAACTAGACGTATATTTCAGAGTATTAAATATATAACAAACATCACGAATTACATCTAAATTTATTTTACTGAATTTAAGACTAAATTTTCATATTTCAACTAAATTAAAAGTGTAGAACGTTAGATGAACATCTTCAATAAAATACATTTTATTGAACAGAAACGTTTTCACAGCTGAACGACGGAGTTCTCCAATTGAAAGATTCGCTATCATGTAAAGTGACACATTTCTCCTTGCGACTATCTTCCATTCGGTTGGAATAATTCAATAAAGTTATAAGATTAATGTGTAATATGAAACTGAAAAATCGCTCCCTTCGTATTTGGTTACGTTATGTGGGGTTGTGTAATCATTTTACTGTGATATTATATTATGTTACTTCTTTCCAATTTAATTTATGAATCATTCCTAAGCATACGATATCTTTATTGAATTGATTATGTATAACCTCTTTGTCTCAAGTAGTAATAGCCTCATGGTTTGAATGTTAGCCTCTAGCACAGTCGAATTCTGCAAGCACACATTTTGGAAGTTCAACTCCTTTAGAATCGATTTTCATATTTAACTCATTTTTAAGTGGAGCCTCTTTTACCCGTAACTAAAGTAATTGCAGTTAATGAAAATTATTAGCTAATCAGTATTATTTAAGTAATAAGTAAAATAAGTAAATTTTTCTGCCCTAGTTTACATAATATGCACTCACTTATTATAGCAAATATGAACACTTTAAACTAAGTGGAAGCTGGACGAGATTGGATAGAACTACCTATGTAGGCAAAGCAAAGCCGCAGAGGTTAGCCTCAATCCCGTGGCTTAGGCACAAAGGCAAACATTGTGCTAAGTAATAAAATATTAAACATGCTTCAAAAAATTCAAAGCAAACTATTTAATATCATGAAAAGGGAAAATTGTGCTCTAAAATATATTCAGTGGTAAAATAAGAACGATATATTTTTTTCTATGTTGCTAAAGAGAAAATAATATTGGAAAATCGAAAGTGTAAGCCTCATACGCTTGTTTTATTAGAAATTTAATTAACAATTGTCTAGCCCTATTGAAAAAAAAATAATACACTGAAAGGGATTTTCGTTTACCAAATTTTAAAAAATTTACTTGAAAATGTATACTAAAAGTAAGTATAATTATCAAATTACATTGAATTCATTAATGGGTTTAAGTCCGGCTATAAATCTATCATCGCAATCATAGACATAACGTCGATAAAAAATTTCAAACTGAAACTGATAAAAATGTACGATTTGTGCTGAAACTTTAATGATGCAACACATGTTTGGAAACAAGTTGTGACACTAAACGTCAAACATATTTGACGTCAAGCTGTTATGAGGCAATGCGAATGTTTCCCAAAACAATGACAATAAATGGGTTCTGAAACATATATTTTCGTGAATGTTGCGCCACTGAAAACTCACGGTCACTTATTCGCAACATGTTTAAAAACTTTTAATGGCGGCCGCGGTAATGTGTTCTATTGTTGTCACAATTTTAGCGCTTTAATTGCTTTTCCGAACAATTTTAAGCTCATATCTCGGACACTGGGTGGTATTATGTTGTATGCTGCCGTCAATAGAAATTCTGCTTTGTTTATTATCCACGTACCGTAGTTAATGTTTGTTCAACTTAATATGGACATTTAGGTATATTTTAAATGGGACTTTTGTACTTTTAACTTCGAGTTTCATACGGTCGCGGTTTGATGTTTGCCTTTTTGTTCTCACAGTTATTAGCCAGTACAATGCTTCGCATTCATGAATTTATGTATTTAAATTACCCACTTTTATGAGATATGCATTAATGAAGTTTTTATATTCAAAAATATTTACATAATCTACGATATAATACGAGTAGTAGTGGTATCTGGCGTCTTACAAACTCACGCCCTTGCAAAGTATTCCATTGAAGCATCACAACCTACCAACTGAACTGCATGTCCGCCTATTGAGGACTACAGTTCTTACTCCTCTGTTTATTACGTGAAAAAGTAACAACAAGGGAATCGATTTATGCATAGTAATATCGATTCGAGCATAGTGCTAAGCAATAACGTGCCTAGTTGGCACGTCCATGAATCGTCTCAATTCAACGACACAAACGATTTCCAGAATTCCAACAAAATAAAAAAAATCTCTAAACATACAATTATTCATATATCTTAAAATGATAATTTATTATTGCCACTAACTTTCAGTAGATACATTCATAATACACCAAACGGGGTGGATTTAAAATCCAATGTATAATGTGAAAATGTGAAAATTAAATAGGTGTAACAGAGTAGTTCTAGAAACTAATTAACAGAGATAAAGCAGCAAGTGGTGATGAGCAGTTGAGGTACAGTGAAGTGAGGACTTGAGAAGATCAGGGAGAGTTATTGACGGAGTTTACCTAAAGCTACTGGCTGAAAGACGAAGTAATCCTTGTGCGAATACAGAAATAATTGATACTTCATTCATGATCATCACATCACAAAGCAATTATTTTAATTTTAACAAGGTTATGCAGCATTAATGAAGCCACTGAGGCTTATAGTATAATGCTATGAACAGAGTTCACATCGATACTGTAATTACTGTGACAACAAGGGAACTGCCTCACACTAAGTGTAAGGGTCAGTCGCGGCGTTAGGGTAGGGCGTGGTTTTGTGACCGCCCAGAGCACCAGGTTTGAAGGGGCTCTGCAGGTAGTCATAACGGAACCCTTATAGTTTCATCATGTCTGTCCTTCCGTCCATCTGCAGCATAGCTTCGAGATCCTTAGTGCCGAAAAGCTGTAACTTGGCATGGATTTTCAATACATATTTATAATTTTTATATGGATTTCAATGACAGATAGGGGTGCATGCCGTAAAAATCTCGCCAAGGGCGCTTTAAAACCGGCACTGGTGAGGATACGAGTGTGACATTTTTATTTATTTAAATTATGTCTTCAAACTTTTTATAGATATAATTTAATAATATCCAAATAATTCATTATGCAGGAGGATTTTAAAAATATTGTTAACTTCGCAGCATCATTTATCTAGTGGCAGTAATTCGGTTATTAGTACAACTACTGCCACTAGACCTTATTTAATTATGATACACTGGCACAAACTAATGCGAGATGTACAAAGATTTCTGTAATTAAAAAACCCCAAAACGGTGTAGTGGATACTTAAAAAAATGTAAAGTTAAAAAAGATGATTATTCAAAATATGATGCTTTATACAAAATGATCAGTCCGTACCACCAAATACATCTGCGATACGTTACCAGCTAAGAACAACATCGGGAACCACTTTCAGACCAGAGCACTTTTTAATATCACCCAAAGATTTATAGTTTCATATTTATTGAATACTTACAAAATATCGTCGTAAGTTCTAACCGCCGCATACTTCGAGTATTTGTGAATATTATATCGTTTTGAATTACAGAAGGGTTGGTGGGAACATTGGTCGGGATTTTCCTTTGATGGAAAATGTATGTTGCGGCGGCTTGCTCGTTACTGTACAATTAATTTAGCCTAAATCTCACACATGAATTATTCATAGCTGACGTATAAAATGCTTAGCAACATCAGCTCTAACTACGTTTTTTATTCAGGAATAAATTTAAATAAATTTATGATTCGTAAGTGCGTAAAATACGTAAAAAGTCACCTTTTTGCTTTCTGGTTATGGGGTACCTACTGTAATAATTAAAGCGATCTGTAGGTACAAGATTTCAATAGATCTCGTTGATAAATCAACATCACGTAAATATATTTCATTTATAATTAACATCAGGTGGAACTACACTAATCACTAGCAATATTGCATATTGCATTTTATATGCTTTTAAGCATTAAGCTCGCCAATTTTACCGTGTTTTTGTGGTCAATAAAGTTTAAATAAATAAATAAATATTGCTACTACTCAATTTCGACCCCATAACTTGAAAATAAGCTAGTACAACTTCTTAGATGGAAGCAATAATAAATACCTGAGGTATAAAATCCAATGCCACCTAGCACTAGCATAAAATTGTTCTACGAATAATCTTTCTATACTTTAAAATTTTATTAACTTACATTGATACATTTATAAAGTCATGTTCTCAAAGCTAAACAAGTTGAACAAAATGTTTAAGTCTAATTCTGCATGAAGCACGCAAAATTCTCTATGCAATACCCAACTCATAAATCAGAAGATAATTTAAGCATAATGTTACGAGACCTTCTAGGGAGCTTAAACTCTTTGAAGCAGGCTATATCTGTGAGTAATGAACGCTCATCCTACTTTTACTGCACTTGGAAACTAATAATGGCTCTTGATGAAGTTTTTTGGTACGAAAAATATAATACGACTGACCTACTTGAGCAAAGATAATTTTCAATGTTAATTAAATGATAAAAAATATTACTTGCTTTTAATAATAGATTCATGTTTATGACTGCAATATCAACAGACCTAGGCTGTGATATTTTATTATAAACTAAGCCGCTATTCTACTGATCATGTCACAACAGGCGACCACAAAGTGTCGCCTCTTTACTATCTATGTCTGTGGTCGCCTCCGTATATTCTTCAATACTATGTAGCAACATCACTTGGCCTGGTTCTATAATTTCAAATGTTATAAAATATGAATAGAGAAAATAAGAATTATGAACCATAATTTTATCGGAGAAGATTCAATCACATGAAGTAAAGAAAAAACATTTTTTGCAATACTCATAAGCACAAACAGTAGCCAAACAATCTTCAACAAGAAAGATGTGTAATTTAACTTACTATTTATTACATCTCTCCATAAATGAACCTTTAAAAAAATACTTTATCTGTCCTTTTAATCCAAAATAATCAGAAATAAAGATTTCTATGTATAAGAAAACTTCTATGTATACTTACTACTCAGGCCATTCTGATTTAAAAGTACATAGCACGGGAGTTTGATCAGATTATATGGGAAAAGCAAGAAGCAGAAATATTTGCAATTCTAATAATGTTATTCAATAAATAAGGAGTATTTGATTTATCCTTATACATATTTTTGTAGATAACCAAATCACGATTTTGATATGAGAATCGGTTTACATCGATAGGACCACGAGTAGATACAGCAAGGGAATAAGTAAATGTCCACCAAACCAATATATCACTTTATTTTGCTAGTCTATTCGTATTTTATATTATTTATGATAACTATGTGATTTATTTATGAAACTATAATACTAAAAGTAAAGTAGTAAGAATATACTAAGTTCTACCAAATTCAATTTCAAAAGAAAGGAAAAAAGATTGAAAATTTAAAAGGATTCTTAAATATTCTTATTTTATGCATTTGCAGAGGGAACCTTATGCGAACCTAACCGGGAATCCAATTTGAATTGAATACTTTTGTATTACTATGATCAGTTCGCTACAAATGTAGAATATCGGATAGAATCTTCAGAGTTGGATAAAGTTGGTTAGATACGTTGGACAGACGATATAATTCGAAGTGAAACAAAAACACACTTTGCTCAGACGAGCACTTCCGCGGCACATCTGATTGATGACTCTCCGTTTTTAGAGGACATTATCTTCGTCACAACACGGGTTGATAAATTGAATGGTATGTAATAAAAACAAATCGTTGGATGGGATAATGCAATCATTTGTTCTCTGTGTTACCAGGCCTGGCACACTCCGCATTTTAGCTATGACGTTAGAAGTACATGCCGCGTACGACATGTCTGGCTAATTCAGAAAATTAATAATGGCTGTCATACGTTCGTAATCTATGACGAACTAATTCGTAATCTATGCATTGAAGTATAATGTCATAGAACAGACATCTCAAACAAAATGTGTGTCCCGCCCTGGAGGTTCGATTTTCAAAATTGAGCCCCCGCTCTCCTTTCAAAATCGAACGAATCTATTAAAGATTGAAGCCACGAGGCGCCGATGCATTGGGACATACATGGTGTTCGCGGTTTCGGTTCTATACGCTAGTAATAATACTTCAATGGATCTATGTTAAACACAATCAACGTTAATCTATGTTACACATATTAAATTTGACACATATTGTCACTAAACTTTCAGATTAATTTTATTATTTCAAAAAAGACAACGCTGACATTGCCAGACAGGATAAGCGGTGGTGTTAGAAAGGAAGGCAACTCATTACCTTCGCGCACAGACATAGATAGTAAAAACGTTTTTGATTAGCGCTGTGCGACCTAAATTACACTTTTTTCCGTTGGAGCTAGAGTCACTATTTATTGAAATGATTTTGCGGAGTTCACCTTCTGTACTCATTATAATTACTATTATTTCTTCTGTGGTGTTACTTCAATTTGAGTAGTGTTACTTCAACTTTTGCCATTTTGGAACGAAGTTCCTTATCGCGCATTATGAAAGGGGGCTAGAAGGAAAATTTTCTTACGAAATGTTGGTACGATACTTTTTGAAGTGATTCAGAGAGTTTTACAGAGATGGCGCTGTACAACTTTCTAAATCACGCTAACTTTCTGAATCACTTCAAAAAACAATACTTAAATCGAAAGGAACTTCGTTCCATCCGGGTGTCCCTTGACACCTCTCTTTTTTTTTTATCTACCACCATTTACGAAAGTTTATTTGTCTAGGAGAAGAAGAAATGGCGAAAGAAATAAAAAGTTAAAAAAATGCTAAAGTATAGCTACCACTGTATCTATATAGCTATCATTGTATCCACCGTATCTCAGTCATCGTATCGTAACAGCTCATGTAGTATCTTCCTTCAGAGTTCTGACTGAAACCTTGCAGTATCTATATCGTCTTCGATGATTGAACAAAATCCGGCTTAACATAAACCGAGCGGGATTGCGTTTCATATCAGAGCTGTGTATTAAGACAGCGTAACATGGTTTCGTGATGCGAAAATACGCGATAGGGATGTATCGAGACAAAAAATCTAACAAGTTAATTTGTTTAAAACTAAATACATGCTTTTAGTGTCAATTTAGGTACCAAAGCAGAAAATTTTGTTAATTGTTCGTAGTAGTAGACTGGACTTTCCTCGTCTGGAGCTTAGTCTGAGTGTAGTATTAAGTTATCTTTATCATCAATGCATTGTCATCAGAACTAAGACGGTAAAATTTCAAATCCTTAGGATAAAGTAAAGAAGATCGTAACCTTGCTTCTATAAAACATTGCTAAGCAATTAGAGCGAGTTATGACTAGTATAAGCCGCTCCGTTAAAGAAACGAATCTAAAATGGCGGAAATTATCATTCCTCCTCACTCGCACGTTATTCTTGTCTTTAGCGTGCGAGTGAGGGGGAATGACAATTTCCGCCATTTTAGATTCGTTTCATTAATAGCGCGGCTTATTAGTAAATAATTAATATAGGCGAAGGAAGTAAAAAGCAGAGAAAATTTTCACTATAGCGCGACCGAGCGCCGTGACGTTTTCATGCCGAATTCCACTGTCAAACTATTGAATTTAAATGTACACATGACATCAACTGCCAGTACTTTCTATAACAAAAGAGGTCCCTCGGACGCGCTCTATTTTATTTTATTTCACAATTATATGGTACAAATACAACATGCAGTAACTTTATTATTATTTTACACAATATTAAAATGCGTCGCCTACAATGAAGTTTTAATAAAACTAAATTATATCAAAATATTATAACTAGGAAAAGACGGTAACGTAGTGAGGTACTTCCCCGTTTATAGTGGCAGTTATTGCGGAACCATATTTATAATAGACAGATGTTTCTACTTTTCTGTGTTCATTAAAATGCAAAAAGGTTCTTAGGCGAGCGTAAGAAGCTCGTCAAGAGAAAAAAGGAGAGCGAGAGATGAAAGAAGAGGATTTATAGATTTATATAAAAATTTATAAGTGTTTTTTTTAATAATCGGTTATATAAATACAGGAAGCGGATCGCACAAATAATTCTCGACGTTATATTATGTGACAAAGCCTTTGAACGGGCGGGGTATAAAAAATGAACGTAGCCGAAAATAATCCAAACATTCTAACGTTCGAACGATCGGCCAAACGTCATATACGTTTGTACGCTTCCGCCAAAGCTAATCCCGACCCACAAAGCTTCTACAATCATCCGAACTCCAATCTTTCCACTAACACTTTGTTCTTCCGCACTCTTCAGATAAATAAAAAAGATATTAAAATCACACTTTATCCTTTTCCTTTTATCGATTCTCATTCTTATGTATGAGATTCAGTTCACATTGAAAGAAAAAACCATTAACTCAACTTACTCCCAAATATTTAGACAACTGCCAAGAAGATTGTATTAGAATTGGGAGTTCCACATATCGCTTCTTGTATCCTGCATTTCTTTCAGTGAATGTTTAAAGGTTACGAAATCAGGATACTAAAGAAAATAATTCGATCTATAAAAACGCACTTGTATTATTTTATTTAAAACAAATTAAAAACAAAATGTGTACTTTCATGAAACAACACTGTAAATAAAAACTTGAAATCAAATACATAACAACGAAAATTAGGAAAACTGAACAAGTATGAAAAGGCCTCAGGGGATCCTACGAAGCGAAAAATGAGCGTGACCTAATTCTCGGCTGAAAAATAACTTATTTCTCTTGCTCGATTTAGCACAAGTGTTCTTGCTGAAATATTTGTTAGGAACATAATAATACTAGGTATAATTTGGGCATTAGTTTTTCCAATAATATTCATCTAGGTATGATAAAGTTGTTATTGGTCGCGCGTTGTCTGTACTACATAGCACATATTTAGGAAAAAATAATATAGGGTAACCAACTCCTGTCACAGCATGACTGATTTTAATATTGTAGACCACCACAATACGCTTATAATCTAAAATTTTAACAAAAAAACCGACTTCAAATGAAGTACATCCTTTCCAATAACAATAAAAAAGAGTCATCGAAATTAGTTGGTGTGACATTGAGTTATTGTATTGGTCCATTTGTCGAGCACATACTTAATGAAAATTTAAGACTTACATGGTTTTCTCATCGATGCCATTGTCAGATTTCGATAAAATTTAAGTGCGACCACAAGTATCATCTTTTGACTAAAAAAGAAAATGTGTGCAATTCAAACGTGGTAGAAGTGAAACTTTCCAAAATTTTGGTTTCAAGATAATGAGATGAAAAAGCAATAAATCGAATCTTTTACCTTGTTCCTCGCGCCATCTATGAATACAACTTAGCACTTTTTAAAATCTATCTAGCAATAAAACGAATCTTCTATCTTATTCCTCACGCCATCTATGAATACAACTTACAATACAATACAATACAAATTATCTTTATTGTACACATAAAATTACAAATGACAAATAGTTACATTAAATATGAACGTACAATTGGCGGCCTTATCACTAAAACAGCGATCTCTTCCAGGCAACCATTGACTGGAATAATTCAACTTACACAAATAAAGGACAGGGTAGTGCGTGTACAGAAAAATAAAATTAATAATACAAATAAATAATAAATATAATATTAATAATATAACATTAGTGTTATAGTATGCCAGTATATTATAGTAGAACTGGTAATAATGCTCAGGAGGAAAAGATGGAAAAATGAAAGAAAGAAGTATATTGTAGATAGCAGAAAAGAGAAATAATAGAAATAATTGTCAGTGGGTACAGATAAAACTAGAACACGGAATGTGTTAACAGGACATATAGTAGTCCTTCACCTGTTTCTTAAACGACTCAATGGTCTCTGCGCGTCGAATAGCAATAGGCAGGGCGTTCCAAAGTCGCACTGCCGTTGCAGTGAAGGACTTCCTATAGAAGGTGGAAGAATAGCTAGGTGTAGATAGAGTTAAGTTAAAATTAGAACGAAGTACATGTGTATCATGGGAAAGATGCATGAAATTAAATCGCTCTTTCAAATAATTCGGTGTATTAGGGTTAAACAGTGTGCAGTATAGAGCAGAAAGAATATGAGTATTCCGCCGAAGTCGAATTGGGAGCCACCTGAGCTTTTTACGAAATTCGGAAATGTGATCATACTTGCGTATACCAAATATGAATCTTATTGCAAAATTTTGGAGTCGCTCAAGTTTATTTAGTTGCTCCTCAGTTAGATCTAGATAACAAATGTCTGCATAATCAAGGATCGGTAAGAGTAAAGAAAGAGAAAGCGCCGTTTTGGTCGAAGTAGGTAGAAAGTTACGTAGCCTTCGAAGTGACCCCATTGCTGCAAACATCTTCCTGCTAACCTCGCTAATCTGAGGACCCCAGGAGAGAGTTGCATCAATAAGAATTCCTAGGTTTTTTACCTTATCTTTCAAAGGAATAATAATCCCATCGAGTAAGATAGGTGGTAGATTATTATAATCAATTTTAGAAAGAAGCCTTGAGCTACCAATAATTATGGCCTGAGTTTTATGGGGATTAATATTCAATCCATGTAGCTGACACCACAGCGAGACCTTTATTAAATCATTGTTTAGAGTATTGATAGCCCTCGGTAAATCCTCAATTCGGCACTGGGAGTAGATTTGGAGATCATCAGCATAAAGGTGGTAGAGAGAAGACAATTGTGAACTTATAGAGTTAATATACACAGAAAAGAGGACTTAGTACTTTTTAAAAATCTATCTAGCAATAAAACGAATCTTCTATCTTATTCCTCGTGCCATCTATGAACACAACTTAGCATTTTTACTGTCTGTATAATCGACATCGATCGACAGATATTAAACAACGAAAATGAAATTCTTATTTTTTGTTGATAAATTCTTTGAAAATATTTAAAAGAGCATTTGAAAGTATTTAAAAACAGTATAAAAATAAAACTAAAAAAAAAGAAATACTGAGAGACGCGAACCTGCGCATCAGGTATTGTGTATCTACGTCCTGACCATTGAGCTACGGAGAAGTTAGATTCAACGACGAAATTAGCGGTTATATTATCTTACCTGTCGTTTTTTCCGTTGCATCCGGTTTGAAATCACAACGATTCTAAAGAAGTTTCACTTCAAAAACAATCATCAAAATAGGTTCATCCAGTTGAAAGTTCTGAGGTAACAAACATAAAAAAATACAGTCGAATTGTGAACCTCCTCCTTTTTTTTGAAGTCGGTTAAAATTAAGTTTAAAGTATTATAACAATGACATCGATTTAGATTATCGATAAAACTAATCTGTCCTGTCCGATAGTGATTTTCCTTATTCAGATTTTCAGAACAAATTATTTTTACTGGCCCAGATTATGACAGTATCCCAAGCGATGGCCGGGGTAGGCGACCAGAGACAGTAATGGCGACGTTGACAAATTGTACCTTCACGCGGCCGTGGCGCGCCGTATGTGACTGCATGCTACAATTGCATATACTGAATACGTAATCATGCTGTAAAAAGTTTTTTACTCGTATATTTATTAATATTTTGTATTATGAAACTTCTTTGGTCTTTTTGAGATTTTCTTGTAACTTTTGGGGTAGATACGTTAAAATAGAAGTTATGTTTTTGTGTAAATAGTCGAAAACTTGGCAATATTTACAAGTCCAGTTACGTCCTTGCTATAGGATGTCTATTGCTAGCTATTAACAATTATACAATTATTGTATCTTTATTAATAAGTAATAACAATAAACACCTTTTTAAAATTATGCTACTGCTGCTGCTGGGAGGGATAAAAGAATTTATCATCACTGGATTTCTCCCGCGAATTCATTAATCCGATTGCAACCAACTTCATAGAATCCCTCCCTCTGAACTAATGATTGCCTGAAAATTTCAATAAAAACAGAAAGGAAACATACACACATCAATTTTTATACAGATTCTTTGTTTCTCTTATTCCATGGTCTTTTATAAATCGTTCATATTATTCTTACAGTACCAATATCTTTCTGGAATCGACACATAATTTTTCGCGTCGCACAGAACAAATCATAGACGTGTGAGAAACATTTGTCGGTTCTCATGACGAATACGAGTATTTCAACAAATAGAGATTTTTTGTCTAAGAATAACGTAACATTTCCTGCTATACAAAGAACTTCTCTCACTGGTGTTGTTTCAATAGGCCGAAATTGGGTAAATACCTCGATAGATACGAATGAATAGTACAATATTATTTTGAATCTATATGTATACTTTTATAAAACATAAAAAATGTTGTACGGATGTCCTCTTTATATAACTAGATTCATTTGAAAGGCAATAATAATTTACACGCGTTATTTAAGGTAACGTTCGATCACGCGTGGGGTCCAGAAGTATCCCCTTAAATGTTTTGCATGTATTTTCAATGTTTTTAAAAATAACATAAATTTCAATTCAAATTACAAGAACATAACATACATAATAATGTTTATGAAAAGTATTTAAGATCTGTAAAACAATCAGTGTTTAGCAAAGGTTAAGGGTTCCGTTTTTTGTTTTTTCGTACGGAACCCTAAAACGTGGCATTAGACTAAATGATCGTTAGTACATACTTATCCTATCAACTGTTGCGCACCCAAATTTCATTAGATACCTATAAAGGAGAAGTGTTTTTACGGGCTATGATTTAGGCAAAGCTTACCTTATCCTGCTTGTGGTTAACCCTTTTAACAACGGAGAATATAATCTATGGCGCCAGGTCTCTCCTATTGTTGAAGTCGCCCCCTACAGGTAGAGTGGGGATGAATTTGTTTTCTCCATACTATGGGAAATACTCCATAGTGTGGGAAAAATAAATATCAATAATAATGGAGCTAAAAAGGTCTTTCAAATATTTTATGGGTCTACATAGTCCATTTGTTGATTCACTGGTCTGTTCGCGAAATATTCATCTTTAAGATGTTAATTTTGGTTAGAGTCAAGTATGCGCCAGTGTACACTTAGGTTAAGGCCAAACATGCGTATTCTTTCAGCTATGACTCGTGTAAAATGAATCGGTTTCATATTAAAGTCAAAACACACGTCGCCGTATGGTACACACAGGACTTTATTTTGTACATAGTATGCAACCAAATGCACGAGACTATATACAATACAAGACAATATTTCGCGACTGACAGCTCAAAAAAATACGTACCTTACCATTAGGTAACTCAGTTACACATTTGTCGGCTATTTACACAAACAAAATGTTTTCCCTCACTCATATCATGCAAGACAGTCTGCACATGGCAGTCGCTTTGAAATTATCTCTAAGGTACACTAACGCCAAAGCGGTGACGTCACATCACACTGAATTGACTAAATGATAATAACAGAGACCAAAATGTTCATGATGATATGAAACGACCATAAAAATTAATAATAGTCTGTTAAAGATGCAATGTTGTCAATGCGTCAAAACTCATTCATATTTTATAGCTTTTGGTCCAGTAAAATGTAGGCATAAAGTCTTAAATATCACAGCCTGAAAGATAAGAAATTCTACTCAAACTATAAACAATTAATTTGCTACAATAATCTAAGCTAAATAATAATTTTTCTCAAGTACAATAATTCACTTTGTTCCAAATATATTTTCTTGAATTTATACTTCTTTAGGCGCATTATGAAATAAATGGAAAAAATTATGAGAGTGAAATTTCAAGATTTGTAACACGGACGGTGACAAAAACGACGGTGACGAAAAACGTTACGCGCGTTTTTTGCATAACCGATATACGGATCTATTTTACGCAAATTTTCCAAAATAAGATATATTAATTATGTGAGAATTTGTGCCATTGGGAAAAACAAGGAGTACACTCCGTGCCTCATACCGTCTAAATTGCAGCACATTTGTTACTTAAAACAAATCGAATGGAAGAAACATTATCATTAGCATTTCATCAACAATGTTCGTCCGTGTTTTGCATGTCTCTCCGCATTACTCTCTATTAACCAACTGCAGGCTTGCATGCTTATTTTACGTTACAAAATTACTCAATGATTACTTTTCTCACTGAAATAAAGAAATACATGTTTATTATTAAATAAACAATATCTTTTAAAATTTTCTGTACATTATGAATTTCTGATTATGATGCAGAATGAGCTCCTGTATCACCCACATTGCGTCGATCCATAAGATACTGGACATCCTGTATAAGCATACTGAAAAATTGCTGAAAATTACACAAGAACACGTAGTGAAGATTTCATGGTGATGAAATCATAATTTTTGGTTTTAATTCCCACTAGTTATTTCAAATTCTGTTCATAAATTTATGCATTGTGCATATATATACCAAGAGATCGATGTTTCAGTACATTAAATATTAACATATCGTTTTCCAATAATTCTGATATTCCCTTTCGACATAATTCTCTATAAAACATATAACACACTCCGGATACAGAAACTCGTCAGCCTCCACTGTTTCAGTCAATACTTAATACGTTTTTAAATGAAAGCTGAGTAACTTGTTCCAATATATCATTCAAATATGACGTAATATTTTATCCGTGTATCGGTTAATTATAAACGTGTGAGAAAAAAAGATAAATAAACGAATAATTTACTACTGCCGGACGTTCAAATCGAGACACATCGAATTCTTAGATTTAAAATTTTGAATTTCATATTAGACATTTCAAGTTTATCAATACAATTTGAAACAACGCTCATAAAATACGTATTTAACTGCCAACAATAAAACCGGATAAAAGCCTTCGTTTTCGTTTTTTTTTAATTTTATCATATTTACTAGTAGGAGTAGAAGAATCAAAAAGTGTCGTGCTTGTTTGACAAAATGCTGTAATGAATAATTTTGAACTTAAATCAACAAAAGTTAAATCGATTCAAAATCAGGATAGGGATGATCATCCTTGCATTATGTTATTGTCATTATTATTTACCTGCATACCGAATATTCGGCTCTGCTTTAGGCCGAAGCGTCGAATATTCGACGACCGAATTTAGGCGAAAGATATATTCGCCTAAATTGGACGGCAGACCCTTTCAAGTGGTGGTCAGCAAACATAAAATCGTATCCAATCCTAACGGAAATCGCTAAGATTTATCTGTCGTCTCCTGGCAGTAGTGTATAATATTCAAAGGATTATTTTCAGAAGCGATCATTCAGAAGAGTGGTCAAGCTGGTGCAACGCAGAAAACAGTCATACCATCTCGGCGCCGAGGTATCGAGCGACGCCACGCGACGGAATAAGGTTGGTGGATTCCCTTTTTGGTGCCTACATTTATTGTTGTTTTGTATTGCCCAGAAAGGGACACTTAAATCCCTATAATACAGTCCACTTTCGATTTGATTCCATACCACCAATTTAGGTAACCGGGTTCAAGAAAAATTAATACTCGATTCTCGAGTATTCCGAGCCCGGGTATATGACAACACCCCAACAATTTATGAAGACTTAAAAATCCGGGCAAGTGCGTGTCAGACAGTGCAATGTAGGATTCCGTAGTAGTAAGTTTAATGACTATTACACATTAACTGCTTATGCTAACATAGCCGTGATAGTTTTCCTTGTAAATTCATCATATAGCCTATTTTTGAGAATTTTTTCACTTGTCTAACTCCAACAGCCGGCAGGATGGGGAGGGGACACTTCACTCTAACCAACATTAGCACTTTAAAGCCAAATATTTCGCAAATGAACCCCTAAATTTAAGAATGGTAATAGAAAACACAATATTTTTGAAAGAGCTTTTCAACGATACCCCACACGGTAGGCTACGCGACGAATAAAAAATTCATCCTCATTTTAACTGCAGGGGAGGTACCCCGAAAAAAAAAAATTCCAATATTTTATTCTACGATTCTGGAGTTTTCATAAATATGTATATCAATGCCAAATTACAGCTTTCTGGCACTAAGGGTCGCTTTGGACAGACAGACGGCCAGACGGACAGAGATGACGAAACTATAAGGGATCCGCTTTTACTTCGGAACCCTAAAAAGTAGGCCGAATATCGAATAGTAGCCGAATATTTGTGGTATCTCTACTCCATACTCACACACATCCACCTTCAATTTTTTGGCAACCTCTAAAACATAAAATAAAGTTATAAAAACATCGTTTACGTAAAATCAAACGTGATTTCAAAATCCTGTCACATCACGTCACCTCCTCTTATCAGGAACAGCGCAGCGTTCGACCCCGGGATTAACCTGTTTGTGTTACGAAATCTCCTGTAAAGGGTTGATGGAATAATAATAAAAAATGTCAAGTGCGTTGGTAAACGTTTATGGGAGAGTTCCGGAATCGAAATAAGTAATTGGGATTTTAACGACAGCTATGTTTCAAAATAATGGTAAACGTTAAAGATTCATAAGGTGGGAAACTTAAGCAGCCTGAAACTTATACATATTCCATATCTCTAACAATAAAATGTGATAAATTAAAAAAGTTTTTATACTCCTCTATCCTTTTCTCGAAGATAGTCCTGTGCCCTGTTTAATAAACGTTACAATTCGACAATTTTGTAAATAAGTGACATATTTGTTAAATTTTATGACAAGTGCTGTTTAATAAACCTTACAATTATGTAAGAATTTTACATATAAAAATCCTACAAATATTAGAATTGTAAATGCTGTTTAATAAACGTTTACATATGTAGAAAACGCCTGTAGATTTCGATGAAATATTGTATCTACAAATTTGTAATTGTAAGTCTGAGTTGTAAGTTACAAATTACATAAAATGTACAAATTTTTGTTGAAGAAATTTACGAGGATAGATTTCAAAATTTTTAAAATATTTAGAATTTGGTTTTACCAATTAGCTTACAGAGTGCTTTCCTATTTGTTTGATTTTTAACGAAACTTGTGAAACACAATAAAAAAATTACGTTTTTGTCTATAATATACAATAATGTTTAAAAAAAATGTAGATACGTCATGCCCTTACAAATCAAGCAAAAAATCTGTTCCGAAAAGAGCTACAACATCTTTTGTTTCACTACACCAATCACACTACAATAATACACGAAGGCATTTTAACGTTGTATGTCACATCTCAAGCACTTCTGACAACAAAAGCGTCCATATCGCCTTGTATTGACAGAACGACTACGAACAAATAGAGGTCAATTGACCTCTCTTACGATCTTCATCTTCGGCGCGCTAGTGACATATGTACCTCTTTTTTACTTATAATATCATTTATAATATACCTTTAATTTGACAGTGACGTGTTAGAATCGTATTTAAGATTATTTCCTATTTTTGTTACCAAATATTCGAATGTAGTTTTTCCTAACCCGAATTTTTTCGTTGAATGTAAAATCTGTCACATCAAAAGTAAAGTTAATACTTTTACGAAAACTCGCCGCCGCCGCCCTTATACACATACATATATTCATCGTCACTACTGTTACTACTTCCACTACTAGTTGTTAGAATCATTTTTTTTGTGTAGGTATAACAACTAAATTGTAAATTTCTGACACAAGACGAGTCCACCTGTCGGAATTGTTCTGCAATTTACAAAATGTGTAAACTTGTAAATTACAAGTATTGTTCAATAAAACAGTTTTTCCTACAAATATGTCAATTGTCACCTGTAGAGAGAAAATGTTTATTAAACAGAAATATGTAAAATTGTAGGTACAATTCTACAATTTTGTCAATTTCCTACCATGGTAAACTTGTAAGTTGTATTCTTTATTAAACAGAAACTTGTAGATTTGTAACTTGTAATTTACAATTACAATTTACAATTTGTAAAGTTTATTAAACAGGGCACTGCTCATCGACGAAGTGCTCATCACTGTGCTCGGGCTTTCTTTTTAACCGTTTTTCTTTACACTCGTGCAATAATAGACCACTTTACGTGACATAATATCGTAATCAGTGCCAGATTTATATTTTTTATCAGTGTAGGCCAATTTATTTCCGCCGCCCCATGTACCTTTCTAAAATAATAATTTTCCATTCATAGTAAGGAAGGCACTGAATTAGTCACTAAGAAAGTGCGTAAAAAACAAGAATTCTTGTAATTCTTCTTTTTTACGGCACTTTTTAATAGCAAAATCATCTATAATATATCATCTTCTGAAATCTGCCGCCCCTCGGACGCTGCCGCCCCTAGGCCGCGGCCTATACGGCCTATTGACAAATCCGGGACTGATCGTAATGTACTATTTTAAGCTCACACCCGAAAGCCTACCGTTTTTACTATTTGCCTACGTAACCCTTCAAAGTAATATACACTGGAGCGTAAAACGCAGCCATACGTCATGATCATACGTACGTATAATAAGCATTTTAACCGACTTCGAAAAAGGAACGTCCTGGGGGCTTACCATGACATCTTAAAACAGGCCAATATTAGCCAATAATTGAGCTGTCCTGCTATATCCTACCATGACCTAGCTAAAGCACAGGTCAGCCAGTGATCACGTGACCGTAACAGGACAGCGGTCACGTGACTTCGATAATCTTCTTCTGCCCTGCTATTTGTGTACCATGAAGCGATTGTTGACGTATTGATGTCGGAAAGCGGCCTATGTCAACGTCAAATATTACAGCCTACCGAAAGTAACTTTAATTGTCCTGTTTTAGCTGTTTCGTTTATAATTTCTTTATACCGTAAGTTATTGTTATATAAAACAGTTTGAATATACTCGTAAATTTATGATATTGAAGAACATTAGGTATTTGGTAAATATTAGCTATCGACCAATCTCTACAAGCTGTTTCCAGCTGTTGTTTGTTGTTGTTGTCTCGAGAAACGCCTTGCTAAATACACCGAAGAGCATCGTCCAATAGAGCAAGCAGGATTTATAAGTACGTATTCAACTATAGACCACATTCAAAAAGATTACATCACGGAAGGCAGCTATAGGCAAGAGAACCAGAGGCAGAACGGCCGGGCGGCCGCGGCGCGGCGGCGGAGAGATGGCTCGATGAAATTTTGTAAGCAGCGGGAAAAGAATGGATTGATAAAGCGAGTGACAGAATTATGTGGAGAAAAATGGAGAAGCCTTTACTCTACAAAGAGAGTATAATTTAAAAAAAGGAATATAAACAAAGAAATATATAACTAATAATGATTATTGAATTAAATTTAGTCAAGAATTAAGATAAAGGAAAGGATTAACGAACGCCAAAAACTTTAAGTTGAAGACTTTTTATTTATTTAAATAATTTATTTCGAAATCACAGATAGATTCTTCAGTTTTATTATTTGTATAGAATATAGATTGCATTGCATGCTTTTTAGTCGTTATGAAATTGTAAATTGAATTTTCTATTTAAGAAATAAAAAGGTCTAATTATTATTTATATTACTATAGTATATTTTTGTAAACATATACCATATATTTTTATAAATGTGGAAGAAAAGGTATTATATGATAATAGTTATTCAATAATATTCCGTTTGCTTTGCACCAAGATAAGTATATTTTCAGTTATCCTAACGTTGACATCGATAACAATCTCTACTACTCCGTGATCAATGATAGAATTAGAATATCCTATGTACGTATTAGTTATAATGTTCTAAATAAAGTGACATATTCCATATTCTAAATATTTAGTTTTTCTTCATAACTCTTCTCGTATGACATCATCAGCATCTGTATCAATCGATCGTTGTAGAACCAAAGAGGTCGCTCGCCGGCACGGCTATCCTGACGTGCGCTCGTCCTCGAGCGCCTCCGCCCTCATGTCTCCAGTGGACCCCTTTGATCGCTGGGTGCTCGTCATCGAACGCATTTACTTCTGATGTAGCCGTACACTGACACGGCTTCAACAACTTTCTTACTCAAGTTCCCATCTCCAACCCAATTCAACATACATAAATTACATATTATCACAGTAGGTAAATATCCGCCTCGACTTGTACATGACCTACAGGCATTCATGAAAATGAAAATGCACCACCATCACAAAATAAATATCTTTCATTTCTTTGAAAATACGTTAAAAAATTCAAAATTGCACTTAACAATTTTAAATTATCGCTCCTAAATCACACATTTTATTAGACATTTGGACATGTCACTGTGTCAAGTGTTGTAAGATTACGTTCAAAAATGAAGGCATCACATAGCGATAATTTTTTTTGGTACCTAATCTTAGAGAACGAACGGTTTTTAAGTTTAATAAATAGCGACCGTTAAGTTTCTATAACAAATCTCAAAATCTTAGATTGAGATTGTTATTTTAAATTTTTAAAAACATCAATATTACGCATTGATTTGAAAACCGGTAAACCGATAAAACGCTCTATTTCCGAACTAAGTAAAACAAATTTTGTACCGTGCACAGAGTACTTAAACACTACGTTGTACCGCGCAGGTCATAGACGAAGATGCCGGACAGAAGTAGAGGCACTGCAGGCTATCAGATGAACGTTCATGGTACGAAATACACGCCTGTCAGGTTTTAGCTACAAGCTGACCTGTCCTGAACATGTCACGTTTTATTAGAGTTCATGGTAAGGCACCTGTTCTCAATTCGACTGTATTTTTGTATGTTTGTTACCTCAGAACTTTTGACTGGATGAACGGATTTTCATGATTCTTTTTTTTAATTTTTACTTAAATTTGAGCGAAATTTGACTAGTGATTTTTGAGTTATCCTTAATTTTGAAGTCGGCTATTTTTTGTGAAGTATTATATGTTATTCCAGCTCATGGTCTACTTATGTGCTACATTTCATGAAAAAAAGTTATAGAATTTACAAAATAATGCTTATAAAATTAATAACAATGATATGGAGTCTTTTAACCAAGTGCTAAGTGAAAATTAGTTATAGGTAAGGTAATAGGTCAGTTATTCATTGTTCAATAACAATAATACCTACACTTTCCGCTCTTTTTGATTTCTGAAAGGCCTAAGTACAAGGGCACGGGCTCTATACATAGAGATTGCCTTCAATCGACCTGCCGACCTCAAAGTTAACGTTTCCTCGTAAATCAGACGTCCTTACGACCCTAATGTTCCCCTCTCGACCATATAAATACCGCCTTAGCAACCGAACTACGAATGATATTGATTGATTACATGAGGTTTAATTTGAAAACTGTTTAGGATACTGATAAAAAAGGAAAATCCGTGATTGTCTAATGGGTTCAAAGCCGAGGGCCCGGTTCAAATTGTACTTATTACTGTATTTTAAGAATTGTAGGAGTAAAGAAATGTTGTTTTACCTGTAACTGAAATCACACTTGTGTGAATTTTTTTGCGCATCACTATATTTTTGCATGTTATAGTGTTTATTTTATTGGTAAAAGTTTTAAAATAAAATAGAAAATAAAACAATGTACCTACTGCAAAATATTTTATCTACTACTTATATAATAGAAAGGGAATCAGCAAGCCTGGTTGTTTGTAATGGGTGTATAATATTTAGTATAATAACGTATATAATAGTATAATTAGACTTGAAATAACGTTCACATGATAAAATTTTCATATGCTATAAAAACAAATAACCTAATTTCATGTGATCTAATGTTATATTTCATTTCTTTGCTCTTATATTATAACATTTATATAACGTTCACTTCATATAATTTATATATAATATAATGCTCTTTTTAGCTGTTTGCCGCATGCTGGAGAAGGTCTACATTATTCTATCAACTGTTGCACATCCCATATTATTACAGGAGACCTGAGTTTAGAAAATAGTAGATAGTTACATTTTTCCAACTATATGATATGTCTATGAATAGCTCTCTCCACCACGATGTGGTTTAATAAAAGATTGACATAGATATAAAGACTAAATGTGAAAACGAATGTGAAAGTTATCTGATTTAATGTATTTGCCTGTGATACACATGCTAGTTTGTAGAACACGAGCATACGACTCTACACGAGCTCTGACTGAAGTGCGTAATGCTGGTAGAACGGGGCGAGCTCTGAGCGTATGTCGCTCACCTAGTAATATAATGGCACATCTGCAAAAAATGCGAAATTGAGTTTATATGGTATAGAAAGAAAGAAATTATTTATTTTGTAAAGCAGCGTTAATAGCGATAAGTTACATTAAAACCGTTAGACGTAATAATATGTTGCAGCACTGCTCTACAAAAAAGGTCAGCTCACTCACTCATGCCGCGGCGAACCACGGCTACTGGTTTTCAGTGCTACCTTTTTTGTATCGTTGTTCGGGCGATACAACGCCCAACGCCGGTATACGTGTTTAAAAGTTGTCTATACTAGTAACCAAACCCATACACTCTGTAAAAAACGTAAAAAGAACCCATAAATTAATTTTAAACATTTTTATAAAATTTTTGATCCTGGTTTCTGTAAAATATGACAAACGTAGATGTGCCGTTGTATTACTGAGTGAGCGATGTATTTCTCTGTATGTATTCAAAAATGTATGCATATGTGCTAAACTATAGCATTTCAAGCATGTGTGTCTACGTTCTACTTACATGTTCGTATAACCGGATCAGTCCGACTAATTTCAGAACTACACGAGAGGTCCTTCCTTACTCATAAGCAATAGATGTGGTCTCAAACGTCGTTGGTAACAACGTAGAATTAGTCGAGCTCGAGAGTCGAGTCATTTACGAGTCATTTTATTAGGATGTGTGCAAACACTCACTCATTTAGTGCTATAATGTAAGTTATACCCAGCTATAAAAATATCTCGTGCAGCAAAACGAGTATGTTCAATTTTGAGAATCATTTTGGAGAGACATAAGTAGGTATGGCTTTTCTTACTGTTCGCTTATATGTAGGAAAAAAAGGGTAAGCTTACAATACTTCGCATAAATAAAAAATTTCTTACACTTTCTTTAGTAAGAATCACTGAGGATTTCTGAGATATAGCGATTTGAAAAGTTAATTTCTACATAATATGTAGATTAATGCTGGCCAAATAATGTAGCATTTCATGATCTTGACAGTTATTGGGCGTTTCTTACTGGCCGATATAGTCCATTGAAATGTTACATTTTTTAGGCCTTACCTTGCGTTTTTTAGAGGACGCAATTTTATTTTTTTGATGTGTAGGGGGGGTCAGTGTAAAGCTAAAACCAAGTTTGTGGGGTCGCCACCCTTGTCCCACGGCCGCCATCTTGAAAATAAGGGTTGGAATGGTTTTTACGGTATATCTCTTAAACTATTTATTTGAGAAAAAAATTTGTTAACATTTTTTGTTGCAAATTAAATTCTCTACAACTTTGGTCCAGTAACTTTTTATCGTAGAACTATAAATAAAAAAGTTATAAGCGAAAATCTTCAGAAATCTTCATAAATAAAAAAGTTATAAGCGACAACTTCAACACAATGTTTTGAGAGCTATTCTTACAATAACAGAGGTTAGGAATAATAATAACAATAGCAGGCAGCTGTTCTTTTATTCCCTCATGCTCACTTAGGTATTTTCTACCTGAACAGTATTCTCGGTAACGGCTATCAGATTTAAAATTATTTTAAAAATCAATAATTGTTAAATTCTGTTAAGGAGTGAAAAAGAGTCAATAATTAAATTAATAATATTGCAAAATTTGTAATTAAAAAAGTTATAATAACAAAATAAAAAAAAATAACTGATGACATATTATTAGTACACACGTATAATATAGGTATAGTTAAGAGTACTAAAAAATAGTACTCACTTCGGAGCGCTGTAAAACCTTAGCTATTGACCCAATGAAAAAATGATGCAAATAAAAGTTGTTCCTCAAAAAACGATCTACAAAAGTGGTCAGATATCATTTTTTCGTAAAATGATAAAAAAAAGTTACATCGAAAAATATAAATTCTTTTCTCGAAAGATTTTCGCTTATAACTTTTTTATTTATAGTTCTACGATAAAAAGTTACTGGACCAAAGTTGTAGAGAATTTAATTTGCAACAAAAAATGTTAACAAATTTTTTTTCTCAAATAAATAGTTTAAGAGATATACCGTAAAAACCATTCCAACCCCTATTTTCAAGATGGTGGCCGTGGGACAAGGGTGGCGACCCCACAAACTTGGTTTTAGCTTTACACTGACCCCCCCTACACATCAAAAAAATAAAATTGCGTCCTCTAAAAAACGCAACCCCAAATGTAACTTTTCAATGGACTAATACTGCAGCGACACAACACCGGCACCAACATAATAATATGACCCGTCGACCACATAATATGTTATATTATAATATATTTCATACGAACTAAATTTTCATTAATAACTAGAGCGACTAAAAGTCACAGCTGTAAGCCGCTCGTAAATCACTAAATTTCCCCTCCGACAAAATAAATACCGCCTCAGTAACGATACCGCGATAATTTCTCTTAACTTGATACGCCACCGTGACTCCTTAACAGGTTGAAATATGTTCATTAAGAACGCGGCAATGAGACAGTAATGGGCTTTTGACTTTAGCGTTCTAAGGGTAGAACACGCTATTGTTGATACCTCAATTTATCTCAATCATCAATCGAAAAATTAATCGGTTTAGTCATTTAGCAATCCTACTAATATTATAGACTTGAATGTGTGTAATTGATTTTATGTTTTCATGAAATTTCACACACAAATGGTATAATTTGATTGACACATAAATTACTTTTTGTCGGGGTTACCCCCGCTACTTAAAAATGTTAATGTTTAGAAGACTGAATTCCGGGACTTATACGGACGAAGTCACAGGCAAAAGTTATGCGCCATTATATTTTGCTTTACAATTTGTATTCTCAAATCGGTTTTTTTCAATAATATTTCTTGTTCTAACCTAACCTACCTATGATCATATAATACAACTTCGTTAAAGTCCAAGTCTAATTTATATCGCTATGTTAGAACTACTGCTATACTATGACTATACTGAAGTTAATTCTCACTATCACGAGCTTCTCCATTATTTATTTTCACAATAATGTATTTTATTTTGTACGCGTAATTGCACTGCTCTGAAAATAAGATAAATTACAGCCACCTTTAAAACACAATACAACGCGTTTATTAATCGTTACATGCTCAAAGGAATGCCAATTCACGGATTCAATAAGACTTTGTGACTTTGAGAGTTTTATTTCAGAGTGATAAATTTTTGCGAAATAAATATCACAAATTGGAGTTTCTCTTGAACACGGTATACTCGTACTAAAGCGTAACAGACAGATATATTGCTAATTTAATACGCGACGTTCGATACTAAATCGCTGGACCTTCCAAACTGGTCGTGATAAAATAAATGTTCTCCCACTTACATTGGTACAATAGTTTTGTATTGAAGTAGTGAACTAGGGAATGCTCGACACTTTTCTGATGAATTAATAAAATGTTAAGTTATTAATAAATAGTTGACCATGCCTTGTCAACATTTTAATCATTTTATTTTTCATTTAGTAGGTACAGTCCTGGATTTGTCAATGGGCCGTATAGGCCGCGGCCTAAGGGCGGCACCGTCCTAGGGGCGGCAGATTCCAGAAAATGATATTATAGATGGTTTTGCTACTAAAAAATGCCGTAAAAAATTGTAAATCTAATTTTTTTACGCATTTTCTTAGCGACTAATTCGGTGCTTTCCTTGCTATGAATGGAAAATTATTATTTTAGAAAGCTCTTCATGGGGCGGCGGAAATAAATTGGTCTACACCACGATCTGTGGCCTACACTCGCAAAAGATATAAATCCGGCACTGAGTAGGTATGTATATTATGTTCATCAAATTGAACAACTTTTCCGAGTAAGTTATCACAATTTCAGTATTTCTTATTTCAGTCCGCATCTTTGTTTGGCATACCTATCCCATATGGAGGCCATACACGATCATGTGTACTTGATCAAGCGTCAAGCGACGTGACGCAGCATCCAGTATACTTGATCGTGTATGGCCACGGCCCCCGGTAAGCTATCTGGCCATAGGTATAGTTATCTCATTCACATTGGATGGTGCGTCAAGTCAACTACAAAGAATGACTCCAAAATTAGCCCGTTTTTGGGAGTTCGAGAATCGTTCCAAATTATTTATGTCTCATCATTTTTTATAATTTGAACACGCACCTGTTAAATTTTTAGGAGGGTATCAGCTTTGGTTTTTGAGATATGGGAGATAACAGACATAAATGTTACCTTTGACCGTATAACTCAGGTTTTTCTGAGTATTTTACCATACCACTTGTATTGTGTTTTTTTGTCGCTGATTCCGAATCCAAGGTCAGACGACCTTCTCAAAGGACCGTTCAAGGTCATTTGATGGTCAAATCTCATTGAATCGTAGAAAATATCTGAAAACACCTTCATATAGGTTTTTAAGGTTGCTGATTCAAAGACAGATTTTCAAAATTATAGATGGCAGATTAAAAATAACCTTAAACTTGATTGTGTATGGCATCCATAAGACGGCATTTTATATATAGTTAGATACTATTAACTATATCAACGCACACATTAAATACCTACGTAAATCGAAAGTAACCTAGTTGCTAAAATAGTTTATCTAATAAGTTCCATGAACCAATCGATAAATTGTTTTTACACTTTTTACTTTGAAAATAATGTAAAAGTTAACCATGAAAATTTGCACATTTTGTTTAAACGTGAATTTACGTTAACTACGTCGTATTATAGCGCATATTCTGTATACCAATAAATGCTGGACGTAGCTAAATGTGGCCTGTGATTTATGCTTCGCCAGCTTCGATTTACGCCCGCGGTTCTGATGGCCAAATTAGCCGTCGAAGCTCAAGCTATAAATTTTCTGAAACGCCTCCTAAATCGAGAGTTTAAAGCCTACATTTCCAGCATACTAACTATAAATTCTATCATTGTACGTAACTAACTAACTATCCTAATACAAATTGCAGTGTAGCTTATCTGTTCTGTGAATAATGCCAAAAACTGAATTTACGAGTAAATAGGTTTTAAATTTAGAATTAATTACGTAAGTAAAGGAAGATTTGTTATGTAACTAAATAGGCAGCAAACAAACAAACTCAACTGTCGTGCGGTGAACTGGTTTTCACTGTCCATGGGATATCATTAACATCACATAATCATAATTGTTATAAATCTGAAATAAATAAGTTCATAACATGTGTAAATAAGTTTTTAAGCAACAAAAGTATTTATAAAATCATTAATTACCCAAAAAAATATTCCCAAGGTCTCAATGTGTGTCCCAATTCGATTCTTGTTAACAAATGACCCGAACAATACTGTGGGGTAGGTATACGAGACTGTTCGGTACAAAATTCGGGGAAGTAATTCTCCAATTAGGGATTAGGGACGGATACAGTTAATTAGGAGTTCAGGTTGCCGAAAATCCTCCGTTTGTATCTGACAGGCCCCGCGGCTCTGCCAATGGTTCAATTGAACGCTATAGTCTATGACACGATGAAATTAATTATCTATAAATGAAAAAGGGGTGTAAAGCTCTCTTTGAGCAAAAGACCTGTTTAACTGATACACCGTCAACAATAACGATGATGATAAAACCAATATTCCCAGAGTCAAAACCTATTAATATTAGGTTGGTTAAATTACATGGAGAAAAAGTGCAGAACCATTAACTTCCCGCTCAAAACGTGGTAGTTAAAATGGTCTAATTGGACCAATGCTTAGTAGGTATGTATGTAGTAGGTATGTTATTATTCAACGATCTCGCTACAAGATGGCGCTACTATTGCTTGAAAAATTTTGTTTGAAATGTTCCGACAGGGCCTACTCGTCATTTTGAAATTATTGTACACTAGGAAATCGCCCTCGCTTCACTTCGGGAAAAATAGTAAAAAAAAACTTAAGAGGTGTCAATCCCAACAGTGAAAAAATGTTTCAAATCGGTTCGGTAGTTTCGGAGCTTATTCAATGCAAACAAACAATCAAATCTTTCCTCTTTATAATATTACTAGGAAATCGCCCTCGCTTCACTTCAGGAAAAATAGTAAAAAAAATAATTCTATAATATAGTTTAAGTCACCCGGGGATAGCTTAGCTTCACAACAGTGAAAGAACTTTTCAAATCGGTTTGGTAGTTTCGGAGTCTATTCAATGCAAACAAACAATCAAATCTTTCCTCTTTATAGTATTAGTACAGATTATTATAGATATTAAAAGCTAAATAAAATACATTCAAAAAACAATTACATTTTTAGTTTCAATGTGAAGTAACCCTTGGGCAAAATTATTAATGCAATTTCAACCTCAGAGCACTCTTTAAAAAACACCTAGACACCTACACTCTTTTGGATACAATACTATGTATAAAATCATTAAATGAAGGCGTACCTGTGATCCGTGGGTGTTTGCATAAGTTCCGTTTTCGCATCTCGTTGACCCTCAGATACAATAAAGAACTTTGAAAGCAGTTTTTGTGCAAATCCAAGCTTCGTAGTGTAAATGTAGATCGTAGACCCCTTTTGTAGAAAAACCACAAAAAGGAATAAAACCTTCCTACCCATTGCAAGAATCCCGGTCAAGTCCGAATCATACTCTCGAGGGATAGAATATTTTTATCGTTAGAATTTTTCTGTAAACAACGGGTAACTGTCTAAAATGTGGTTCTTTTTTCAAAATTATTTGTTTTAACTTCATTTTCCTAAGCTGGTTGAATGTAATATGGATAACATTGTGGTTATTACAATGATATTATAAGTAAAAAAGAGGTAGATATATCACTAGCGCGCCGACGATGAAGATCGTAAGAACAGGCAATTTACCCTTCTGCTCGTAGTCACAATACAAGACGAAACGCACACTTTTGTTGTTGTCAGAAGTGCTTGAGATTTGACATACAGCATTAAAATGCTTTCATGTATTATTGTAGTGTGATTGGTGTAATGGAACAAAACATAACCATGTGTGTGTTGTAGCTCTTTTCGGAACACATTTTTTGGTTGATTTTTTAATATCATTGGGTCTTTATTCAAAATTTTAGGAATAATAACTTTTAAAGATAGGGTTGAATTAATATTCAACTAAACTTTCCTGCAGTTTTTGATATCTTTTATAATATAATATAATGTTTAATAATATTATGGTTGTAATCTTCGTAGAAGTTGTAACGTTTTATTTTTTACGTACTTACCAAAAAAACTACAAATTAAATTTTAAAATTAATGCAAATTATGTGTTTAATTAATGACTAAAGAGGAAGAGAAAAAATTAAGGGAATGGTGTCCGTTTTTGATTTACTAAATTATATGTTTAAATTGCATTTCAAAGCTTTCCATCACCGCATTACGTAGATTCAAACCATTTAATCTTTATCGACTTTTGGTTTCTCATTAAGTATACGGAACCCTAAAAGTATTATGTAAAACCGTTTCGTAGTCAGAGATAAGGGGATGCTTGAGGTACGAGACCTTCCAACACCGCACTATTTTCTAACATGAAAAATACTTTTGTATCAGACCTTTTATTTATTTAACAGTCTACATTCCCTCAAGCTTTATGATTTCCAGTGTCATTTTATGGGGTTTAATGGCTTCGTCACACAAATAAGACGTAGTCGTTAGGCCAAGTCCCCTCGACCCTAGGCCGACTTACGATTACTAAAACTTATGACACTTACGCCCCAACTCAGAGTCATTAACGGTTACATAAATCGCTCTTTAGTAACGAATCACCATACAAATTATATACTAAGGAGCGATTTAAGTAACCATTAGTGACTCTGAATTGGGGCGTTCGATTGGCCACCAACCCCTTCACCAATCCGCACGTGGTATAGAATGTTCTCCCATCCATCCATCCATCAGCCCTTGGAGGTGCTGGACATAGGCCTCCCCTAACTTGCGCCACTCTGACCGGTCCTTTGCCTTCTGAATCCAGCGGATGCCCGCTGTCTTCTTCGGGTCGTCGGTCCATCTTGTCGGGGGGCGTCCTGTACTCCGCTTTCCGAGACGCGGGCGCCATTCGAGGACCTTTCTTCCCCAACGGTTATCGGTCCTTCGCACTATGTGGCCAGCCCATTGCCACTTCAGCCGGCTAATTCTTTGAGCTATGTCGGTTACCCTTGTTCGTAGGGATCCGTAGGGATCTCCTCGTTTCTGATACGATCACGTAGAGAAATACCGAACATAGCATGGAGAATGTTCTAGGCCTCCTCAACAGGAGAGTCCCATGCTCAGTAGTGGGCCATTAATGGGTTGCAGCCAGCCGGCCGTTAATTACATGAGAAGAGCAACTACTTATACGAGTATAAAAACAAGTCTCCGAAATAATACTGTCATAATTATTTACATATCCATTCACTGTCGACTCCGAGCTTTGCATAAATCGAATAACAAATGAGGCTTATAAAATCAGCTAATGAGAGGGATGTACCAATTCTACTCCCATCCAATAGCTCTTGTATTCTTAGCGTTGGGAGCTATAGAATGGTGGCCCATTATCTTAATAGCCAATCTGGATGTTTAATTAAATTTTCTTCTTTACTTCCTCAAGTGTTTAAAACGGATATTTGTTAAATCAGCGAGTCCATTCAAGAATTTCGGGATAAAAATACTTTCGGCTTCTGACAGCTCTGGAGATAATAGCATTCCTCTCTGTTCAAGGTTAGAAGGGTATGAATTATAAAACAGGACAAATTGCCAAAATGAAAAATTTAATTTTTTTGTTTTATTACTTAGGATGTCTTTTGACTTCTCATTGCCGGAGAGAACTGTCATTATTGTGAATTTAACGTAATATTATAACAATTATTTCGTCTGTTATGTTAACAAATCGTAATTTAACGGTAGCTTGCTGTTGACAGCCTTAAAATAATAAAACAAGGAACATACAGCTGCGTGGGTTCTATTCTGTTTACACAAGTAATGTCATAATGACGTCACTACGTCACAGAGGCCGGTGGAACCACAATCTATGGGGGATTCACTTTTCTAGAAATACAAAAATCCGAATACTAACGTAGCTCAACTTTACTTCCATTTGAGTTACATGGGTTGTTTTTTCTTGGCGGGGGGCTTCGCCACCGAGTAGGTACTTCACTCGCATTTCCTGCGGAAACCCGGTTCCCTCGCTTCATGGTCTTAAGTTAGATATCATAAAAAGACAATAAATCTACTAAATCTAATATAAATTACGAACAACTTATTAATTTGCTCTACCGGCAGTAAGTGTGTGTTCACACAAATCTTCGTGAGGGACATGGAGTATAATAACTCCATAATTGTTCGATGTTGAAATTTTCCTCGTTTACGAAATTACGAATTTCTATTTATCAAAGTATTCATGGAGTGCAGTAGCTACGTAACAATAGTTTGCAACAGAACTGCAATTATATACACGTCACGAATAAAAGTTTAAATTTCCAATTTCTACTAAACTTTAATACCCGCATGCAAAGAAACTATCTGCGATGCTTACTTAGTTCCAATAGCCCGCATGGTTAAATCTTTTGGTTAAGGTGAGTGTTCGCGCCTAATCAACACATGGCCGAATATAAGAAGAAAAAATAATAAATTTAAAATTCGTCAAGACTGTTCGGAGAAAACAAAAGAAGATCATTATTATTACATCTCGATACAAAATTGGACACGCAACGTTTTTCTATCTATAAGCAGATTTCTTCTCTAATATGTATTTTTATAAATTAATCTGTAATTTACTATGTTGAGTACATCGTTGGCAAGAATACTTTATTTCATTTAAAATACCCAACATATTTTGGTGACCCCGACGTGATTGACGTGATCGACGTATTATAAAGGAAGTAAAACGGCGCTAATATTACATCTTTGGAAGGCCATAAATCCCGGAGGAATATACATATATAAGAGGTGAAACAATCCGAAACCGAGGGAAGTATAGCCCATTCCTATCTCTTCAATTGCTTCGTTTTTGTGCTAACATACGTCCATAACATTTCTAGTACGTCAATATTTCTTATGTGTGATGTGTGCATGATATAACATTGCATAATTTATAATCATCTTTACAATACATCGTTAAATCTCATTAGTACATAAAACAATTAAATATAAATACAACATTTTCAATAACTTTTCCACATATTTCCTTAAATAAGCTATATTTTGTTGTCAAATAATATAACTCATCTTTTACTTTATTTGTCTCAAAAGGAATGTCATATTGTTTCAAATCTTTCCTCATTATTCCTTTTGTTCATGCAAACGGTATTTATCGATTTATTTAAAACATATTTGCCAACTTTCTAGGACTTTTCTGGGAGTGAATCGGTGAGAATTGCATCGTATCGGTCGCCGTGCTCGACATCTGTCGCTTCTATCTGCCGACCTGCATCGCGAGCGGCGCCGCGGCGTTAGCTGCGTGTTGCTCTCTATTTCCCGCCCGGTTTGTACGGGAGTTTGAGGTTGGTTGAGTCATTGTTCCTACCTGTGGTAATATATCGTTTGCGCCTACAAAATGTCCGAACTAAAAGAACTAATTGCTCAAAGAGGACGTGTTAAATCACGAATAACACTCTTCGAAAAATATTTAACGCCTCTTCTCGAAAGCCAAGTAAACAAAAACCAATGTAACGAATTAAGCTTGCGATTAAATAAGTTTCAAGATTTATCTTATACTTTCGAGGAATTGCAACTTAAAATCGAATATTTAGACAAAAATGATGACATTCAAATGACAGAAAGAGAGGAAATAGAAAATAGGTTTTTTAGTTTAATTTCACGGGCACAAGATTTGATTCAATCGTTTGAAAATTCATCTAAACAAGAATTTGCGTCTGTGTGTGCAAGTAATTCAGACCTAGGGATTGCAATCCCGCAAAACGGGATCACGCATTCCCGCGGGATCCCGCTGCTTTTATTAATCTGCTGGATCCCGCAGCTTCAAAGCGCGGATCCGCGGATCCCGCAAATTAAAACTTTGGCGCTAAAACTTTCGCGTAAATCGCGAGTAGCACGAGCGTAGAAGCCAGTAAAACTAAACAGTAGGTACTATTAAACTATGCCAAACATTTAAAGATGAATATAACAAAACAGATTACTAATTGGCTTTAACCCATTAATGGCCCACTACTGGGTACGGGTCTCTCCTCTTGAGGAGGCCTAGAGCATACTCCACCACGCTGTTCCAGTTCGGATTGGTGGAGGGGTTAGTGGCCAACCCGAATGTCGGAAGTTTTCAAACCGCCCGAGGGCCTCCGACATGGCTTAACGACTGTTATCATATGATAACAACCGGGACCGACGGCTTTACGTGCCCTCCGAAGCACGGAAACGCTCAAGAATTTTTTGCCACTAGCGGTCACCCATCCAACTACCGACCGCGCCCGTTGTTGCTTAACTTTGTCGATCACTTAGAATCGACGCAAGCCGCAGGGCTATGAGCGATTACTAATTACTTATACTTAATTAATAAAAAAGAAATAATTTATGTTGCTTAATGTAAGAAATGTTTAATAAAAGTTGATTTTTACACAAAAATCTGAAGTTTAGATTTTATAACAACAATTTCAAAGTTGCGGGATCCCGCGGGATCCCGCGCGGGATTGAGTAATCCCGCATATCAATCCCGCGGGATTGAATGAGCTGCGGGATTGCAATCCCTATTCAGACCACTCTAAACGTCATATTAATTTAAAATTACCACCGTTGAAGATTCCTCCATTTAACGGTGATCCAAGTAAGTGGTTGGAATTTAGAGACATGTATTTGTCTTTGATTCATAATAACGATACCATCGACGATATAAGTAAATTTCATTATTTAAAATGTTATCTGGTAGATTCCGCTAGTGCTGTAATTCAATCAGTTACCGTGTCATCTTCAAATTATTCAGTCGCGTGGTCTCTTCTTTGCGACAGATATAATAACAAGCGTCTTTTAATTAACGAACACATCAAGGGTTTATTTACTATTGAGCCTATAATTAAAGAATCTGAAAAATGCTTACGTGACTTAATAGATGCAATTTCCAAGAATTTAAGTGCGCTTAATTCATTAGAAGAACCCACTAATTATTGGGATTCTCTCATTATATACATGGCCTTCTCTAAACTTGACTCTGTAACTGCTAGAAAATGGGAGGAATTTAGGAGCACCCGGGACAATGTGACGTTATCCGACTTCTTTGATTTTCTTCGCCAGCGTGCGATGGTTTTAGAAACAATAAATGCAAGCAAACCTAATAAAACGGATAAACCTCATTACTCTATGAAATCCTTTACTGTCACTTCCCCTTCTTCGCCACACTCAATTAATAACAAAACTTCTTCGCCTCATTCAAGTAATTACACAAATAATAATTATAATTGTCTATCCTGTAAACAAAATCACAGACTTTATGAATGTAAAAAGTTCAAATCACTACCTGTGGATGAAAGGATTGCGAAAGTATATGAGTGGCGAATTTGTGGCAACTGTCTTCGTAGTGGTCATTGGGCTCCTAAATGCCGACTTGGTGGATGTCGCGTTTGTAACAAAAAGCATAATTCACTTTTACACAAAGAAACTTCTCTTAATTGCATACAACCACAATCACATTCACCAACGTCTAAATTAGAACAAAATCGTCTAGATAGTTCTACATCATTGCCTACGTCAAATATTGTCCCTGGACATATTAACTTACCTTCTTCTTTTGAACCTACCAACGTTAGGGATCCATCAGGTGTTGTTAGCATGTCATCTGTGACCTCAAAGCAAGCTCTTCTGTCTACGGCTTTGGTTGAGGTAATTAGTAACAACAAATCATATACCTTAAGGGCTTTATTGGATAGCGGTAGCCAGTCTTCTTTTATTACCGAAGCTGCGTGTTCTAAAATTGGCTTACCTAAAATCAAAACTGACATTCGTCGTGGATTTGGTTTAAACAACTCCGTCATTAAAATCACAGAACATTCTAATGTATTTATTCAATCTTCAAACAATAATTATTTCAGCATGCCAGTAAAATGTTGTACCGCCGCTGGTCTATTTACTATAGGCGCAAAAAAAAAAAAACCAGGGTAGGCAACACAGGTATATATATAAAATTGAAAAGAGACACACCGCTGATTAAACAAAAAATCTCAGAAACTACCGAACCGATTATGATGAAATTTGGCAGGGAGATAGTTTGTGTTAAGGAGACGTCAGCTAAGAACGGAATTTTGGAAATTCATCCCCTAAGGGGTAAAAATAGGGATTGAAAGTCATTTTCATACAAACCAACTTCGTTAGTTTTGGAGTTATAATAATGAAAATTTTTATGCAAGTTTATAGTAATAAACAAAAGTTAAATTTAACATATTTTTTTGGAAAATCATCCCTTAAAGGGTTAAAGTAATCGATTGAACGTAGTATGTAACTTCGTTATTTTTGAAGTTAAAAACATGAAAATTTACATATTACCTCAAAATTAGAAAATAAGTTTTTAAGTATTACGTTTTTTTAGAAAATCATCCCCTAAAGGGTTAACTAAGGCAGCGCAAGTTAGTATGGGAACTTCGTCAGTTTTGAAGTAAGAAGGGTGAAAATTTGTATTTAAGCTTATAGTTAGACACAAAAAATAACTGTATCACAATTTTCTCGAAATTCATCCCCTAAAAATAGGGGTTGGTAGTCAACTACATACAAATGAACCTCACCAGTTTTCGAGGTATAAATATGAAAATTTTTGTTAGTACATAGTAATAAACAAAAGTTAACTTTAACACATTTTTTTGGAAAATCATCCCTTAAAGGGTTAATTTAGAGGATGGAACTCATACGCAACTTCGTCATTTTTGAAGTTAACACTATGAAAATTTACATATTAGCTCAACATTAGAAACAAAATTTTAAAGTTGTGTTTTTTTGGAAAACCAACCCTTAAAGGGTTAAATAAGAGTTTGTAAGTTAGTATGTCAACTTCGTCAGTTTTGAAGTAAGAAGGGTGAAATTTTATAAAAAAGCTTACTATAGTTAGAAACAAAAAATAACTGTATCACGGGTTTCTCGAAGAGGAGAGGAACGGGAAGCGGGAGAGGGACCGGGGGCGGGAGAAGGAGAGGGAGAGGGGCAGGAAACGGGAGAGGAAGAGGGAGAGGGACAGGAAACGTGAGAGGGAGAGGGAGCGGGAGATGGACCGGGAACGGAACAGGCAGCGGGAGAGGGATCGGGAGCGGGAGAGGGAAAGGGACAGGAAATGGAAGAGGGAGAGGGAAAGAGAGCGGGACAGGGACCGGGAATGGGACATGCAGCGGGAGGGGGAGTGGCAGAGGGTGAGGGACAGGAAGCTGGACAGGGACTAGGAGTGGAAGAGGGAGAGAGAGAGAGAAAGAGAGAGAGGGATTAATATTGAAATTTTTAACCAATAAATAACAATAGATTTGTTTTTAAAATTATTGTTTGTCTGTCTGTCTGTTTGTCTGTCCGGGCATCACATCAAAACCATTGAACTGATTTCGACGGAAATAAGTTAAGTTGTTTCTTATACTATTGGTCATATTTTAGAAAACTTTTCATCCAGAAAAATTAAAAGGTTTCCCTGGAAACAAGATGAAACTTTGTATGGGTTATTTTTAAAATATCAGCAATTCGCTTTAAATTTGCTACAAACGTTTCTCTTTTAATTTATGAAATACGTTTTCGAATTTTTCAAAACAAATTAATATGAATACTGTTTATTTTTCAAAAACCGCTGCCGGAGGAATGATTTGTGATTGTATCGTAGGTTTTACTTTATATATTCCTAAATTCAATATAAATAAACCTGTTATTAAATTTTCTTCTGTGATGGGTACAAATATAATTTCATAATAAGCATAATTTCCGCGTGCGAAGCTGCGGGCAACTGCTAGTATATATATATATTAATATAACCCTACCAGTCGGCGAGCACATAAAATTTATAAGGTCGTGGTAATCGGCCTAACCAGTTTCCCCCTCCGTAGTGCGGTACTCCCCTTGTGGCGTGTAGTCTTGCCGGAGATGGTAGACGGCCGGAGTGCGGTGACGTAGCCAGGTGTGACACGGCGGAGCAACCTTCGAAACGCTAGCGCGCGCAGCAGTAACAGCTGATCGGTACGGTGTAGCCTTGCGAGGTGGCAGGCAAAGCAGGTGGTGAAGCGATGGCTTCAGGTACAAAAATAAGCAGTACCGTGGCACCTGGAATTGGTATAACCCAATGATTAACATTTGGTTAATCAACGTTCCGATCCGGTAGTCCCAGCACGTCACACAAAGGAAATAAGCATATAGCAGTTTTGACGTGGCGGAAAAACCAGAACGGAGTTTACAATTATTATTAAGCTTTAATAGCGTTAGGCAAAAATATAAAAAAAAAAACAAAAGGAGAAAATGTACGTTATACTAATATTTTTTTCTTTATAACAAAAAGGGTAGACTGCTTGTGCAATATATTCAATTACAATGATGCAAAAGATTAGGACAAAGCAAGTAACATATAATTGAATTTAGCAGGTTCCTTAATGAAAAGACAAACTAACGGTTACTTACCCGTTAGTTTGAAATTACGAGTTAACAAAGAAAAGCAGCGTCTACAGAGGGAAAAAATGAACTTCGTTTGCCATTTGAAACTTACCCTAATGCGGGAACACGGTTACACAATTTAAATATTAACTTAAGGCTTGATGCCGATCCAAAATTTGAAATAATTCAAAGTAAAACGCCAACGGACAGTGCGTAAAAGTGACGCGGACTCGCCTTGTTCAGCCTAAACGCGACTGCCTGTCCTGCGGCTGGACTGCGCGTGAGCCGTTTTTGCGTTCAACCCTTCCCCCTCGCGTCTCCTCCCGCGCGTTGAGTTTAACTCAAGCGACCGTTCAACTACAAAGGTAATGTAACGGGGTTTTTTACGTTACATCACCCCCGGTCCCACCTAAGGATTTTAATATAAAATTAAAATCCGCAAATTTATAGGCACTTTCATAAAAAAATAATAATTACAGAATGAATTAACAACTATTAACAATTTTTAGATCTTTAATGTGCCAAGCACCTAGATTTTTACCTGACATATCTTGCAAGACATAGACAAGTGGTGAACGTTTTTCAACAATTTTGCACTTAATGAACTTAGGAGCCAGCTTCTTGCTGAAATATTTATCCTTATCGCTTAGAACATAAGCACGTTTATAAACAATATCACCGACACTATACTCATAGGCTTTACGTCTTAGGTTGTATTTTTCAGTATTTTTAACGTGTGCGTGATATAAAGACTTCTGAACTTGGTCAAAGATACTGCTCAATAACCCAAGGTTTTCCGCGTAAGCATCGCGAGGCGAAAACAAAATTTCATCGCCCAAGTCGGTGTCAACGTAATGAGATCCACATAGTACAATTTCTCGACCGAATACTAAGAATGATGGAGTGAAACCTGTTACCTCGTTCACGGAATTATTAATTGCAAACTGAACACTAGGTATGAACAAATCCCATGAACGGTGATCGCTATCCACAAATGTAGAAATACAAGTAATTATCGTCTTATTGTAGCGCTCCACAGTATTAACCTGGGGGGTGTATTTAGGTGTAAAGTATACATTTGGGATGCTGTATTTTTTATAAAGTTCATTAGTATGACTACTTATGAATTGAGGGCCATTATCAAGAAGGATAGTTTGCGGGACACCATGAACTAAGAAAATCTGTTCTTCTAATATTTTTGCGATAATTTGCGATGTAGCTTTTTTTATTGGAAATATGTGACAAAATTTGGAAAAACAGCATGTAATTACCAATATAAAACTATTTTGTTTCCGCGTAACAGGTAGAGGGCCCATAAGATCGACAGAGATCATTTGATATGGTCTGGAGCATTGTTTGGGACGTCCCATTTCGCCGAGTGTAGCATGGTTTTGGGCTTTGTACTGGAGACAAGTGGAACATGAACCGACGTATTTTGCTACATCACGGTACATGCCTGGCCAGAAGTATCTAAGAGCGATACGCTTATAAGTTTTAAAAATACCCAAGTGACCAGCTGTAGGCTCGTTATGATTTTCCGCGATAATGAAATCCCTAAGTTCAGAAGGAACCACCTCTTTCCACGAAAACTCGTTTGTAAGTATGCACTTATTCTTAGATAAACGGTAAAGTGTGTCATTATTAATTTGGTAATTTGGAAAAAGTGAAGGTTTATTTAAACAATTATTATAAATATTTTTATACCAATCATCACTAGTAGTCGCGAATGATTTGGTGGTAACTACTGAAGCAACCGGGATAGCCCTAGACAAAGCGTCGGGAATAACGTTATCTACACCGCGACGGTGCTTGATTTCGAAATTAAATGATGATAAACGCACACCCCAACGCGCGAGCCTACCAGTAGGATTGCTTAAGGAGAGAAACCATTTAAGAGCACTATGGTCGGTGTAAACGGTAAAAGTTTTGCCATTTTCAACATAACACCGCCAGTGCTCGAGAGCAACGAGAACAGCCAGAGTCTCTCGTTCCGTGATGCTGTAGTTTCTTTCAGCAGCCGTTAACGATCTACTCATGTAGGCAATAGGTCGCTCTTTGCCATCAACAGCTTGTGTCAACATTGCACCTATACCATAGTTGCTCGCGTCCGTATGCACTTCAAATGGCAAATCGTAATTCGGACACGAGAGAACTGGAGCAGAAACTAGGCATTCCTTCAATTTCTTGAAGGCCTCGTCTGCTTCGTCTGACCATTGGAACGAAGGAGCATTTTTCTTGCTCGAAGTCAGCTTATTGAGTGGCCCTGCAATTGTACTAAAATTTGGAACAAATCGACGATACCAAGTGGCAGTGCCTAAAAACCGCTTAAGCTCCTTCCGATTGGTAGGAGTAGCGTAATTTAAAATGGCTTCCACCTTTTCGGGATCAGTGCGTAACCCGTTCGCGTCAACTACATAACCTAGGTATTTAAGCTGACTTCGGAAGAACTCACACTTTTCCAAATTGATGGTTAAGTTGGCCTTACGTAGTTTTTCTAAAACACGAAGCAGAAGAGAGACGTGTTCATCGAAGCTGCTACTGACGATGATAATATCATCTAAATACGCGAAGATGCGATGATCCACGTCACCTAACAATGCATCAACTAAGCGCTGTTGCGTAGCGGGCGCATTTGTCAGTCCAAAAGGTGTTGTCTTGAATCTGAGTGTACCGCGACCTGGGACGTAAAATGCTGTCTTGTCCCTGTCCTCTTCTGAAATAGGAATTTGCCAGAAGGCCTTGGATAAATCGAGACTACTAAGAAATCGCGCGTCTCGTAAGTTATCCAGGATTTCAGATATATATGGCAGGTTGTACGCATCTCGTTTTGTGACGGAATTCAGTTTCCGGCTGTCAAGGCAAAAACGAGGCTGGCCATTTTTCTTAGTGACGAGAAGAACAGGAGACTGCCAGGCGCTTTCACAGGGCTCCACCACATCCAAAGCCAACATCTCGTCCACTTGTTCGATAAGTATCTTCTGTTTTTCTGGCGACAGCCTATAATATCTTTGTCGAATGGGAGGAGAATCGCCGGTATCGATGCGATGGGTAATTAAATGCGTTCGACCTAAACCTCTTTGTTCAAAAGAAATGTCGCTAAATTGCTTAATTACTTTATCTGCTACAGATTTTTGCGAACTATCCAAGTTATCATAAGAACAGATAACGCTATTATTTTTTAAATTTATGTCCGTTAAGGGAGCACAAGAAAGTTTAAGGGAGCCTAAATACTTTGGACATAAATGAAAGGCCCGCCAGAAATCAATCCCTAATATAAGCGAGGATTGAACTCCAGGAACGACGTGACCCTTTATAATGTAAAAGTGACCTTCAAAGGTTATTGGCAAATTAATATAACCTATACTTTGAAGTGTTTGACCCCCAGCAGCTACAATAGATATATTATTATCTGTCATCAGTTTAAGGCCGTGCTTGAGCAAGGTTTCATGTGCATTATTGCCAACGATAGTGACGGCAGAACCAGAATCCAGGAGACATGAAGCTGTGACGTCATTAATTTGAATGGTGACGTATGGCCGCGTATCATCTAAAGGTTTCTTTTGCAGAATTGCAGCAATGTTATAACAGTTAAAAAACCTACGCACAGTTTCTAACCATCCATCCCAATCTTTTCTATCAAAGTAACCCACTCTAAAATGAGGTGTACCACAATTCTGCGAAACTAGTTTTTTGGACCGATATTACACTTAGGGCAGTCAGGTTTCTTAACGCCCTTGTTGTGACCACATTTAAAACACAAAATTTCTGAATTTTGACAATTTCTTAAACTATGCAAATTATTACGGCATCGCGGACAATAAGGTTGTTTGCTAATAGCATCAGAATTATTATTAATATTATTATTAATTGCGTGTAAGTATTGTTTATTATTATTAGGTTTATTATAATTATGTTGCTGCTCAAAAAAATAATTTTTATTTAAATTTTGTTTTTGTGTGCTTGTTTTTACTTTGTAAGCAAATTCCGGAGCTACTAAAGTATCTAAAGATGAAGCAGAGGGTTCGCGAAATTGTACCATGCGGGACTGCACACTTTCGAAATTTTTACAAAGTAAACGTAACTGTTCAATTGAATTAATTTCCGTTGCAGAGGCTAATGTACTAGCGTAATAAGGACGAATATTGTGCAAAATTATTTCTAGTTTGTCTTCTTCCGACAAGGGTCTCGACAAACGCGCAAACATACCGGACAAAATCGATAAATAAATAGTTATGTTTTCCGTTTCGCCTTGCGTTCTAGATCGAATCTCAGCTAATAAACGGTAATCATAATCTGGTTTATCGAAATCCTGTCTAAGAAGAACTACAAGTTCGTCCCAAGAAGAAACCTGATCTTTTACGCTACGAAACCAGTGCAACGCGTCGTCAACAAAAATCTCCGAAGCAAATGATAAAAGTTTCGTGTCAGTAATATTACGAGATTCGCTAAATTCCTTGGCTCGTTGTATGAAGGAACGTACACACGACTTACCATCAAACTTAATCCTACCTAACTAGGAAGGCGTCCTATTGCTGCCGTCACATGTAACTGAGACGTGTATTGGTGTGGACGTATGTTGAGGTTCTGAACTTGACCCAGGCACGGATAGAGGATCGACGCTCTTATTTCTTAATGACGCGAGTTTTTCATATAAATCTCTGAATCGCTCGCTGCATTCCAAGTGTTTCACTACAGACTTGTCATCGGGATCCACACGATTAAGTCTATGGTAAAGATGGTTAAAAATGTTTTCTGTTCGAGCTAGAACATTTTTGTCTAATACATCACTCGATAGTGTAAGATTGATCCTATCTAATATCTCACAGCAAGCTACTAAGTCTTCCGATGTTTCCAGATGGTAACAGTAGATATCCTCTGATGGAAATATTTGACACAATTTATTAATTTGTTTTCTGAGATCAGCTACCGTGCTTGCAGGAGTCTCGCCTCTAACGGCAACCTCATACTCCAACTCGGACTTTTGTAAAGAAAGGAACTTGATCGGAAACGACATCATAAATACCAGATTATAAAATAATAAAAAAAATATTATTAGAAAAAAATCAACAAAAAAAAAATTGAAAATATATATTATCTGCTTAACACAATCGCTTAGGGTGGTAGCTTAAAATGGCACACAATTTACACAAAACAAATGAGGTTAGTTTGATCAATGATGTAAAAAATACTCCGTTCTGTTACAATCAATGCTAACAGAACGCTTTGGTTTATATAAACTACTGACTCTAATGATCGTTGGATCCAACAAAAAAACTACGCAAAACAAAAAAAAATATTAATAAAAATGCAACTGGTGTGAAAGTAGCTTTATAATGTATCTTTGTTACACCAATTATACAACAGGAGAAAAAAAAAGGAAAAAAAACAATAAGAATCGATAATTACAAAACAAAAAAAAATACTAGCCAGTCTGTAAACTGTGCAGTGATAATCCAGTATGTAGGTAATTATAAAACAACAATTTAGACAAGAAAAGAAAAACTACTATCACATCAGTTACCGAAAACCAAAAACAAAAAAAGCGTTTTACAAATAAGCCATCACCGTACAAAACTAACTATTTACTACTAGAAGCGGAAACTGATTTAACCACGTTTAAGGGCGCCAATGTACCGCCGCTGGTCTATTTACTATAGGCGCAAAAAAAAAAAACCAGGGTAGGCAACACAGGTATATATATATATATATTAATATAACCCTACCAGTCGGTGAGCACATAAAATTTATAAGGTCGTGGTAATCGGCCTAACCAGTTTCCCCCTCCGTAGTGCGGTACTCCCCTTGTGGCGTGTAGTCTTGCCGGAGATGGTAGACGGCCGGAGTGCGGTGACGTAGCCAGGTGTGACACGGCGGAGCAACCTTCGAAACGCTAGCGCGCGCAGCAGTAACAGCTGATCGGTACGGTGTAGCCTTGCGAGGTGGCAGGCAAAGCAGGTGGTGAAGCGATGGCTTCAGGTACAAAAATAAGCAGTACCGTGGCACCTGGAATTGGTATAACCCAATGATTAACATTTGGTTAATCAACGTTCCGATCCGGTAGTCCCAGCACGTCACACAAAGGAAATAAGCATATAGCAGTTTTGACGTGGCGGAAAAACCAGAACGGAGTTTACAATTATTATTAAGCTTTAATAGCGTTAGGCAAAAATATAAAAAAAAAAACAAAAGGAGAAAATGTACGTTATACTAATATTTTTTTCTTTATAACAAAAAGGGTAGACTGCTTGTGCAATATATTCAATTACAATGATGCAAAAGATTAGGACAAAGCAAGTAACATATAATTGAATTTAGCAGGTTCCTTAATGAAAAGACAAACTAACGGTTACTTACCCGTTAGTTTGAAATTACGAGTTAACAAAGAAAAGCAGCGTCTACAGAGGGAAAAAATGAACTTCGTGTGCCATTTGAAACTTACCCTAATGCGGGAACACGGTTACACAATTTAAATATTAACTTAAGGCTTGATGCCGATCCAAAATTTGAAATAATTCAAAGTAAAACGCCAACGGACAGTGCGTAAAAGTGACGCGGACTCGCCTTGTTCAGCCTAAACGCGACTGCCTGTCAGTGTTCTCGAACGTAAAAGTGCGAAATCGGTAGAATTGCCACACAAATATCGGTATATTTGTACCAAAATCGGTAGATGTCAAAAAATATACAATATTCAATCAAATTCGTTTAATTATCCAAAAATAAACTTACAGACTAATTTATGTTCATCAAACACACCTAATTAACAAAAAAGTAAAGATTAAAAGCTACTTAAATTATTAATAAAATTATAAAACACTTATACAGGCTTAAGCAGTGATAGCCTAGTGGTTAGAACGTTGGTCTCCCGAACGCAGGGGCCCGAGTTAAAATCCTGGCACGCACCTCTAATTTTCAAATATTATGTGTGTATTACAAATTAATTATCACTTGCTTCGGTGAAGGAAAACATCGTGAGGAAACCTGCACACCTGAGAGTTCTCCATAAGGTTCTCAAAAGTGTGTGAAGTCTACCAATCCGCACTAGCGTGGTAGACTATGGCCTATACCCCTCACATTGTGAGAGGAGACCCCGAGCCCAGCAGTGGGGCAATTATGGGTTGTTGCTTTATACAGGCCAGATAAAAAAAATAAACACATACACTGTTACAACATCGAGTTGTAGGACTTAAGTTGAGCAATGAGCATGTCGCGCGGGCGCAACCCCGTTATCGATAAAAATAACCATCGCACTTAAACTTGCATATTTAAACTTACTACGATTTTCTGCTTAAAAAACTAACGAAACTTTAAATCTCCAAATAACCAACTCACTCTTCATTGTTTGTCACAACTCACACATTGTTTGCACTTGTAACAAACAATATGTATGTATAATATAATCGGCCACGGTGACGGGGACAAAAAATAATATTTTTGTATGTTTTTCGCGTAGATTTTGTAACTGGCAATCTTGCTCTGTAAAAATGTATGGAAGGATCTACTGGTTCTTGCTCTTGGTCTTGCTGGTTCTTGGTTATATGGTTGAGGCTCACAGAAAGAAAAGTATCTGGAGCGGCCCTACCTACGAAAAAAACGTGCATACTACGCAACTAGAACATGGCGGTTTTGTTCCTGCTAATGTCCACTTTGACGTGACTTTGACATTCCTTTGTCAAAGTGGGTTTTAGTCAATGACAAAATAAAAAGAGAGGACAGGCCCTAATTTGCGTATATATTTTTTCATTATACATGTATTGTGCAAATATGACCCGAAATACCAAAAATATATCTGTCTTCTTCTTACACGTTACAATATGGATTTGTAGAAAAAGTACAATACATATAGCATATTTCAATTTTCTAGTAACAATTTTAATAAAGTCTATGCAATCCCCGCCTTGAAGCGCTTTTCGGTTCGGGCGACATTTTATGAAACGAACATACTAAGTAGTTCGGCTGTCATCTAACGCGTTGTTCGAAGTTTATTTTTGATTTTAATAGTGAATTTGTGTATTTTGCTACTTTTTATTGTGTATCTAAAGTGAACTAAGTAAAACCTAACATGGCAAAGTGTTGCATCAGAGGGTGCAATTCAAACTTTCGAAAAAATTACGAAGGATTATCATTCTTCAGGTTAGTTGTAATTTTCATGTGTATTTTGGGTTTATTAAGATTATGTGTCTACATTAGGAATTCTGGACTGCGTTTTCCGCTATTATCTATAATTTCTGATAACTAATTTCAACATAAATAGATCAAGTAAATATTTGAAATGGTTACAAACACACCTAGCGTTGTACCGTACTTTTCGAGTTATCGATATTATATGCAACATTTATTTACATTAGTGATTAAATACTGTTTACCAAAATGTCGCTTTGCCAATGTATCGAAATTCAGAGCCATTGTCATATGTTTCTGGAAATAATATTTAAACATAATATTGCACATTATTATTACGAGTAGATAATAGCACAAACTATTAAAAGATTATTAATACTGCTCCTACTGAACTGAAGCCTCTTCCAATAATGGAAGTGTTTGCCCATAATCACCAAGCTGGGCAGGCAGGATTGTGATTGTAGTAAATGGTAGTTGTTACATAGAGGACGCTTCTGCCTGTTCTCCATTATATTCCCTTATTTGCCTCTTATGACACCTGGGGCAAAAAGAGGGATGGCGACAATTGTATTTTGTTCTGCTGTCACCACACAGCTGATAAGGATATCATTTTATATTTTTAAGCAGTGATCTAAAATACATGTGAACTTATTTTATCATGGATTTATAACATTATTTTATCGGTGCATGTATTTTTTTTAGATTTCCGAAGAATGAAGGACTTAAAAAATTATGGACTGATGATATAGGAGGACCTGCAGGAGTAATATGAATATGCTCCAAGGATTAAGAAAAAAAACTGCGAATAGGACGTTGGATGTTGTTAGGCTAAAGGATGATGTGGTTCCCACTCTTTTTCAGTAAGTATACCTACATTTTTTATAATGTAGTAAAATGAATGCTTGTCTAGGCTCTTTGTTGTCTATACTTTTAAATGTTAATGTAGGTTATTATTCTTTTAGTTTATTTTACACATAATTATACTAAATTGTTGTCATATAAACTTTTGATTTCCATGTTTTATTGTGATAACTATACATTGCATATTCAGTGATAATCTAGCACAGTAATAACTTAATAAGTAAGTAATAATATATGTTTTCTTGCAGCGTATATGCCCATTGACATCAATAAACTTAATCTGATTTACATGGATCAACTGCCAACGACACCAACAAATATGGATGTAGACTTAACAGTTAATATAAGAGTCAGTACCATGGTGAGTATTTTCATCATATCATATAAAAAGAAATCAACTCTCTGATGTACAAAAAAATGATTTCAAATTAAAAATGCTGTTACAACAATTATTTATACAAAAAATCTTTATCAGTTTAAAGCATTATATCTCGTATGTATATGGAATAATCGCCTGGCCACACTTAATGATTATACTCTATATATAATTGTATATGGATATCCTAGTTAATACTTAATATATTGTAAATTACTTTCCAGGTTTTAGCAGCTAAATCTGAAGATAAAATTAAAAAATTAGGCAGACAAGTACAAGAACAGCGTAAGAAAATAAAGATGCTGAAGCAGAAAGTATCGACATATCAAATCAAAATTGACGAGTTGGGGAAACAAAATTTAATTTATAAAAATGAACCTGATAGGTATTATATGTACCTAATGGTGCCAGAAATACAGGCTTTGATCCTAGTTCAGGCATCAGACAGTTTTAAATACATGCAATTAAAATGTAACAACGAAAACTGTAACACTGTCAATAAACGATTATTTCATTTCATTTCATTTCATTTCAATGGTAACATTTTCAATAGCGTCAACAGCAAACATGAGAGTTCGTATGAATTACTTTTAATTAAATTTATTTATTTATTTATTAATATAGATACATATAGTGCTAACAGCCAAAGCCAAGGCGCACTATAAGCCAAACATACTTATTACAAACATGAAAAAAATAAACATATACCTACTAACTACTTATAACTAAAATATTTAACACAACACCTTATAAACTGTGTTGTCGACAATTTAAAAATATCCAATTCTGGCTCCTGAGCAATCAGAGCGTTGAGTAGCTTTGCTGCTTAAATCAGTAATTATGACTTCTTTATTATCTTTTGTTCTACGATAGTTTTAAATTTTTTTAGATGAACAGCAAATGACGGCACCGTCCACTCCTCTCCTCACGCGTATCGCTATCAGACTTAATAGCATTCTAGACCAATTACTATAAGCTGTATCTTTGTAATATGGTAATTGTTTGCAATAAATATTGTGAAGTTTAACCTTCTTTCTCTCATGTACATTGTACGCGTGTACATATATATTATATATATTTTATTTCGCAAGAACCTTGAAGTGTACCCAGGATCTTAGGAGACTATATTTGCGTTTGACAATCACCTTTTCCCTCCTGAATTGTTGAATGCTGAAACACTATGTTGGAACATTAGGTTGGATCTTGCTATTTTGAATACATAACAAAACAAAATTCTTTGCGAGATTTAGCCAGAAGTAAGTGTAAAACATAATTATAACGATTAAAAAACTTCTATTTCGGACTACCACAGAAAATAAATTATATTAGGTATTTTTGTCTTAAAATATTATATCGATATGTAAAAAAACAACACTATTTTTATGGGTGGAGCATGGGCGGAGTCGACGCCATTTTAGAGACCTATTTGGCTTCAGATCACGTGACCTTATGGCCTGTCCTCTCTTTTTATTTTGTCATTGGTTTTAGTAGTTAGTACATTAGTAACTTAGTAATAAGTCACAGTTTGCACTGTAGTAAAGAGACACCAAAATGGCGAACACGTAGGGTTCGAAGTATCGGCCTCTGGTATCGATACCGAGTACTCGTGTGGTATCGACGGGTAAGGTATCGATACCAAAAAAGTATCGGGCCTAAAGTATCGATACTACTCAGTATCGAGTATCGAGTACTCGCGGGGATCACAGTCAGATCAGAGCTAAAAAAAAAAAAGGTCGTCGACATGTCCCCATGACACTTTCTGTTTAGTCCGAGCGCTAAAACGGGCCACAGTTGATCTTTTTCCATATGAAAATACTGAAAAGTACTCAGTATTTTAAAAGTACTCGATACCGACGTTTCACATGAGTACTTGCGAGTAACTACCAGGTACGAGTATCGAGTACTCAGTATCGAGTATCGCGATCAAAAGTATCGATACCTACTCAGTATCGAAAGTATCGTTCGAACCCTACGAACACGGCACGCGCTTAACTTCATGACAATAATTGCCAGAGAAAGCAAAACTGTTGCGTTTAGGAGTTGGATTATTTTTATTTTCTTACGTTAGACAAGGACGCCATTATGTTTATTATTTCGTCTTTTAAACTATTCCATAACTAAGTATCTATATGACATTATATATCAATGGGTTGAGGGATTCCCCATTCCCCTAAACGTAAAACATAAATGAAAAGGTTTGCCAACTTAAAAATTATGTAAAATCGGTAGAAAAATCGGGAGAATTTTCACGTATTCTCTGAAATCGTGGAAAAATCGTTGCATTTCGGTATTTCGGTAGGACAGAGCCAATATCGGGAGAAATACCGAAAAATCGGTAGGTTCGAGACCACTGCTGCCTGTCCTGCGGCTGGACTGCGCGTGAGCCGTTTTTGCGTTCAACCCTTCCCCCTCGCGTCTCCTCCCGCGCGTTGAGTTTAACTCAAGCGACCGTTCAACTACAAAGGTAATGTAACGGGGTTTTTTACGTTACAATGTTACATCATTCCTTCAATTACTGGTAGGCTACCTCAAGTAAATATTAATATTGAACATCTCGAAATACCTAATCACATTCAATTAGCAGACCCCAATTTCCATTTATCTTCTGAGATAGATATTCTTCTTGGTGCCGACATCTTCTGGGATCTGCTATGTTCTTCTAGGTTTAAATTAGGGCCTTATCAACCAATACTACAAAAAACACATCTTGGTTGGATAGTGGCTGGCCCCATGGGGGGGAAATATTGTAATACAAAAAATAAGAACTTTTATACGTCAGCACATGATGCTAGTTACAACTATCTACTTGAAAAGAACGCAAAGATTAAAGGTAGCTGAAATAAATAAACATGATTTACTTTATTTTATTTGCAATTTTCAGCACAATCTTAATATTCATTATTCACACATCTATTGTTTTCACAATCCAGTGTATTAGGCCTTAAATGGGATCCAGTCGCTGACGTCTTTAAAAAATATAACCCTCTTTGATATCAAAACGATCAATATTGTCTAATTCTGCTAAGTTATTTTATTATCTTGGCTAACTAAAGTATTTATTTCAATGATGAATTTCCTGAAAGGAAAACTTAAGCAAATAATTCATAATTGCAAAATAAAATAAATTTACAAATGCAACTAAGTAAATAAATAAAAACTAGTGCTATAGGTAAATGGCTAATTACTACTCACTATTTTAATAAACTTCCTACACTACATAAAGTTTCACTTATTTACTAAAATTCATTAATTACTCTACATATTCTAATTCAAAATATATAGAATATCTAACCATTTAATAAGACATCATCTTTTAGCTTTTAATCTTAATTTATGACAACTATACATATACTTAGGCCTTCTCAGTCACGCTTACTATCACTGCGAGACTTCGACTATTCAACTAGAGCTATACACTTGGAACTTGCATCTGATCTAATCAAATAGGTACTGATATTTTCGTTTTAGGTTTAAAAATATTCTTAAAAATATTAAATATCTGTGGCATAGGTCAACCTAGTGAAATCTATTGCAGAAAAGGTCGGAATTGTGTAGGCGCAAGTTATGTTCTATGATTTAGTCTATCGATAACAATGATTCAATCTTCTCTTATGGTGTCGATGAGTGCATAACGTTGAAACTCTCACCGGCTTATTCTCCTTCTTACACCGGCTGCTTGCACCGGCTTAGTCTTTGTATTTTGAGCAGGAATGAAGTATGCAAGAAATCATTATAATTTTTATTACTTCATTCATACAGTAATTTATCTACTATCTCTATGTATCTAACATTATTTCACGTACGAGAAATTATTGACTGTGTTTGTATAAATCGAAACAATTTTGAACTCCAGCCCCACTCCACTCCACTTCTATCAGATCTACTGATTTACTTTCTTTAACTTGGGCACTTCCTTATCGGTTAACTACAGACTAACCTCTAGGCCATCAAGAGCCTTACTAGAAACGAAGACTAAACGCCTTAATGGATATCTACAAATTTAATAAACAAAGCAAAATTTCCGGGAAAGATGGCGTAACTAATTCTTCTGTGATCTGCAATAATATACAAGTAAATAATATAGTATATAATAAAGATACAAGTGACGAGTCAATCAAGGGACACTACTTCTAGACGACGTGGTTGTCCTCAAGACACCTAATTTACATCCATTGAAGTGGCGTATGGGTATCAAAACTTCATCCTGGAGCAGCCGGCATCGCGTGTGTGGCCGTGTGTTTTAACAATCAAACCAAAGGCGCTTTATGTCTACTACCTGCGGTGTCCAGGGAAGCATGTCCTCAACTCCCCAGGTCGTTGAGAGGGGGGAATATGTTCGCGCCTAATCAACACATGGCCGAATATAAGAAGAAAAAATAATAAATTTAAAATTCGTCAAGACTGTTCGGAGAAAACAAAAGAAGATCATTATTATTACATCTCGATACAAAATTGGACACGCAACGTTTTTCTATCTATAAGCAGATTTCTTCTCTAATATGTATTTTTATAAATTAATCTGTAATTTACTATGTTGAGTACATCGTTGGCAAGAATACTTTATTTCATTTAAAATACCCAACAGTGAGAATAACTCTTCGTGAAACTAATGTAGGTACCATTCTCACAATCTTAGCCCGCATCTGACTCCACAAATTAATCTTTTTTGTGGGTTTAAGAATTATAGAATCAAATTTATTGTAGAACCGAAAATATTACCAAGTATTTGCCTTTATTGAAATAACTAACAAATAGGATAACCTAGTGTAGAAGTAAAGGTATAAAAGTCACAGGTACATTTTGCTTTTAATTCAATTCAATACCTTTCAATACAATACTAATATTACTATAATTTCATTTGACTTATGCAATTACAATTATAATATAAGTCTTTTGTATATTCGTTTTCTTTGAGTCTGTTTAGATGTTTGCGGGCACTTCGGACAAGAGTTCTTCCAACTTCTTTCTCTGTTAAGCTACAGAAACAAAATATGAGACGTATTCAGACTTACTTGATTATTACTTATTACAATTATAAATTATAAATATACAATTATACAATTATAAATATACAATTATAAAGTATCTCTATGTATAAAACACAAATAATGCTTGTACGGATGTCCTTTATAGACTCCGAAACCATCACCTCATACTCCATACACCTTAAAATGGTTTCATTTGAAAGGCAATAATCCGAAAGTAGTTTGAGACTACTAAAACAATGTTTTAATCAGATTAGGTCCATTAATAAAGTTGATTTTTCACTTTTTCCATACAACAATTTGAAGATAATGTAGAGATGGCGCATCAACGTCAACGTCAACACAAAAACACTGATCTGTCATTCTTATCAGAATTTTTTAGCGTATTGGAACACGCTGAACATCCACTACACTAGTATACTCGTACCTCGTACATACAACCATAAACAAAAGGAGAACGATGCGACAGCAGCACGACTAAATATCGCACTGCGCTTTGTATGGAAATGTAAATTTTCATTCACACGTAACATCGCATAACACCGCATGTAGTCATTGACGTGTTAAAAATATGCGAAAACGCTGCGACATTTTTTCGCAACATTATTTACATTTGCGTCAGTTCGTTGTGCCACTAATCATTATTGCAGGTGTGAATAGGCACTAGAAATTGTGTAACATCAACTTAATATATTATAATACTCCTAACTCAATAAAATGGTTAGATTTCCCAAAGTTCTGATACATAAAAATTATTCGTAAGCTCTGACAAAGACCCTTCCAATAACACTAAAAATCTAAGACTGCGGCGGAAGGGTTTGGCAAACAAACGAATGAGAGGGCTATTCGAATTTATTAAGGTCGCTGCTGATTTATTTGCTGAACTTCTATAATATATTGCTTTGAAACTAGCTGAGAATTTTGATCATAATATTGTATAAAGTATCTCTACTTACGTAACAAAGTTACTTCGTCTAAAAATTTTTATGTCGATATTTATGAATCAGTTTTTACACACTTTATCGACATACTAGTGATTTCAAACCATCTTCCCATTATTACCTTTCAAATAAAACCAGTTTGGGGCACATAGGTTGGATGGTTTCAGTACAAACACTTTTTTGTTTGTTTATAGATTGTAAGTTTGTGTACCTACTTAAAGTTTTTCGTTAGTAGTTTTGTGTATTATAGTGAAGATACAAGTAGTCATTTATGCAGTAGGAAAGCCAAATTGTTGTTTTCTTTCTGTTTCGTCTTTCTTGGCTGACAACAACCCATCGTAAGGATGCCTTTAGTATCCATGGGCGATAATGATACAAGAGAGCAGTTTAAAGTTGAAATTTTTAGAAAAAAAACATATAGTCAAAGTCAAAGTCAAAATATTTTATTCATATAGGTATCATTGATACACTTATGCACGTCATTTTTTGGCTTTTCGGAAGAAGCTTTGTCATTGAGGAGAAGAAAAGCCTAAAGAAACTCCTCAGCACATCTTTTAAAAAAAATATTACAAAAATGATATTATCATACAAAAGTTTACTATTCTGAGTGGAACTGGTTGCAGAGCTAATCATTTCCATGCGTCTTTGTCATTTAAATACTCGTTTACACTATAATATCCCTTGCCTAACAAGTGTGTTTTTACACATTTATATTTTTTGTAATCCTCCTACCGACTTTATTCTTACAGTTTTGGTATCCTTATTTTATCATCTATATTGTGGCATAATACAACAACTTTTCTAAAACTTCAACTTTAAACTGCTCTCCTGTAAAGTTAGCTCAATGTCGCTTAGTAATTTTTTCCTTTCAAACATCGATATGTATTCAATTATGATAGGCTGTTCTATACTTTATCATAATCTTACGCGCTCAGGTTTGACTGCATACCATAAATCACCTCTCGGGTCAATAGCACAAACACATTTTAAAAGGTTGTTTTCAAAAGTATTTTTAACATATTCATTATTTTTAGTATTGTTTCTTTTAATAGTGGGTTTATTCTTTTTAGTTCTGAGATGTCAGATACTCATCATCCAACACACCTTCTCCGCAGAAGATAATACTGCTATTATCTATAATATTACAGCAGTTGTAGGCGCACAAGTCACAACTGTACGTACATACAACCACATAAAGGTAGGTACAAATCACAGAAGTAAAATACAAGTAAAAAGAGAACACAGCTGTTACTACAAGTTGAGAGGCGCTTTTGTGTTATGACCTCTAAAGCTAAAAGAAGTCATTTCTACGGAGTATAAGTTTTCACGTAATTTAGGATGTACTTTTAAGCCTGGGAATACACGTCCGATTTTGTTTCCGATTGTCTGATCAGACTATCTGATCGTATTTACTCGATACACGTCCGATTTTTGCGTCAGACTTTTTCTGAATACAGTCGTTCTCGAGCTGTGAGAGCGGTAAGTGCTTGCTTGCCAGAAAGAAAAGATGGACGGCGAATGAAAATTATGGTTACGTAATGCATATTTGCTCTTGTTAGCGCAAAAGAAGAAATAACGTCGCTATTGAATTCAATATTCAATTTCAATTCAGAGACTTACCGAGAGTAATTTCTACTTAAAACATCCAAAATTACTGAGATACCCCGAAAAGTTTTTTGATTGTTATAGAATAAGTATAAGGGCGGCTTAGAATACTAACCCCAATCCCACGCCGGAAGGGTGTCGTAAAAGGCGACTAAATCCGGCCCGCTGGTGGTAGGGCCCTCGGAGGGATTATATTGGTAGTATTGATTTTAATTGTTAATTAATACCATTATTACTATTATTATTTCTCCAGGGGTTCGCCTGGATAGCTACCACCCTCGAGCATGAGTCAGCCGCCAAACGACTCCTCGTGTTCCGGCTGGGGGCTTGAGAGCCAGTTCTTTCTTTCTTGGTCGGCAACGCATCAGTGATGCCTTTGGTGTTGCTGATGTCCATGGGCGGCGATAGCCACTTACCATCAGATGGATCGTCAGCTCGTTTGCCGGCTATTTCCATAAAAAAAAGCTCTTTTAACGTACTTTTTACTTGAATAATTCTGGACAACAAAATAACTGACTTCAATAATATAAGGGATGAATCAAAAACTACTCGTCAGATCGCGCTCAAATTTAAGGGTGCTTGTCATGTGGTCCCATTACATGAAAAGGATTAGCTTTCTAGCGTCGGTGGTTTCGGAGATAAGCCCTCCCCCCCTTTCCCCGCACGAGTGATCCTATAAGGGTTCCGTTTTACGTTTTTTTTGTGCGGAACCCTAAAAATACAATTGAATTAAGAACCCTTCCTTTTTTTGAAGTTAGTTAAAAGTATCCCATAACCAAGTACGTTTTTCTACGCCCATAATAAGCCATTCGATGCGTACGTTCACTGTCACGCTAGAGAGTAAACTGGCAAGTCGGAAGGAGGAATCGGACGTGTATTGGTCTCTGTAGAAAAGTATGCAGACCGCACCTTCAGACAATCGGATCGGCCATAAAATCGTAGACGTCTTGGCGCTGTTTCCGACTCGGACGTCCGATCCTACTAACTGATCGGACGTGTATTGTGTATTCAAACAAATGTATGGCACGAGGGCCTTCCGATTGTCTGATCAGACTATCTGATCCGACGATCGGAGAGAAAAATCGGACGTGTATTCCCAGGCTAAAACTTTCTGTGAATTGATACCTACACGTACCTACTTCAGATGTTAGCTAAGGTTAGGGATTTATTGAAGGTGAACTTAGACTTTTGTTGAATTTAATTAACTTATGCCCCAACTCAGAATCACTAACGGTTACTTTAATCGCTCCTTAGTAAAGAATCACCATACAAATTCTTTACTAAGGAGCGATTTAAGTAACCGTTAGTGACTCTGAGTTGGGGCGTTAGTCCTCAGCCTGCAAATTATTTTGTTCATAACAAATAGAACAACCCCATGTAAGTAACAATGTGTTATGTGACTACTAATTTCCACATGTGACATTTCGCATAACCAGCCGTCATTTGACGCAGTAAACTGTGCGTTAACAATATTATGATTGTCGTTATCTCACGTAATATTCGCCGTCTGTTAATATTGGTTGATGTAATCGTAAATATTATCCGTTTCCTTTCTGTTTCAGAGAAATCTAATTTGATGACGCCACCTGCTGGTGATCGCACGCCTCGACATTTATTATATGAATGGTATCTCCAGCGAAAAATATTAAAAATATTATTCTAATGAATCCCTATTTGGACGAGGATGACTTTTAGATTTAGAAATGCTTGTGTTGCTTACCTACTATATTCTTTGTAGGGATCGTTTTCTTTTAATTACTGATATTATAAAGAACAATGCCCAACTGCCATACATCGTTTTATTTCATTTTCAACTTTAGCGTCTTAAAATAAAAACAAAATCTAAAAATCGCCGCTTTCTGAGCTTAATTATATAAGATTTAAAGATTTAAATATTTTTATTGAACATAATAACACATGTACACAATTGAATTTGTTCGTAAACAACTGCTATAGTTAGTAAACTGTGTTGCAATTGTTTACGCCCATACCGGACTTACAGGACATTATTCAAAAACACACAAATTCTGTCGGTAATATTGGCCAGAAGTCTCCCTATATCTTGTTTGATATATGTATCGAAGTGAGTGCCCGAATAAAAATGGACATTGTTGACATCATTGTTATTATAGTCAATTCATCACTTATTAATAAAATTATTTTACACTGGGTAATACGGGTACATGTAATAATTTTAAAATACGTAAAAAAATAATTGAATTGCTTCGGTATAACTAACGTTTTAAGACGCTAACAAAAATAAAAAATAATTTTTGGGCATTGTTCTTTGTATACATACTCTGTGATACATACAGTAATCTCATTTCTCAGATTAAAGAAATCATTTATTCTTAAACTAGGAAATGACCCTCGCATCACTTCGGGAAAAATATTAAAAAAGTATATGTATATGTAGCAGAAGGAGGTATTCTATGGTATTGGTTATGAAATGATATTCCTTTTACTTTGCACCATGATATATTTCCAGTTCTCCTAACATTCACATCAATATTCCAAAGTACTTCAACACTACGTGATCAATATTAATCCGTTCTACATTCTTGACAATTCCCTAATCTAAATATGACATGACATTTCTTATATGCCAGCCTCTGCATCAGGCAAGCGCTGTAGAATAAAGAGGTCCGTCCCTGGACCTTCACTGGAGATTCATGGCCTCACCGATACGGCTATCCTGACGTGCGCTCGTGCTCGTGCGCGGATTAATTTATCTTGGTACGTCATCACTGGATCAAAGCATGTGGTCTGCTCTAACTGCTGGGTCCGAAACACGTTGTTTTTGTGTTCACTCACGCGGCCATCGCTGACGACCCGCACGGCCTCGTGTGGATAATAAGAATTCTGTAAAAATAGTCTCAACAGTATCTTGCTCGGCTATTCTGACTACATTAACCTCACTCATATTCATTTTTATCATTCATCATTATTAATTTATAGTCAAGAATAATTCGCTCATTAAGTCTGATATTTTTTAAATGTGGACACTTAAAACATAGTGGAGAGAACTATGGTCTGGCCATTTGGTTACCAATCTGGTTCATAAAACTCTACAAAACGTCGCAATTATGTCATTGTCGTCTGGTCCGGTTCAAACCCTGCAGACTCCTGGTCCAGTCTCTCCAAGACTCTTCAGGTACATCGCCCCTTCAGTTCTATGCTGGCCCGGACTCTATTCACACTTCTTTCCTTTTTTTTCTTTTTTTTGACACCTTTTTTTACATCCTTTTTTTACTCAATTTTTTTTTGTAATTCCATTTTGTTACTAGGTACTCTTTTTTTTACCTTTCATTTTCACTTTTCTCTTTTTTCACTCTTTTTCACACTTTTTTTAGTAGGTACTATTTTTTTTACCTCTGTTTTTACTTTCCTCTTTATTTTTTCTCACTTTTTTTTACAATAGCCATTGTTGCGACACATTAAATCGATATCATCATATCATCATCATTAAACCTTCTTTTACTATACTACCAGACCGACCATAGTTTCTCTACGTGACTTACACCTGCAGCAGACATGTCTCCAAGCAAACCGTCGGTTTCAGTGTTAGCTCCTGGGTCTCTTGGTTTCACGTGGTAGATCATTATTTCATGTCTTATCGATTTTCCGCAACTGAAAAATAAATAAGGTTAATTTGACTCGTATGATATCAGGTTACTCGTATGATAACACATTTGATGCTAGACTAAGGCTACTTATCTGCGATCCATACTCCTTCGGTCCTCATGACACATTGGATGGCTTGGTTTATATGAACTCTAGGGCGCCGGCCACACAGAAAAGACGCAAGACACGGACCCGTCGCAGTCGCGGTCGCGCGCATACAAAAACGACGGGCGTCCCGTCTTTTCTGTATGTTTTACGTCGCGACGGCTGCATACATTTTGTATGAAAGTAGATTAAACGGGCGCCGCGACTGCGACGGGTCCGTGTCTTGCGTCTTTTCTGTGTGGCCCGCGCCTAGCTCCACTGAGTCGCATCACTACGTTTTGCATTGTCCACGTCGATTATATTATGAACTTCCACATTCTCATTTCATCGCGTTTTGTATTGTTTCATTTCTCATTGCAAAATTTTCTTCAAATGTCATCCGAACTAGTGTCATTCCTCATTTATTTTCCGATTTGTGGGCATGTTTCGTCCATCACTTCTGATGTAGCAGAAGGAGGTATTCTATGGTATTGGTTATGAAATGATATTCCTTTTACTTTGCACCATGATATATTTCCAGTTCTCCTAACATTCACATCAATATTCCAAAGTACTTCAACACTAGGTGATCAATATTAATCCGTTCTACATTCTTGACAATTCCCTAATCTAAATATGACATGACATTTCTTATATGCCAGCCTCTGCATCAGGCAAGCGCTGTAGAATAAAGAGGTCCGTCCCTGGACCTTCACTGGAGATTCATGGCCTCACCGATATATATAATATAGCCTATGTCACCCGGCGATAGTGTAGATTCCCAATACTGAAAGGATTTTTCAAATCGGTTCGGTAGTTTCAGAGCCTATTCAATGCAAACAATCAAATCTTTTCTCTTTATAATATTAGTAAAGATTAACATGCAATCTGAATGATGAAGGCAACTTACAAGAGAAAAGTGATCAGCGAGCTCCATAGACATCTGAAACACCAAAAGCATTCGGCGCCCAATCTTACTATCCCTACTTATCGACAACATAATTATAGGCTAGGGAAGAAGAGGGGGCTGATGACTAGCTCTTCAACACAGTCATCGAAAAACATGAAAAATATTATTACAGTTATACAAAACGTTAGCTTGTCAACTGGACAAGGAATGTAACTGAATTAAGCTGAATGTTGCAGAGCCCAGCAACCTATACGCATACCTATGCGTATGTACAATTTATTTAAAAATTAAACGCGACCCATACGAGAATAATATGCTGATATTCATAAAAGACTTCATTTTTAAACAGCTAGTTATTACAATTTGAAAGGAAAATACAGATATTGACTTTCATTCCTACTCGTACATTAAGTTATTTAGCATGTCGGGTTTATATCACCTATATTTTTGCTTCCCAGTTGATTCGATCCAAACTAATTGGCATCAACTTCACTTGTTACTTCGATTTTTCAAATATTAAATCAGCATTCCATTTTCAAATTGAGATGTGTACAGAATAGGTCGAAAATGAGGGAACATTTCTGTGACGTTAATTACAATTTCACAAACAAAGAGGGTTGAGGCTCGGCACATAGTTTCCTAAATTGTGGGTACGCGACCGTTAAATATTAAAATGGTTTAAATATAATACTAGTGTGTACAGAATATATTATATAGCTCAGTCAAGATAGGAAGACTGCAGTGCGAGATAATTTGCATTTTCATTTTGCATTTTCATTAGACTACAAGTCTTAACACCATTCGTAGTTAATATACGGAGAAATATAGCAGTTCTTGCCAGCAATGTGCAATTCACAAGCGGAATTCTCGATGTAATTTGTATTTTGTCTTGCGCTTTGTATAAACAGAGCATGAGATTTTTTAACAATATCAGTTTAAAACTATTTAGTTTTTTACACAACGTAGCTTAGGATACTGCTAAATATTATAAATAAGAAAACAGAGTACGGTGAAGCCAAAAGAAGGGAATGTTACAGCTCGTATGTAGGTATATACGTGTGTTCCTCTTGCAGAACTTCCAAACAATCATAAACAGACAAATGAGGTATAGATAGTCGCATATAGACCGTTCGCTGGAATCTATGTGAAATCACACTACATTTAACTTGAGAAAACGAAACATAAATATTATAAATAAAAAGAAACATAAATTTTCGTTTTAGTTTTAATTTTTAATGCTAGGCTTTTCTTGTAACATTGAATTTTAAAACATTTAGTATTATTAGTTAGTTATACTAGCGTATAGAACCGACACCGCGAACACCATGTATGTCCCAATGCATTGGCGCCACGTGACTTCAATCTTCAATGGATTCATTCGATTTTGAAAGGAGAACGAGGGCTCAATTTTGAAAATCGAACTTCCCAGTCTAGACCAGGGTAGAAGCCTTTAAAAATAATGAAAAGTGAAAAAAAATTATAATAGAATGAAACCTATTGCAAAAGGAAGAGAATATAAAAAAAAATAAAGGAAAAATAATTTACGGGCGATCTGAGGTCGGGAAGTGGGGGGGAGGGGGGGTTTAAGGGTAAAAAACGGTTTATCTCAATTTCCAGCAAAACTATAAGTCCTATGGAAAAAAGTTAAATGGCAAAGTTATAGGTAATAAAAAGGTCTACAATTTTTGTATTTACACTTTTTTCACATAACCTCAAAATTTATGTGAAAAATTCAAAAAACCAAGTTTTTGGTTTTTTATTTTTATCTTTTACAAAATTTTTTTTTTTAACGAAATTTTGTGAAAACTTACCCTTCTATGTCCCAAACATACTGTAATTTTTTTGATTTAAAATATTTATTTTTTCACCTTATTTTGACTTAATATCGAAAAATCACCCTAATTTTCAATCGAAAATTCACCTGTCAAAATATCCGCTTTTTTAAAAAAATCTGTGAGCTTTTTATTTGCTAAAATCTCTACTTTCTGATGGTATAAAAAAGATATACACTACTATGGTAAATTTTCTCAGAAAATGCAATGAAACGACAACTATTTTTGCATGTTTCTTGCAATCTTTATGGATTTGTAATTTTTTTGCTTATTAATTTATTAATTTAACATGGATTTTGACGTTTTTCGATTAATTAAAGTGTAAATTTTAATAAATGGCTCAAAATTGTACATAAATATTAAATATATATATTTAAAAACTCGAACTCGAATAATTTTTGTGAAAATAGTTGTCGTTTCATTGCATTTTCTGAGAAAATTTAACATGGCAGTGTATATTTTTTATATACCATCAGAAAGTAGAGATTTTAGCAAATAAAAAGCTCACAGATTTTTTTAAAAAAGCGGATATTTTGACAGGTGAATTTTCGATTGAAAATTAGGGTGATTTTTCGATATTAAGTCAAAATAAGGTGAAAAAATAAATATTTTAAATCAAAAAAATTACAGTATGTTTGGGACATAGAAAGGTAAGTTTTCACAAAATTTCGTTAAAAAAAAAATTTTTTGTAAAAGATAAAAATAAAAAACCAAAAACTTGGTTTTTTGAATTTTTCACATAAATTTTGAGGTTATGTGAAAAAAGTGTAAATACAAAAATTGTAGACCTTTTTATTACCTATAACTTTGCCATTTAACTTTTTTCCATAGGACTTATAGTTTTGCTGGAAATTGAGATAAACCGTTTTTTACCCTTAAACCCCCCCTCCCCCCCACTTCCCGACCTCAGATCGCCCGTAAATTATTTTTCCTTTATTTTTTGTTATATTCTCTTCCTTTTGCAATAGGTTTCATCCTATTATAATTTTTTTTGTTTTCAAAAATTATCGACCCTGGACTAGTCGGGACACACATCTTGTTGGAGATGTCTGTTCTATGTCATTGTACTTCAATGTTTTAAAATGGTTATTTATCATAATAGTATCATGAATAGTTATTTATCATAAATGTTTTACTAACTTTGTTGTACCATACAAAAGCAGCTGTAAATTTTACATCGGTGATCACGTGTGAAATCGCTTCCTGCCAGTTTGCCGGGATATTAAATTGCTCGGCCGCTCAGTTCACTTCAGTGTATTTTAGCTCCAGCTTTGTTTTAGTGCCGTCGTATCACTTGAGCTTGCGAATGGCTCGTTGAGCACGGTAAGCGGTAACCCGTCGCTGTCAGGCGCGAAGCGAAGCACAAGCTAATGTTTAATACACAAGGTTAGCCAGCACGACACCGGTTAATGCAAACTTGAATTATAAACAGGTCATTTTACCTGCAGTTTCGAGTTTGCCACAGAATAACTGAGTTGTGGTCTATCTAGGTAAAGTTATATGCAAGTATAGTTAGTCTGTATTATTCACATATATCAAATTATTCTTAACTTTTTATTTTATGTCATGAGTTACTGACGGTAGTTACGATGAATTCATTTGTATACTCATAGTACATAATACACAACATAGTGTACAAGTATTTTACGTACTCAACATTTATGCTGAACTGTGTAACTACTACTAAACTAATACTAAACTCAATTTAACTGAACGATTACCTCTGAAAGACTTGACTGGTTAAGCTTATATTCTTACAACACATATCTACTCCTATATATTATGTCGAGACTCGAGATTATGACTTTTGTATTTTTACTTCCACAGTAAATTTTTAGGACACATGCTATATAAAACTAAAGGAAGGTAGTTACTTAGTACTAGTAGTAAGTAATACTGGTGAAAGTACTTTAACATTAATTCATAGTTAAAAGTCCCGAAGCACAGACTAAGTACATACACGCTTACTGGCAGTGTGCCAGCTAAACACCTAATACTTGTAATTTAAACTTAGGCCAACTCGATTTAATAATTTAATTGTAACATAAAATAATGAAGCCAAGCAAGATTCAAAATTAAACTTGCATCTTGTCCAAATGGTGAAGGAAAATTTTTGTTAGACATTTTTTATTAGTGCTGATATTGATCAAATTCAATGTCTGTGACACTCATTTTCGCGGCTATGGATCTTTGTATATTGCAGGTAAAAAATAGGGTAATTAATTAGGTAAATACCCAAATGTACCATCGATACTATTCAATAAATGTATCTAGTGTACTAAACCTATAACTTTTTTGTAGATGCAATATGATCAACCCAAATTAGTTAGAGGAGCCTGAAAAAGATGTGAGAATTATCCGTGTAAGGATTTGAACCATCTATAAGTCCTTCTTTCCAGCTAAGAAGTATCTTTTCCTTTCTGCTTTTAGCCATGAATGCGTCGTATACCGGCTTTTCCGCGTAATTCTCGAATCGTCTATGCAACTCTCAGTATAGTTAATTAAAAATAGATATTTCATCTACACGGATCATTAGATTAAAACCATTATAATATTTCTGTTTCATAAGTCTTACTTCAAGGCAAAGTAAAACAATTTCAATGAATGTAAGCATCCGTCCCGTAAGAGTACCTCACTCGGTTTTTGGCAAGATGCCAAGTTCTATTTCCGTAATATCAAACTAGAAGGCTTGTTTGCCTCTAACGTATTATCCCAGTTGTATCCCATCTAAATATACAGCTTTCCCTATTACTGTTTCCTGTAACCTCCATTTTTATGTTGTTTTCCACTTTCTTCGACTTATTTTCAAACACCAATTTGTATTTCGTTTTGTTTCGGGATGTTTCTTACGTGACGACTGGATGAAGAGATAAACGTTGGCCGATGACTACGCTTAGATGTGATTAGGTAATGGTAATATCGAAGGCAAATATAAGAACAGAATTTTTTGCCGTTTTGCTTTATCGTTACTTATCGGATGTTTCATATACCTACATGAGCGTCGATGACTTAGGTACCAGGTCTGTTTGTTGTGTCAGGACTCATAACCAAGACACATAGGCATTCAGCTATTAACATCGTCCAAAGAAACATAAAATTACAAAAAGTTTTCACTTCAAAAAAATAAAAAAGCTACACTCCAGCTTATTTTAAAACCCGTGAAGCTTTATCTTATGAAACATTCCTAACTAGAACTGAGATTCTTTACTTAAGATTCTTACCATAAGTTCTACAAGTACATTTTAAGTAAATTCAAACATAGATTTAGACTTTTAAAGTGATGTAGATGAAGTTTTTGTGGAAAGTTTTACAGGACTGAAATATACGAATTCCTTCATTCATATTTGCTGAGCTTTTGCAACAGGTCTTTTATAAAAAGATATTTATACTGTTAAACTTAAAACACAATTATACAGGCTAGTGCATAGCAGGGATCTTTTTCGTTAATAAAAAAATGGTTGTCTGTAAAGTCGGTTTACGGATGGTAGTTTAACGTGACAACGTCATGACAAAACATTGATGAAGTAGTGCTCAATTATAATATTATCTCTGGAAATTGACTTATAATAAGGAACTTTTAGCTTTATACTACAACACCATCTAGAACTCCTGAACTAAACTATTTTTTCAGCAAGTTCCTTTCTGACTTAATAGTGTATATAGTTTTGTTCATAGATGGCGCTTTCTCCATTGTTCGCTCGCTCGCGGAACGCGACAGATGAGTCATGCTTTATCGTGCGTGCACCCGGCGGCGTTCCGTTTTATGTTGAACGCACATTTATCGGCATCGTCCGCGCCGTCCGCATCGCATTTATATGAAATCATATGAGAGCCCGATGCGGATGACAGATGCATCGGCATATGTCATCCGCACCGTCCGCATGCATTTCTGAAAATGCGGAAGGTATCCGAAATGCCGATAGTGTTGCCATGCCACGATGCTTTTGACAACGCATTAGAAGAAACGTTTCATAGTAAACTAATCCTGTGAGGAGAACTCACCTTCGTGTTTATCCTATACATCATTGTTTTCGGACATTCGACAATAATACACATATAATGGCCAATACTTGACGATTGATAGCAAACTAAACCTTTACACGGAAATAAATTGACACAGAACTAGTGGGATTTTTTTCCCACTAGTACTGTCAACAGGACATTAAACTTGACACAGACTTAAACAGGACTGTAATTGTTGAAAAAATTGCAAAAATTGTTGGCAATACTAAAATTTGCGTACGGTGAATCCGGACATAATATGTGCGAGGCTATCGGAATACGGACCGTCCGGCGCGGACGATGCCGTTATATGTGCGTTCAGCTTTAACAGACGTTATCACGTCAAAAATCTTGAAATATAGTTTATGTTAGCTTTTGTTGTACTATTTGCCTTTATAAGTATAACAGTTTATAAACATATTTTATCTCTGGATTGCGACAATTTGCCGCAGCAGCGAAAAACTGTAGTGTGAGCCTAGGCTACGTGATATAAAACCTGCGGCGTTTCGCCGCAGAGACGAAAGCCCGTAGTGCGTGCCTAGGCTACAGAATTGATAAAGTTCCTTTCGCACAATCTATAAAATATTGGTATAAAAATTTATTCAAGAATTTATTTCTCCTTTGTTGAGTTTGGAGAGATTTGCCTTTTTCCTGCCAAACGTAAGGTAGTAAACAACCTGCCAGGCAGCCTTAAAGTGACGTAAGTCGATTTATTTACTGACTACGAGGAAAACATCGGGTTACTTGTAAGTATTACGGCGCCATTGTAATAGCGCTAAGTGCTACTCCAGTTTACTTGGCGGAGTTTTCCTGTACCTTTAATCGTCAAAGAATCAAATGATTAATCTTTATCAAATTAAAAATATACCAAGGACGATTCTGTACTTTAAATATTTTTAACCACTACTGCTGCCGACAAACTGGCTCTCAGTTTGGCAGACTGATAAAAATTGTAAAGTACATAAGCTGATTATATAAATAAATAAATCTATCAATCAATGTAAGAATAAGACAGACCTTTATCAAAATGATGATCAAAACAAGTTTTTAAGTTTTCTGTTACTAATCAAATTTGTTAACTAAAATGTATACGAAATTGGATAGTCCGGAATTTCTAGGTAGATATGTTAATTATTTAATACTTATACGTAAACACCAATAACCTTATCTAAATACAAATAGATCAAAGAATAGAAACGTAACGGGAAATTTTTGAAATGGACAAATATTTATTCTATCGTCAAGGATCCTTCATTCGATACAAGTCGTAGCAATGTAATTAAAATTGGATCCAATATAAACAAACAGAGCTGTTGATTCGGGCCAGGAAAATCAATTTCAGCATGTAAATGTCGGAGGGGCGACGTATTTTATTGAGGCCGTGGGAAAGAAGCAGTCCTACGTAAAGGAAATAAAAGGCCAGTAGAAAAGGTAGATTTGAAATGCGATGCGATATCATCCGTATAACCTTTGCTACCACAGATCAATAGAATGAAATGGAAAGGGAAAGATTATTTTATTTATAGAACAGTCAAACGAGTAGAGGCCACCTTACCGATTCGTGTGGACATCCGTAACAGCAAACAATATATTGTTTCGTTACCAGCCTAGAAATAAAGGAGAACCAGATTTTCACCACATTAAATTTACAATTAAAATAGGCGCCGTTTGTCAGCCATCGAAACCTTAACCAACATTCTTTGTAAATGTCACATACAGCATTGCTAAATAAAGCTGTTTGCTAAACTATGACTATTTTTTTCCGAATTCTTGAGGGTGAGAGAATTTGAATCCTGACACAAATTAAGATCTCATAGCCAACCCGTTTATGGAACGTATCGAATAAAATATATTTATCTTATTAAATTCAGAAATAATATCATCATCTTCGTCGTCATATGAAATTCTTCGTTCTTATGGGTAAGTATTTTTATTGAAAATTCGCCCGCGAATTCCTATTGCCTATTTTTTCTCGATCCATTGAAGCGGTTGCTAATAGCGCATTATTGTTCGTTCTGCGTCTTTCAGAATCGGGTCCGTGAAATCCTGGAACATTTAATCATTCCTTACGCTTTCCATCCGTCATTCCGAATTCAGCAAAATCAGACTGGAAACCGTTACAACTTTTGCGCGTTGTGTGGAAAACACACAAATGTTCCATGTGATGTTTTTGCATATAATTTGCTGGCCGAATGGACACTGTTCTGATTTACAATATAAATCCTACCTAACTAACCTATATAAATAACTTATTTAAATATTTCGTGTGACGCTGTTTATCGTCGTACTTCTCCGAAACGGCTGCACCGAATTTTATGAAAATTTTTGTGTATATTTGGTAGATATGAGAATAGAATCCAGAAAATTTTTGGCGGAACAACGTTTGCTGAGTTAGCTAGTATTTTATAAATATTTATTTGTGATTAAAATTAATAATTTTGACTACAGCGCCACATAATTATGAGTACACAGGAACCATTACTTACCACTATTTTTCATATTTCAATTCAAATAAAATATTTTATAGTTCTGTAACAACTTCTACTTACAACGACGTAGAAAGGGTTGGGGTTTCAATAACGCATTTTAGAAAACATATTATGTAGACCAAAGTTAATAGGGGTCGTAAGTAATTACTAATTCACCTTTATGAATGTAGTTTCGAGTAAAATATAGTTATCAATTATAATATCAATAATTTGCACACTTCATATAAACTCGCGGTTTCTCCTGGGAGCGTATTATTAGATACTATTCATTTCGACCCTGGAATAATATTCTGCCTGATAAAATGAATTTATAAAGGTTCACAAGTCATTGAAAAAGTTTTTTTTTTGTGAAGGTGCGGTGGTTTTCTAGATGATTTTTCAGATGTTAAGCCGACACAAGAATAAAATATATGTCAAATCGGGTCATTTTAAATAGAAGAGGAAGGCGCATCGAGCGGTGCTAACTTCACTTCGCTACGTCTAGGAAGTCGTGAAGTTACCTGACGGTGGCGAAGCACTCACTTCGTTCTCGGCACTAAAGGCGACAACACGGAACTGTCTCTCCATCTCGTTTATCATCGTAGAGATCGGTTCCTTCACCCTAAGAAATATTATTCGTTTAGTTTGCTCGGTGTGGCTATAATTGTGTAAAGTGTGACAGTGATAGTGCTGAACAGTAATAAAACGCGAATACGGGTTTGTTCATTGTTTGCTTTTTGCTCGATTACCCTAGCCGCCCACACTATATCTATAATTAGTACTGATAAAACCCCGAATTCGACATGCTTATATTTTGATTCATGATTGATGTAATAACATTGAAAAACCTACAAGTTTTCCTCGTTTTACTTTACTTTTCTTTTTTATTTTCTTAATTGGTTGGAGCGAAGTAAAAAGTCATAATGGAATATTAAATAGAATTATTTCTACGCTATGCTGCGATCGATCAGACGGACGGACATAATCTTATATCTTTAAACGAGCAATTTTTGTATATATATATATATATATAATTGGAATCTCGGAATCGGCTCCAACGATTTTCATGAAATTTAGTATATAGGGGGTTTCGGGGGCGATAAATCGACCTAGCTAGGATTCATTTCTAGAAAATGTCGTTTTATCGGTGTTTTCAGGCAATGATAAACTTCTACAATATACTCTTCCTGACATCTATTGGCAAGTAACAACACTAAAGCTACTTCAGTAAATGGCGTTGTTAAGCAACACTAAACCGAGCAAAGCTCGGTCATCCGGGTACTATTCTATTTAATTAGTTTGCTATACAAAAAAAACTACAATAGATAATACTATTAATTTCGAATAAAATGAAGAAAAAATGTAAATATGAAGAATAAGTCGTACCAGATGGTCCTTGGATCAAAAATTACATATCACTGTTTCATACTGTATTCTTAATCCATATTTTATCACAACAAATAGCATCAAAATCTATGGGTACGCGGAAAGTCGATTTGATAACCATAATGTCTCTGAATTTATTTATGGCAACGGAGGGATGCTGATAGCATATTTATGGCTAAAGCTAAAATCCCCACAGGAGAGGAAAAGAAGAAAAGATAAAATCGCGTAGGTAAATGTTGAATTAACAAGGGAGAACAAAGGCAAAGGAGCACATTTGGGTGCCCGACACGTTAGAAGTTAAAGCATTGAATCTGTAGCCTAGATGATAGCGACCGAGTGCAAAGCGAGAGGCCCCGGGTTTGATTCCCGGCCGGGCAGATATTTATGTCACATAAATATTAGTACTCGGGTCATGGGTGTTATTGTGTTGTGTTATTTATTCTGTTATCCATGCCACCCGCGACAGAGGTAAAAACCTTATATGGCGGTATATGTATGGTATATGTATGTAAGCGTTTATTCATTTACTAGCTGTTGCCCGCAGCTTCGCATACGGAAATTATGTGTTACTTTATTTTTGTACCTCTTGTAGAAGAAAATTTAAAAAATGGTCAATTTATATTATATTGAAGCACTTATGTTTAGTAATTTATATACAGAAACCTACGATACAATCTACAAAGGATTTCTCCAGGAGCGGGTTCTGAAAAATTTGCAATATTCACATTAATTTGTATTTTCTTCCTTCTATTTTACAATATTGAAAAACTGAAAAAAAATGATGCCATCAATTTAAGCAAGGAACATTTGTTGCAAATTTAAAGCAAATCGGCTGATGTTTTAAAAATATTCCATACAAATTTTCATCCACTTTTCCACGGAAACCTTTAATTTTCCTGGATTAAAAGTTTCCTTAAATATGACCCGGAGTATTAGTAACAACTACCAATTTTCATTGAAATCCGTTCAATGGTTCTCATGTGATGCCCGGACAGACAAACAGACAGACAGTTGAGATAGATAGATTTATTGACAAGTTTAGGTTACGATAATAGTAGAACTAGTAATAGTAATAGTAGTAGTAGTATGTAGTAATGGTATAATTACTATTCCTACTAGATATATTACCTAAGCTTATTTTTCTCTTTCACTTCTTCGTTTTAAATTTCATATTTCAGGAATAACGATTTTCCTTACAATATTTGAAATATTTGAATATTTGATTATTTTTTACAAAAATCTACTCACGGACTAAAATGTTCATAAACGCGTGATTAGGTATAGCACTCCCTTTCAGATTTTTTCTTTTCATCATTAAAATAAAATGTGGATTCTAGTTCACAAAGACAATTAATGGGCTAAGTGCTCTTTCTCTATTGTGGTTATATATTTTTATGTCAGTTCTCTACAATTGTTCAAAAAATTTTCTGCACATACCAATGTACCTAAGCGGTAAAGTAGAGATGTGAATAACGTTTTTTAAACAATTAGGTCTCCTATCCACGTAGACACACGTCATACATAAGTCCGCCTTTTGTACCACTTATTTGTTAAGGGTCAATAAAGCATAAATAAATAAATAAATAATACATACGCTATCGTCATTTGTCGCTTACTTGCAACTTGCTTGCATCTTGCGTAATAAAAAACAAAATCTGTGCACAGAGCGGCATCATCGCTCTTGCTTCTTGCCTATGTTTCATTATGTAGCTTGCATTCAATCAACAAATGAAGCGTCGTGGACAGAAGCCCTTAACGGTTCAAATAACACTAAGTGTTAAATTACTAAACCATTCCAGTAATTTTTTTGTGTAAATAGTCGACGAACGAGCAGACGAGCCTTTTGATTGTAAGTGGTCATCTATGGACCTCGGTTACACGAACGATAGGAAGAAAAAAAATGAGAGGTGTCAAGGGACACCCGGATGGAACGAAGTTCCTTTCGATTTAAGTATTGTTTTCTTGTACAGCGCCATCTCTGTAAAACGCTCTGAATCACTTCAAAAAAAGTGTCGTCATTCGTAAGAATCAAAAAGTGTTGTAATTTTCCGTCTAGCCCCCTTTCACAACGCGCGATAAGGAACTTCGTTCCAAAACGAACTTTCAACTCCCTACTGGCCATACACGATCAAGTGTCTTGTCAAGTTTGCAGTTTGACTCGATGCGGCATCCAGTTTACATGAGATAACTATATGACCAGATAGCCATACCGTGGCCATACACCGTCAAGTTTACTGGATGGCGCGTCAAGTCCCCTGCAAACTTGACAAGTATATTTAATCGTGTATGGCCAGCCTTAAGGAACTTTCAGTATGCATCCATGCCAAATTACAGCTTTCTATCACAGGGTCTCTGCGCTATACTGTGAACGAGACAGACATGACAAAACTATAAGGGTTCCGTTTTTACTTCGGAACCCTTAGAAGTAAAGCGAATCAGACATCGTTTCTATCTATACGTATAATAATTGTACATAATAGATTTGTAAGTCTACGGTCGATATCCATAATACAGCGACATATTACACCAAAACCATAACATAATCACACGTCAAACACAGTTGAATTGCTTACATCAAAAGCAATTATCCAATGGAATGCTACATTTACAATTGCAATTATGTATACTGACGAATCGCATAGTTTGACACGAAAATTCGATGTTCTATGTAATATGATGGGGAATACATATAGCGTTAGCTGTATATATGATATACTGATACACATATAAAGTAAAAAAATTATCGTCGTAATATTTAAGTGCTTGTAATTTGCACCGAATGCACTTTAAATTAGATTTCGTAATACTATAAGAACTCCGAACGAGAATAGAATTACGAATTTTGAACACTGCGAATAGACAATCGAATTTCATTGTCTTAAAAAATAAAATATTTAATCTTAGTTCATTTAGTTTAGTTCATTAGTAGTACTCAATACACTAAAGCAAAAAATAATAAATCAGTCGATTCCTCTATTTACCCCGTGGAGAACAGAGTAAACTATGTTTATAATTTGTTTAATCTGTTGTACTTTGCTCTACGTAAATAACTCTTGTTTACAGATATGAAAACTTTACTGGATTAAAATCATTGGTATTGGTAGATTAGATAGCACAATAGCTATATTATTATGAAACATTGAAGTATAATGTCATAGAACAGACATCTTGAACAAAATGTGTCTCACCCGGGAGG